>CM061057.1:29585783-29987259 GCA_030762865.1 Paraleonurus japonicus
CAAACAAGTGCACTACCATAGGCTTGCCACAAATCTATAACTTCTACCACACAAAAGTGATCAATCAAGGAATCAACAAGGTCTTTATATTTGGTTGTAATGTAGGCTCTTTGGTAAAGGTGGAAGATTTGGATAAGTGACTCGTAAACTAGTGGAGTGAGAGGTCAAGACGCCTAGAAACATCTCTTACTCTCAAGAGAAAGTGCAATTGTACGGGTTGCACCCACAATACTCAACTCACACAATTTACTCGTTTTCTTTACAAATCATTCTTCTCACTCAATAGTCATAGAACCCTTTTTCTTTCTTTTTCATTCAATCAACCGCAATATGCACAAGAGATTTTTTTTTTCTTCTTTTCATCATTTCTTTTCTAATCACATCTCTTTTTTTAAGTGCACAATTTTTTCATCTTTTTCTTTTCATTTCACAACTCAAATTTTTTCCCACCACTCTTCTTTCAAAGCAAAAATTAACCTCTTTAAAAACATTACGCTCCACTAGTTATTTGGGGACAATTAGGCTCATAAAAGATAAAATGCTAAATTCGTAGGTTTGCCAAAGAAATAAGTCTCAATAAGCTCAAAGTGGCTAACTACGGAATAATATTATTTGGTAGGATAAATTTGGTCAAGTGACTAAATCAATTCAAAGATGGCCTTGTATCACATTCCAAGACTTCATACCTAAGTAGCTTCTAATTAAGAAAATGGCAAGTTCTAGAGCACACAAGCATGATTGATACACACATCAAGGAAACAAGACTCAAAATTATGCAAGTCAAGGCTCAAATCTCACAAGGTTATCAAGGTAGACAAAATGCTCTCCTAAGCAAAGTTTCCACGCAAACACATACTACAATGACTAAATCACCCTCTAACTCAACTCATCATCCAATTCCAATCACAAGATCACCAATTAAGCACACAACAAGTCCACAATCAAGATCACCTTACTCAATTTTCCATCACAAAATACACATCCAAAATGATAAACTCAAAGATATGCAATAAATCCACAAATAAGCTCCAACTTCACAAAATTTTCTCATGCTAATGAGAGGCAAGTTGGTGCAACAAAAATTACACACAACTACCTACTAAGAACTAAAAGCTCAACACCAAAATCATTTACAAGTATAGTAGAACATGTAAGCTCAAAAATGAAGTGCGCCGGTGCAAATTGAAAAGCATGAAAAGAGGCACACCTCCCCCAAACTTGGACAAGTCCAAGTCTAGAGAAGGTGTTGTACCTAAAGGTCTTCAACTTCCTCTTATCTTCAAGCTTGTATCTCACCAAGCCTCACTTGCACACCTCGACCTCCTACAAGGGTCACAAAAAAAAAATCACCCACACACTTATTGAAAGCAAAACAAAACAAAAACAACGAAAGCAAGAAAAACGATGGGTTGCCTCCCATCTAGCGATATTTTTAACGTCCTATGCCGGACTTATTCATTGAGTTCACACTCTTTTCATCGGAATGGCCAAGGATATCGGTCCTCCTTGCCACAATACTTTAATCTTTGAGCTTCAAAATCCTTAAGACACTCATGTAGAATAGAACCATCATCCATACATATCTTGCACATTTTCCTTGATGGATTATCCTCTTGCTCTCTCCCCCTCATCTTTCTCCATTCTTCCTTGTTTACAAGGATGCCCAAGCACTTCATTACTTATTTCCTATAATCAAAGTTCACAAGAGGTAAAATAAAATCAATAGAAGCATCAATCTCAATTAAAGTACAAATTGAAGAGTTTGAAGGTTTAGAAATGTTCATTTCATTCTTCATTGTCTCATTCAATGCTTCTAGATTTTCTTGTTCATTGTTGCTCATGTCCATCAAAGGAGACTCCTCTTCCTCACTTTCAATAAGGAAATCGTCAATTTCATCCTTCTTCTTCTTCTTCTTCTTCTTCTTCTTCTTCTTCTTCTTCTTCTTCTTCTTCTTCTTCTTCTTCTTCTTCTTCTTCTTCTTCTTCTTCTTCTTCTTCTTCTTCTTCTTCTTCTTCTTCTTCCTCTTCTTCCTCTTCCTCTTCCTCTTCCTCTTCCTCTTCCTCTTCCTCTTCCTCTTCCTCTTCTTCTTCTTCTTCTTCTTCTTCTTCTTCTTCTTCTTCTTCTTCTTCTTCTTCTTCTTCTTCTTCTTCTTCTTCTTCTTCTTCTTCTTCTTCTTCCTCTTCTTCTTCTTCTTCTTCTTCTTCTTCTTCTTCTTCTTCTTCTTCTTCTTCTTCCTCTTCCTCTTCCTCTTCCTCTTCCTCTTCCTCTTCCTCTTCCTCTTCCTCTTCCTCTTCTTCTTCTTCTTCCTCTTCCTCTTTCTCTTTCTCTTCCCATTTCCCTTCTTCTTGATGGTTCTACATGATGGTTATGCTCTTGACTTTGCATAGAAAAGCCTTGAGTTGACTTGTTAGAACATTGAGTTGAGCTTGAGTGATCTCCATGTTCCCATCAATCATAGCCTCAACTATTTCCTTTGTCTCATAGATGCTCTCATACAAGGGAAATATTTCTTCAAATCTTGAGTCATCTTCCTCAATTCTCTTCATCAACATCCTAACCATCTCCTTCAAGATAACTCTCACATCATGGATTCTCCATTCTTGATAATGAGAGAAAACTTGTAGAATTTGATAGTCATACTCATAGCTTGTCCCATTATTGTAGCCATATCCTTCATAATATGGAGGATAAACCATACTATTTTGGTAATAGTATTGATTCCACAAGTATTGGTTATATCCATCCATCTTTGCAATTAAGCTCTTTAAACTCTTGTAATCATACCTGTGAAAGTCAAAGAAGCCTCGAATTCCATAAGTCAACCAAAAATAAAAAAAACAAAACAAAAATAAAGACTCAAGTAACTCCACTACACAAGCTCTAAGTCCTCTTAGCGCTCTCAACTAATTCCCTCAATAAATAGCGCCATTTGATTGTCGTCATTTTATCATAGCAAATAATTTCGATCAATCAATATATCGAACCCACGAGAATTAGGAGAGCAAGGATCCCTAGAGATACAAGCTTCACGGAATTATTGAGTCAAACACGGGATTATGCAATAACTAAAATCAACAAATAAACTAGAACAATAAACTAAGAGCAAGCAAATAAAAAGCAATTAAACAAGAAAGCTAATAAAGCAGAGACAAATACCAAGGAGAAACGAGTGCTCGGGTGCAATTCACCAAAGAATCATCAATCATGGATCAAATAAGATTGGAAAATCCACATGCAAGAGAATGATAGGGTCAATCACGTATGAAGCACTCAACCGTCTCGATAAGCCTAGGACGAGCACACATTAAGCACGTAGATTGTCTTAGAGACGACACTCTAAGCCCCCTCACTAATTACCCAATTATAAATCAAGCAATTACGCACTTTATGCCTAGGTTCTAATGAAATTAACCAAGTCTCCTTGAGTTAAACCAATATTGATATTGATCACACCTCTAATCCTAACTCCTAAGCACCGATATAACTACCCACGTCTCCATGCGATAATTAATCAAGCACCAAATGATCAAATCATAGATTAGCAATCAACACATATAAATCACATAAGGATAATCAATCTCTCACAAAAAAAAAAAAAGAAAATCCAATCAAATCATCACCATAGTCAAATCATCAATGGATCCTCACACCCAAGCACCAAAGGATCTAGCCAATCATCATCAATTCAACAAAATCCATGACAATTAAGAGTGAAATTAAGAAACCCATAACAATTGCAGTAAAATAAAAGAGAGATGAAAGGGAATACACCTTGAATTCTTCAATACTTGAAATAAAATGCAATTCTTACAAAATCCTTCAATCCTTGCTTGAAATTGAAATTACAATGAAATAAACTAAATATCTAAGCTAGATATCTATTGGGCAATGGAAATTAAATTCTAATCTATGGAAATTTAAAGGCAATTAACTAATTTAGGCTAGTGTGTGAAAAAGTGTGAGAATGTGTGTGGGAATTTCTATCTAATTCTATGGGAATTCTAATCTAATGATGTGTATGTTGAATCCCCTTTGAAAAATCTGAAATGGGAATATATAGTAGGGGATTAGGATTAATTTTATAATATTGCAATTTGGCCCTCTTTAATATGAGAAATTGAAGTAACAAGTACGCTTCAATTCTGCTTTACTTTCACTCGGTTGGTTTTCACGCCTCGGGTCGAGGCAGAAAAAAACTGGCCGAGGTGATTTATACATCTAACATTCTGTTCCTCACGTCTCGACTTGCCTCGACTCGGATTGTGTGGCGACCTCGGCTCGGTGAAGGTGACCTCAGCTCGAGTTCAAGTGGCCGCTGCCATTTCTGGAAAGACAGCAGCGGGAATGGGCGATGCCGGTGGCTGGTGGCGTGGCTTCTACGATGCATCGCGACGGCGATTGATGGCGGCGGAGGCTGCTGTTGCGAATTGTGACGGCCATGATTGGTCGCGGGACGATAGGCGATGGTGGTGGGTTGTGCTGCTATGACGGTGGTGAATAGGTGATGACGGCGGCACGATTATTGGTGGTGGTGGTCAGAAAATAGTTGTGGTGAGAAAATTTGGTGGTTGATGTGGTCGGAAAATGGTGTGAATTTGAAGATTGGGTTAGTGCTGGTGAGATAGGTATCGCGACAATGAATTTGGGGAAGATGGTGGGTGTATACATTAATTTCGTGGGTATAGTGGGTGGGTGCACTCACCAATCTGGTGGGTGCATGCGTCTATTTTGCCAACCACAACTTCGTTCGATCATATTTTCTTCGTACGAGCTCCGATCGAGATGATTCTTTTTGCGTTGCGTAGCTCTCTCGGCCCTCTTTCCAACCATACAATTTCTCGTTTGAATTGAATAAAAAATGAATACAAAAATGTCCAACCTACAATTTTACACTTTGCAAAATTAAATAAAAACTTAGCCAATTAAATGTGAATTAACCTAATAATTTTAAATTTAAAACACAAAATTAAATAATTAAATGCAATTAGCCAATTAAATGTGAAATAACATGAAAATAATATCAAATGTAGAAAGTGCAATTGTACGGGTTGCACCCACAATACTCAACTCACACAATTTACTCGTTTTCTTTACAAATCATTCTTCTCACTCAATAGTCATAGAACCCTTTTTCTTTCTTTTTCATTCAATCAACCGCAATATGCACAAGAGATTTTTTTTTTCTTCTTTTCATCATTTCTTTTCTAATCACATCTCTTTTTTTAAGTGCACAATTTTTTCATCTTTTTCTTTTCATTTCACAACTCAAATTTTTTCCCACCACTCTTCTTTCAAAGCAAAAATTAACCTCTTTAAAAACATTACGCTCCACTAGTTATTTGGGGACAATTAGGCTCATAAAAGATAAAATGCTAAATTCGTAGGTTTGCCAAAGAAATAAGTCTCAATAAGCTCAAAGTGGCTAACTACGGAATAATATTATTTGGTAGGATAAATTTGGTCAAGTGACTAAATCAATTCAAAGATGGCCTTGTATCACATTCCAAGACTTCATACCTAAGTAGCTTCTAATTAAGAAAAATGGCAAGTTCTAGAGCACACAAGCATGATTGATACACACATCAAGGAAACAAGACTCAAAATTATGCAAGTCAAGGCTCAAATCTCACAAGGTTATCAAGGTAGACAAAATGCTCTCCTAAGCAAAGTTTCCACGCAAACACATACTACAATGACTAAATCACCCTCTAACTCAACTCATCATCCAATTCCAATCACAAGATCACCAATTAAGCACACAACAAGTCCACAATCAAGATCACCTTACTCAATTTTCCATCACAAAATACACATCCAAAATGATAAACTCAAAGATATGCAATAAATCCACAAATAAGCTCCAACTTCACAAAATTTTCTCATGCTAATGAGAGGCAAGTTGGTGCAACAAAAATTACACACAACTACCTACTAAGAACTAAAAGCTCAACACCAAAATCATTTACAAGTATAGTAGAACATGTAAGCTCAAAAATGAAGTGCGCCGGTGCAAATTGAAAAGCATGAAAAGAGGCACACCTCCCCCAAACTTGGACAAGTCCAAGTCTAGAGAAGGTGTTGTACCTAAAGGTCTTCAACTTCCTCTTATCTTCAAGCTTGTATCTCACCAAGCCTCACTTGCACACCTCGACCTCCTACAAGGGTCACAAAAAAAAAATCACCCACACACTTATTGAAAGCAAAACAAAACAAAAACAACGAAAAAGAAGAAAAACGATGGGTTGCCTCCCATCTAGCGATATTTTTAACGTCCTATGCCGGACTTATTCATTGAGTTCACACTCTTTTCATCGGAATGGCCAAGGATATCGGTCCTCCTTGCCACAATACTTTAATCTTTGAGCTTCAAAATCCTTAAGACACTCATGTAGAATAGAACCATCATCCATACATATCTTGCACATTTTCCTTGATGGATTATCCTCTTGCTCTCTCTCCCCCTCATCTTTCTCCATTCTTCCTTGTTTACAAGGATGCCCAAGCACTTCATTACTTATTTCCTATAATCAAAGTTCACAAGAGGTAAAATAAAATCAATAGAAGCATCAATCTCAATTAAAGTACAAATTGAAGAGTTTGAAGGTTTAGAAATGTTCATTTCATTCTTCATTGTCTCATTCAATGCTTCTAGATTTTCTTGTTCATTGTTGCTCATGTCCATCAAAGGAGACTCCTCTTCCTCACTTTCAATAAGGAAATCGTCAATTTCATCCTTCTTCTTCTTCTTCTTCTTCTTCTTCTTCTTCTTCTTCTTCTTCTTCTTCTTCTTCTTCTTCTTCTTCTTCTTCTTCTTCTTCTTCTTCTTCCTCTTCTTCTTCCTCTTCTTCTTCCTCTTCCTCTTCTTCCTCTTCCTCTTCCTCTTCCTCTTCCTCTTCCTCTTCCTCTTCCTCTTCTTCTTCCTCTTCTTCTTCTTCTTCTTCTTCTTCTTCTTCTTCTTCTTCTTCTTCTTCTTCTTCTTCTTCTTCCTCTTCTTCTTCTTCTTCCTCTTCTTCCTCTTCTTCTTCTTCTTCTTCTTCTTCTTCTTCTTCTTCTTCTTCTTCCTCTTCCTCTTCCTCTTCCTCTTCCTCTTCCTCTTCCTCTTCCTCTTCCTCTTCCTCTTCTTCTTCTTCTTCCTCTTCCTCTTTCTCTTTCTCTTCCCATTTCCCTTCTTCTTGATGGTTCTACATGATGGTTATGCTCTTGACTTTGCATAGAAAAGCCTTGAGTTGACTTGTTAGAACATTGAGTTGAGCTTGAGTGATCTCCATGTTCCCATCAATCATAGCCTCAACTATTTCCTTTGTCTCATAGATGCTCTCATACAAGGGAAATATTTCTTCAAATCTTGAGTCATCTTCCTCAATTCTCTTCATCAACATCCTAACCATCTCCTTCAAGATAACTCTCACATCATGGATTCTCCATTCTTGATAATGAGAGAAAACTTGTAGAATTTGATAGTCATACTCATAGCTTGTCCCATTATTGTAGCCATATCCTTCATAATATGGAGGATAAACCATACTATTTTGGTAATAGTATTGATTCCACAAGTATTGGTTATATCCATCCATCTTTGCAATTAAGCTCTTTAAACTCTTGTAATCATACCTGTGAAAGTCAAAGAAGCCTCGAATTCCATAAGTCAACCAAAAATAAAAAAAACAGCAACAAAACAAAAATAAAGACTCAAGTAACTCCACTACACAAGCTCTAAGTCCCTCTTAGCGCTCTCAACTAATTCCCCGGCAACAGCGCCATTTGATTGTCGTCATTTTATCATAGCAAATAATTTCGATCAATCAATATATCGAACCCACGAGAATTAGGAGAGCAAGGATCCCTAGAGATACAAGCTTCACGGAATTATTGAGTCAAACACGGGATTATGCAATAACTAAAATCAACAAATAAACTAGAACAATAAACTAAGAGCAAGCAAATAAAAAGCAATTAAACAAGAAAGCTAATAGCAGAGACAAATACCAAGGAGAAACGAGTGCTCGGGTGCAATTCACCAAAGAATCATCAACTGCGGATCAAATAAGATTGGAAAATCCACATGCAAGAGAATGATAGGGTCAATCACGTATGAAGCACTCAACCGTACTGGATAAGCCTAGGACGAGCACACATTAAGCACGTAGATTGTCTTAGAGACGACACTCTAAGCCCCCTCACTAATTACCCAATTATAAATCAAGCAATTACGTACCCTTATGCCGGTTCTAATGAAATTAACCAAGTCTCCTTGAGTTAAACCAATATTGATATTGATCACACCTCTAATCCTAACTCCTAAGCACCGATATAACTACCCACGTCTCCATGCGATAATTAATCAAGCACCAAATGATCAAATCATAGATTAGCAATCAACACATATAAATCACATAAGGATAATCAATCTCTCACAAAAAAAAAAAGAAAATCCAATCAAATCATCACCATAGTCAAATCATCAATGGATCCTCACACCCAAGCACCAAAGGATCTAGCCAATCATCATCAATTCAACAAAATCCATGACAATTAAGAGTGAAATTAAGAAACCCATAACAATTGCAGTAAAATAAAAGAGAGATGAAAGGGAATACACCTTGAATTCTTCAATACTTGAAATAAAATGCAATTCTTACAAAATCCTTCAATCCTTGCTTGAAATTGAAATTACAATGAAATAAACTAAATATCTAAGCTAGATATCTATTGGGCAATGGAAATTAAATTCTAATCTATGGAAATTTAAAGGCAATTAACTAATTTAGGCTAGTGTGTGAAAAAGTGTGAGAATGTGTGTGGGAATTTCTATCTAATTCTATGGGAATTCTAATCTAATGATGTGTATGTTGAATCCCCCTTTGAAAAATCTGAAATGGGAATATATAGTAGGGGATTAGGATTAATTTTATAATATTGCAATTTGGCCCTCTTTAATATGAGAAATTGAAGTAACAAGTACGCTTCAATTCTGCTTTACTTTCACTCGGTTGGTTTTCACGCCTCGGGTCGAGGCAGAAAAAAAACTGGCCGAGGTGATTTATACATCTAACATTCTGTTCCTCACGTCTCGACTTGCCTCGACTCGGATTGTGTGGCGACCTCGGCTCGGTGAAGGTGACCTCAGCTCGAGTTCAAGTGGCCGCTGCCATTTCTGGAAAGACAGCAGCGGGAATGGGCGATGCCGGTGGCTGGTGGCGTGGCTTCTACGATGCATCGCGACGGCGATTGATGGCGGCGGAGGCTGCTGTTGCGAATTGTGACGGCCATGATTGGTCGCGGGACGATAGGCGATGGTGGTGGGTTGTGCTGCTATGACGGTGGTGAATAGGTGATGACGGCGGCACGATTATTGGTGGTGGTGGTCAGAAAATAGTTGTGGTGAGAAAATTTGGTGGTTGATGTGGTCGGAAAATGGTGTGAATTTGAAGATTGGGTTAGTGCTGGTGAGATAGGTATCGCGACAATGAATTTGGGGAAGATGGTGGGTGTATACATTAATTTCGTGGGTATAGTGGGTGGGTGCACTCACCAATCTGGTGGGTGCATGCGTCTATTTTGCCAACCACAACTTCGTTCGATCATATTTTCTTCGTACGAGCTCCGATCGAGATGATTCTTTTTGCGTTGCGTAGCTCTCTCGGCCCTCTTTCCAACCATATAATTTCTCGTTTGAATTGAATACAAAAAATGTCCTCAATTTGCACTCAAAACTCGTCTCAACCTACAATTTTACACTTAAAACACAAAATTAAATAATTAAATGCAATTAGCCAATTAAATGTGAAATAACATGAAAATAATATCAAATGTAGACAATTAAGAGCAACATAATCATGCAATTTTTACACTAATCACCAAACCCCTCCCCTTCGTTAAATCCCTCGCTAAGTCCCTCTCTAAAACCATTTATTTTTGTGGTGTAGAATCAATGGACATATTTTCACCTTCCAATAAATGAAATATCACTTACCTGACAATAAATAATTAATCGTATTAATCATTATTTTTCAAAATCGGTTGAACCAGGAACTAGCATGAAACCGGTTCAATTACCCCCAAAACGCCGTTTTTGAAGTTGAATTGGAAAAAAAACTGAAAAATCGGTCAAAATCGGAAAAAAACACCAGTTTAACTGGTCGAATTCTTTTTTTTTTTATAAATAATATTTTTTTAATTTTTATTATAGTTTAGATAATAACATATTTTTATTCTGTTTTATTTGATATATTTATTATTGAATTTATTAAATAAATATTTTAATTTCTAAAATTGTCTGTTGTGTATGCCTATTAAATTCTCTCTCATTAGAAATTATTAAATTTTTATATTCTAAAATAATATTGTGTTATCTATGATTTTATTATGTTTATTTTAATATAAAACTTATTAGTTATAATTTTTATAAATACGTTTTTTAATGTCGCATTAGAAATATATAGAAAAATATAAAAATAGGCATAAATCATATTACCGGTTGGACTGGTCCAACCGATCCAACCGATGTCTAATCCGGTTTGATCACCGGTCCGATTATGAAAATACTGGTATTAACATGCTTATATTTATTCGGATGACAACGAATAACTAATTATCATTTTCGGGCAAGAGATAATATGATCTTAGGTTCTAATTACCAAAAAATATTAAATTGAGATTTTGTTGAAAAAGATTCAAAAGTTTAGATTATATTGTAATTTATGATGCTGGTGTGATTTCATCATTAATTAAATCTATCATTTAACGAAGCAATTAATAATATTCATAAAAACACACAAAATCCAAATAAATTTCATAGTAAATTGGTTCATAATATAATTTGTCAAGAAAATTACATCTTAATAAACATTGTAAGAGAAGTATTTTGTTCACTTCACTATATTAAATAGAATTTACAATGAGAATTACAATAAAATAATATCTCAACAAATTTAAAATCATATACGAAAGATAAAATCTTGATACATGGTTTGTAGTTTTCCGGCAAGCGGTATTAAGACTAATAAAGAATATCGAACCCAAGGGAATTAGTTTGAAAGTGAGGCCCTAAGAATACAAGTTATTGGTGGCTATTGTTGCAAGATGGGTTTAGGCACTAAACACTACAATATAATAGCAAGAACTAAAATTCTAATAACTAGCAAGCAAATGATCAAACACCTAATATGCAATAACAAATAAGCTAAGATCAATGGGGAATAGGGGTGCTAGGGATAATCTCCATCAAGGAATCAATGATTAACAAGCTATGATTTAATCAAATTGAAGATCAACCAAGATAGAAAGCATAAAACCATCATGAAATTAATCACTCCATTAATAACACAATGCCTAATGTGAGTATCCTTAGTCCTTCCAATCTCTCAATTAAGAAACACCCAATTCATACAATCATTCAAAATTATAACCCGATTAATCCCTAATCACGTTAGCTCAACTCTCGCCTATTGCTAGGGTGATCAAACATTAATCTAAAGAGATAATTTTGCATGAAGCACAATGAGAATCACAATTAGGAAGCAATCTAACTCAATTGATCACAATTATCAACAATCATAGCATGAGGTAATCACATCATCCCTAATTTCAACTATCCCAAGCACAAAACTATTAGTCCATGGTGCTAAGAGCAAAAACCATGGGTGAAAAATCTAAGAAAGCAATTAAGGAGCTAATCAACACAAACAATGAATTAAAGAGAGAAAAGTAGAAGAACATCACCAATTGACTTCAAGTAACAAAAATAGGAATGCTTGAGTCTTCACAAATGCTTCAATTACAATCTCCACCTCTTCATATAAAATCAAATGGATCAAATCACTAATCTAATGTACAAATACTTGAAAACAATCTAAATCTAATAATCTAATCCAATTACAAGGAGAATTAAGCTATGGAATATAATTTTCGCCCAGAAAACTGCCTAATAACTGCTCTAAACTATGCTAGGAGGATTATGCTCTGTTTTTCGCTCAAAATAGTTTAAATCCTCAAAAAACGGTTTTGGACATCCCTCGACTTGAGGTTGGGGCCCTCGAGTCGAGGCCTCAGAGTCGTAACACGCTTTTGCTAATTTGCCGCCAGCCTCGAGTCGAGCTTCAGCCCTCGACTCGAGGCTCAGCCCTCGAGTCGAGGCTGCTTCAAAATTTCGAATCTCATCAATCTGCCTTCACCCTCGGGTCGAGGCCCCTGGACCTCAACCAGAGGTCGAGTCTAGGGAATTTTCTCGATCCGGGCTCCGCCTCTGACCCCCATTTTCGTCCGTCTCGATTGTCTCTTCATCCTAAGAATGCCGGTACTCTCTGTTTGGCCAAATTCCAGCGATTTACCTGTAAAACGGACGAAAAATATCAAAAACACATCAATAATACTTTTTAGGCAAAGAAGTGATACTCTACACATTTAGGCACAAAATCTAACACTTTTGATCACTTTTTGCACTCAAATACACCTAAAAAACATGCATCAATTCACTCCAATCATAATACCCCCAAACTTGAAGTGTTGCTCGTCCTCGAGCAACGTAACAAATAAGCACGAAGGAGTGAATTGATTGTATTTATGTCACATGGCACCATAGAAGAAATATAAGACCATCGAACTCATCAATGAACATGAATATCAATGCAAACTATCCACTAGCACTCAAGATGAATCATGCTCAAATAAATGCAACATCAAACACTTAACACATTGCTCCTTCCATGGAGTGTTTCACTCTTCTCTTAAGTGTATAAAGGTTAAAGGCACTCAATCATCAAATTCACAAACATGCACACCATATGCTTGCCAAAAGACTTAATCTCCATCAAAATCATTTGTGTTCAATCAATAATCAAAGAGGTCTTTCTTCTAGGTTGTAATGTATGCTCTTTGGAATAGGTGGGATGATTTAGGTAAGAGTGACTAACATAGTAGAGACTTGAATGATAGCTAATCAATACAATACACATCTCTTCAATCATCATCAAGCATCACTCTTTCTTTTACATTTCAAGTTCAAGCACCACCATTCACTTGAGCTTTCTTTCTTTTAAGCTCACAAATTGAATCTTTCTTTTTCATGTTCACAACTTTCTTTACAATTCAATTTTTCACAACCTTTCTTTCTTTTCTTCTCAAACATCATCACTTGGCTCATCATTTTCCACCACACTTCACAATCAAATCACCATCTATAGCAAACAATCAAGCTCTACTAAACATAGGACAATAAGCTCATAAAAATAGGCAAATGGTTTCAATTTCACTTGGCTTGCCAAAGAATAAGGATATTAGGCTCAACATGGCTCACTAAGGAAATCAAATGTATTTGGTGGGAAAAAATTTGGTTAAGTGACTTATCATATCAAAACATGACCTCTTATCACTTTCATGAAATCACACAAAGATCAATCTCAACAAGTCCAAGGGCAAGTTCTAGCATACAAATCCATGAATGATGCACTCACAAAGAAATCATATCAACCTTATAAAATGTACGATTATAAAGGCACAAAAGCTCACGGGCTTAAATTGAGCAATGAATCAAACATTTTCAATCACATTCATCATCACATAATTATCAATCATGCTAGCTTCAAGCAACACATCAACTCATGATCAAATCAAAATCCAATATGTATCTTGCAATCCAAGCACAAGTGCTCATGTACATATCCCAAGCACACTCACTATGTCAAGAATGATACTAAAAGATATGAAATAAGTCCACAATTAAGCTCAAGACAAAACTAGCCCAAAAGTAATCAAGAACACATAAGATAAGCTAAGGTAAGAAGAACACCTCCCCCAAACTTAGACAAGTCTAAGTTTAAAAGGAAGTGTTGTACCAATAAGCCTTTAAACAGCATCTTCCATCAAGCATGCATAGAGCTCCTCAAGTTCCAAGCAATTCTCACAACCTACAAGGATCACAAGACCCAGTTATTCAAAGCAACACAACAAAACAACACAAGAAAACAAGAAAGGATGGGTTGCCTCCCACCAAGCATTATTTTTAACGTCCTTTGCCGGACGGAACTCAAGGAGCTCACACTTTCCTTTCAATATCGAGGCTAGGCACATCCTTAAGATCAAGAGCATCTAACACTTCCTTTTGTTATGGCATGTGATAATGCTTCAACCTATAACCATTCACAACAAATCTTTCATCTTTTTCATTTGCCACCTCAAAGTACCCATTTGGAAAAACCTTTGCAACTCGAAAGGGCCCACTCCATCGTGACTTAAGCTTTCCAGGGAAGAGATTCAACCTAGAGTTAAAGAGGAGCACTTGATCATGCCACTTCTTTGTCTTTTCCTTGAAGATCTTTGAATTCTCATAAGCATGCATCCTAAACTCTTCCAACTCACGCAATTGAAAGACCCTTTTCTCCCCCACTAGCTCTTCATCAAGGTTCAACTTTTTAATAGCTCAAAAAGCCTTGTATTAAAGCTCAACCGAAAGATGGCAAGCCTTCCCATATACCAATTTGTAGGAGGACATATCAAGAGGTGTCTTGTAAGCGGTCCTATATGCCCATAATGCATCCTCAAGCTTGTTTGCCCAATCTTTTCTACTTGTTCTCACTGTCTTCTCTAAGATCCCCTTAATCAATCGATTAGAGACTTCAGCCAAGCCATTAGTTTGAGGATGGTAAGGAGTAACCACCTTGTGCTTGACATCGTATCTTAACAAGAGATTTTCCATGGCTTTGTTGTTAGATCAAAAAAAGTTTTGATGAGTTAAAAAGGATCAACTCCGATGATCAGTCAACTTCGAAGAACTGCTGAGGTAAAGATCCAGTACTAGGCTGATCAGACTAGGAAGAGCTGGATAAGTCAGCTGAGGATTGAAGAGGTAGAGATCATCTGGAGACGAGCTTGAGACAAGTCATCTGCAGGAGACAACTATGATGAGCTCAGACAAGGTCAAGACAAGCTGAGTAGAATTAGAAAGACAAGTCTTCACCAAGTCAGCTGCAGACGACTAAACCAAGATCAGCTACAGATAAGAGCAGTTATCAAGATTAAGTTTGTTAGGCAGTTTTAGTTTGTTACAACAAACTAACTGTCTCTCAGGCTTATAAATGGAATGTTAGGAAAAGAAAAATTGTATTTAGTTTTGATGTGTTAAAAGTGTAAAATAGGATGACCAGCTGAGCATCTTGTATAGACAGCTGAAGTATACCTTTGTAAATAAAACTAAGTATAAATAGTCAGACTAGATCAAGACATCAGACAAGGACAAATATCAGATGAGGAGAGGAAAATCAGACGAGGCCAAGATATCAGACAAGGACAACACATAGAAGACAGTTAAGATGCGTTACTATAAACAAACACCTAGACAAGGAATGAAGATGAGGACAAGGTGAAGCAAGTATCAGACGATGAGGTGTTAAAGAAATATTACACAAAGATTCAAGAAGCAGTTTCAACTGATCAAGAGGAAGTTACAGGATTCAGTTATATTGTTATAACTGATTAAAACCGAATTCAAGGAAGTTACAACTACTAAGTGAAGATCTCTATAAATAGGGATAGAATTAGTTTAGAATTAACTTTTTGATACTTTGCACTCATCAATATACATTTTGTATTCACAAGTCACAAATATTGTACACATTCAAAACAATTATACGTTTTCAGTTCTTAGTGTTTATAGAACACTTTTCTCATTAGATCTTCAAGCCATAGATATCCAGAAATTAGGAAGAATTCATTGTAAGGCTGAAGATTCTTTATTGTAAGTAAGTCAGCGAGAAGGAAGAAAGTAAGTGAAGGCCCTTCTTCAAGATTGAAGAAGGAGAGTGGATGTAGGATTGTTATATCCGAACCACTATAAATCCTGTGTTCTTTATCGCTTTGATTTACTTATTTTGTTTCTTTTCAATTCCTAGTTTATCATTTACAGATTAATCTCAGGATTAAAGTTAAACTTATCTTGTCAGATTGCTTTTGATCTTGTTAATAGTTGATATTAAAATTGTTTTCCGCTGTGTTCATCTGGTACTTTGAATTGATTTTGAAGAGATTCGGAAAATCTACAAAATCTATTCAAACCCCCCCTTTCTAGATTTTGTTCTAGAAGGTTAATTCAAGGTTTTAATCAACTCAACTTTCTGGGACCAACATGGAACTAGGCATAACTTTATTTTCTAATGAATTCATTCTACACTCTTACTTTGATATTTCACAAGTTTTCCAAAAATTCACATAAGTTTCAAAGAAGTTTTTTCAACAAATTCTAAGTGTTTATAGAACACTATTATGTACATCTTCAACACACTTCTTGCACTGTATAGTTAAAATTTCCAGAAAAGTTCAGGAGTTGAAGATAGATTGAAGATCAGAAGATCATCATTGTAAAGTTATAAGTTGTACGTTGGCAAGTGAGTAAGTAAGTAGCAGACGAGACCCTTCTTCAAGTTGAAGAAGGAGAGTGGATGTAGGATCAATTAGATCTGAACCACTATAAATTGTTGTGTTCTTTACTGCTTTCCTACTTATCTGTTCTTAATCAATTTCAACGTTCAATCAAACTCAATTTCAGATTCATAATCAAACTTGTAATCAGATTGCTTTTGATCCGTTTAAGTTGAGTTTAAATTTGATTCACGCTGTGTAAACTTTGGTTTCTTGAATTGATTTTCTAGATTTGAAAAAGTTGAAAAATCTATTCAAACCCCCCCCCCTCTTCTAGATTTTTCCTAGAAGGCTGGTTCAAGTTTCTTTTTTTTATACTCAACTCGTGGGACCAACAAGTGGTATCAGAGCAGTGTTAAGCTGTTCTGATATTGGTTTTAGGTCTTGATTAAGTTTCTGAAATTGTTTCTTGATCATCTTCTTTATCTTCAAACCACTAACCTTGCTACTAACAAGTTCCTGTTGAGTTTTTCTTTATTTCATCATGTCATCTGTGAAAAGCAAGAAGTCCAGAAGCTTGCCTGAATTTTCAATCGAGGAATATGATTATTGGAAATTCAGGATGGAGAACCATCTGAAGGCAATCCATGACAGGATGGAAGAGGTTCTTGAAGAAGGACCTATCAAATTCTATCATGGAGGGACCAGTGATGGTACTGCTGCAGCTGAGACTAGAGTCAGACAAGAAAAGAAGAGTTCTGAGCTGTCCAGTGATGAAAGGAAAATTCACAACTTGGATCAAGTGGCTAGGACAGAAATCATAGAAACTCTAAGCAATGATTGGATAGAAAAGGTGAAGAGGTGTAAATCTGCTAAGGAGATGTGGGAGACCCTTACTAGTGTGTGTGAGGGATCAGACCAAGTGAAGGAAAATAAGTTGCAGTCAGTGCTACATGCTTTTGATACATTTAAGATGAAGGAGAATGAAACAATAGATCAGCTGGATGTTAGACTAACAAATCTTCTCAATAAAGTAGCAGATTGAGGGAGGAATTATACAGAGAAGGAGATAAACAATAAGATTCTCAGATCTTTGATCAAAAGATGTAGAGAGAAGTCAAATATCCTCAAAGCAACTCAAAACTTATCCTCTATTACACATCATACTTTATTTTCTCAACTAAAAGCTTTGGAATATGATATCCATATAGAAGATGAGAAAGACGAGATGGAGTCAAGCACCTCATCTAAGTCTGTTGCCTTTGTCAACAAGGAAGACAAAACAACAGCTGAGTCTATAGGAGCTGACCTATCTCTTAAGGAGCAGATGGCATTGCTCACAAAAAGGTATGATAAATTGAGAATGAAATATAAACGTAATAAGCTGAGGTTTTTAGAGAAGGATAGATCCAGATCAGGATCAAGAAGAAAGGAGGATGACTCAACTGATGATGACAAGAAAAAGAGTCAGACAAGAAGATCCAGATCACCTGCAAAAAGGAATCCTATCAGTCCTAAATCAGATAGGGGAGATACTTGTTACATCTGTAACAAGCCAGGACATTTCAGTTATGATTGTCCCCAGCTGACTCCCAAGGAAAGAGAGGAGAAAAGAAAGAAAAGAGATAGACGGTTTGCAGATCAAAGAGCCCTTCTTGCTGAAGAAAAAGAGTCAAGAAAGTCATCATCATCCTCATCATCTTCATCTGATTTTGGGTCAGATGATAAAGTTTGTCTGATGGCCTAAGAGGTAGATTATTACTCTTCTTCTGATAACGATTCATATAAATCTGTCTCAAATAGTGACCAAACTGTCATTCAAGGATTATTAAAAGATCTAAAGATGTCTCTGAGTGCTTATAAACAGTTAGAGACTGAAAATTTGACTTTGAAAGATCAGATTCAGATTCTAGTCAAAGGCAAACAAGTTGTGGACTACTCTGAGTCTGAGGAAACATTCAAGGGGGAATGTTTACCCCAGGCTGAGGCTAGTACATCAGTTAGTCTGACTGAAAGACTAGAAAATGAATTAAAATCTTTAAAAGACAAATTTGAAATGGTTTGTACTGAAAATGAGCCAATTAAGAAGGACAATGAGAAGCTTGTCTTTAAAATGAGCCAGCTTAATAACTCACAATCAGTTATAGATCACATCTTTAGCACTTCTCAAAAATCCCATGATAAGACAGGGCTTGGTTATGATAAGAATAATAAATCAGGTATTCAAAAACCAAGGAAATTTGTGAAGGCATCTGAAACTTGAAAAGAAATTAAAATTGGTCCTTGGAAACCACTAAGTCAGATAAGGACTGCATCTCCTAATTTGAAAACCAAAGTTCAGATGAGGACTCCAGATTAGACTAAGAGGGATCCAAGAACTAAGATAAGAAGAAATTCTTATTACAGTTCTTTTGATGGGAGAAGTAGATGCTATCCCATTTTTCCTAAGTTTAAGAAAGTCACTAAATCTGAATACAATAAACTGTCATTCAAATGTGATGTGTTTGTAGACAAATTTGGTAGACAGATCAAATCTGATTTATTATTGAATAATGAGATGTTTGTCTGGTTACCCAAAGTAATTTTTGACCTTCAAGGACCCAAGATCACTAGGGTACCTCATACCTAATCTGTTTTACAGGAATCACAGGGACTATCACTCAAAGAGGAGATTCTAGCTTCAATTTGGTATATAGACAGTGGCTGTTCACAGCATATGACTTGTAACAAGAAGCTATTTTCAAACTTTCAAAATATTGATGGCCCTAGAGTTCTTTTTGGAGACAATAACTGTGGACAAACTAAGGGAGTAGGTACTTTGATTATAATGGATGTCCAGGTATCTGAGGTTTATTTTGTAGAAGTTTAAAGCATAATCTGTTATATGTTTCTCAACTCTGTGATAAAGGCTTTCTTGTAAAATTTTCTAAAGATAAGTGTAATATCTTAGATAGCTCCTCAGACAAGGTACTTCTAACTGGCTTCAGACATGGTAATGTCTATGTGGCTAACTTTAATAGTTGCCCCAAAGATACATGTCTTGTAGCTAAGGGTGGAGATGACCTCAGCTGGCTTTGGCACAAAAGGCTTAGTCATCTGAACTTCAAAACCCTTAATAAACTAGCTAGAAAGAATCTTGGTAAAGGAATACCTGAGAAATTTTGCTCACCTGATCTGAAATGTGATGCATGTCAAAAAGGTAAACAGCCCAGACACTCATTTAAAAGTATTAACACATCCTCATCTGAAAAAGTTTTACAACTCCTTCATCTTGATCTGTTTGGACCTGTTTCACCTCTCAGCTTTAGTGGAAGGAAATATACTCTTGTTGTGGTTGATGATTTTTATAGATACACTTGGGTAATATTCCTTTTCAAAAAGAATGAGACAATGAACAAGATCCCTGATCTGTTCGGACAGATTCAAAATGAGAAATATGTTAATATTTTTAAAATTAGGAGTGATAAGGGCACTGAATTTTTTAATTCTTGTTTATCTAACTTTTTAAATGAGAGTGGCATAGTTCATGAGGCCTCATCAGCCAGAACACCACAACAAAATGGAGTTGTTGAAAGAAGGAATAGAACACTCATAGAAGCAGCCAGGAGCATGCTAGCCGAGTATGGAACCCCTCACAGGTTCTGGGCTGAGGCCATCAACACTTCCTGCTATACCCAGAACAGGTGCTTACCAGTTAAAAGTAACGGTAAGACTCCTTATGAGATTTGGAAGGGTAAGGTTCCAAGAATCTCATATTTTAGAGCTTTTGGTTGTAAATGCTTCATCCATAATAATAGGAAGTCTAATCTGAGGACCTTTGATGCTAAGGCAGCTGATGGAATATTCATGGGATATTCCAACACTTCCAAAGCTTTCAGAGTCTTCAACAAGACAACTCTTTGTGTGGAAGAAACTCCTCATATGGTATTTGATGAAATGTATACTTTTTCAGATAAAGTGAATCAGATTACAGATGATCTAGATAAAATTGAACTAACCAAAACTAAACATAGAACAGTCTATCTGCCTAGTTTTGACTCAAATTCAGATGAAGAAGATTTCTCACCTAAGAATCAGGAGACAACTCCTCTCCAGACTCCATCTGAGGAGACACCCTTGAAATGATCTGACGTCTGCTCAGGCAGAGTCAGATGAGTTGCCTACTAAGTCTTAAGATGAGGATGCTTCTACTCAAATAGGCAAGAGGATGAGAAGCTATCATCCAACTGACCAGATCATTGGGGACCCATCCAGTAGTGTGCAGACACGAATTATGGTTGATTCCCAAAGTCTGTTCAGCTGCTATGTGTCACTTCTCGAGCCTAAGTCTATTGAGAAGGCTCTATCTGATCCAAACTGGATAACAGCCATGCAGGAAGAACTACATCAATTTGAAAGACAAATATTTGGGAATTAGTGGAAAGACCCTTACGTAGAAAGATCATAGGCACCAAATGGGTGTTTAAAAATAAAACAGATGAAAACAATATTATTGTTCGTAATAAGGCAAGATTGGTAGCTCAAGGTTACTCACAGTCTGAAGGGATAGACTATGATGAAACCTATGCTCCAATTGTCAGATTAGAAGCAATAAGGTTGTTTTTGGCATTTGCTGCTTATAAATCTTTCAAAATCTTTTAGATGGATGTCAAGTATGTCTTCCTAAATGGTGTGTATTAAGGAAGTCTATGTGGAGCAGCCTCCTGGGTTTAAGATCAACAAAAGGTCTATAAACTCAATAAGGCCCTATATGGACTGAAATAAGCACCCCAGGCTTGGTACGATACCTTATCTGAATTTCTGATTTCAAATGGATTCTCAAAAGGTAAGATAGATCGGACTTTGTTTAGAAAAGAAGTCGATGACAACATCTTGTTGGTTCAAATTTATGTGGATGATATTATTTTTGGTTCACCTAATCTGACTTTGTGTGAAGAATTCATTGTTCTCATGAAAAACAGGTTTGAAATGTCCATGATGGGTGAATTGACATATTTTCTGGGCTTGCAGATTAAGCAGACGAGTAAGGGGATATTCATACATCAGACTAAGTATGCTAAGGACCTTATAGAGAAATTTGGGATGACTACTAGTAGGGAAGTTAAAATACCTATGGCAACTAACTTCTCTATGGATTCAGATGAGCAGGGGATACCCACAGATGCAACGGAGTATCGTGCACTGATTGGATCCCTTTTCTATCTCACTGCAAGTAGGCCAGACATAGCCTTTGCAGTTGGGGTATGTGCAAGATTCCAATCTAATCCCAAGAAAACTCATCTGGAAACTGCTAAGAAAATCCTTAAATATCTTAAAGGGACTTTGCAAGTTGGGTTGTGGTACCCAGCTGATGACAACTTCGAGCTATCAGGATATTCAGACACAGATTTTAGAGGATGTAAGATTGATAGGAAATCCACCTATGGAACTTGTCAGTTCTTAGGCAACAAATTAATTTCTTGGTTATCCAAGAAACAGACATCTGTTGCCACCTCCACAACTGAAGCTGAATACATGGCAGCTGGTAGTTGTTGCTCTCAACTCCTATGGATTAGTCAGCAGCTTAGGGATTATAATATTCAAACATCGTCTGTTCCTATTATTGTGATAGTAATAGTGCAATAGCCATGACTTACAACCCTGTCTTGCATTCTAGGTGTAAACATATAGACATCAGACATTACTTCATTAGAGATCATGTAGAAAAGAATGATATTAGGATAGAAAAGATATCCATAGAATCTCAGAGATCAGATCTTCTTACAAAACCATTAGCTGAATCTAGATTTAAAGAATTGTGTTTAGAATTAGGACTACTTGATGCTTTTGTTTGCATTTTGTAATTGTGTTCCTTCTTTCTTTTCTTTCTTTAAATAAATGTCTAGAAAGAATTATCAGACTAGATATGTGTCAAAGGACAATCAGGTAGCTGATATCATTGATCTCTTTCTTGGAATCAAGAATCAAGGATTAGTCATATTGACCTTATCTGACTTGATGATTACTTATCTGACATTTGGTAAATCAGACATGGACACAATAGTCAGCTGATTCCTTCAAACAGATGACTATTACATCCCATCTGACTTACCCTGGTTACTAATGGTTTCTTTAAGTTTGTGTGTTTGCAGAAATAGGTAACATATCAGATTGTTAGAACAGATCAGATTGTTAGATCAGATAGAATCTACTCATCTGCTAAAAGCTTCCTCATCTGTTCACCCTTTCCTTAGTTTCTTCATAAAATTTGTTTTCAAACATTTTATCACAGATCATCTTTTTTTTTTTTTAAATCTTTTAGATGAATTGTTCTTGAAAATCCAAACTGAGTCTGTTTTTCTTTTAAATAAAAGTGTTGTTTAACTTGTCTTAAATCTTGCTAAAAAGAAAATAATACTAGGCTGTTTTTGAAAAACCCAGACGAGGTCTTTTCTCAGACGATTTTAAAACCTTGTCTGTTATAGGAAACCCTTATGCAGTGAAATGTAAACCTAGGCTGACGTCAGGTATACATACTTCTCTGCATAAAATAACCCTACTTCGGTCAAATCAACAGTCTACAAAGTTACTTTTTATGCATTTCAAAGTCGAGATATCTACACGCGCTGAATCCCAATCGTTTATCCTGATTTTAACCGTTGATTCAGCACAGTAAATCATTTCAAATTAACGACTCAGATTAAAACCCGCTTTCCAAGCAGTTTCTCTTTCCAATTTTCCCACCTATAAATACATCTTCTTCTTTATTCAAATGTTTTCACTTTCAGAAAAACTTCTTAACCTCTGCAAATTTTCTATCTTCCAAAAATCCTTCCTAAAATTTTATGAGCCATTCTCAAAAACTCCTTGGAATTACTGCAATAATGGTGGATATCAATAAGGACACCTTCAACAAAAAGATTAAGTCGGAAATGTATGTCGACTTTGACACCACCATCGATGAAGAGTCGAAGCAGGTTCTGAGATTATTGGAAAGTGCTGGATTAAAGACTTTCTGTTCGAAGTAGTCAGATTCAAACAAGACCCTGGATATGCGAGGCGTTGAGTTTTACGTGAATGGTGAATATGAAAATGGGGTTTTTAAAACCAAGGTTTACGGGGAAGAGTTGGTGGTCACAACGGCGGAGGTGGCCAAAATTTTTGAGAAAAGCAATGAGGGCGTGAATCCCCTAACATACAAAACCGCAGATTGGGTAGAATCATTTGAGATGATTGCCCGAATATCAATGAAGGACCGGAGATCGGAGTTAAAGAAGAATAAGCTTCGTTGAAAGTATCGTCTGCTAATGATGATACTAACGAAAGCTATTCTAGGGGAGCAGAACTCCCATGATGGGCTGACTAGACCCCGGCTGAACTGCCTAAGAGCCATCATTGATGGGGTCCAAGTCAATTGGGCAGAGATGCTGCTAAACCGGTTCGAGAGGGAGAAGAAAAGATTGGAGCTGGTGAATGGTGAGTGGACAACCAAGTCCATCACCAGCTTATTGAATAAAATAACCGTCCTGCTGGAGAACCTGCTGACCACGAAGATCAACTGGAAAGACGGTGTGAGAGCCTACATAAAGCAGAAGGGGCTCCTCACTAAAAATGAGGTGATCAGCGGGCCAGCTAACTCGGACGTGGAGGCAGCTGAGGTGAGGGTGGCAGAACCCTCAGCTGAGGAGGAGGAGGAGCAAGCTGTTGAGCCGACCGTGAGCTCAGCTGAGGCTTCACAACCAATGAAGCTGAAGGAGAAGGCGATGAAAAGGAGGAGACTGGTGAAAGTCTCGGAAAAAAGGGCATCGTCTGCTGTTCAGCCTAGTACAGGAGATCAGCTCCGAAAGGACTCCCTCCCCCTCTCCTAAAAAGGTACAATCTTTTGGTGCCTCTGCAAGTCTTTCTCCCTCCCCCTCTCCAACCCACTCTGGCGATGAAGAGGTGACCCAGGCCGGCACCTCGGAGCCTCTCGAACAGCCTACTCCCATATCAGTCCAAGCTGGAACCTCATCCTCTCCCCTCCCCCAAACTCAAGCCACTTCTCCACCCCAATCCCCATATGACTTTCTCTCTTTCCTAACCGGACATGCCTACTCTCCAACCCCAATAACCACCATCTCCCCCTAGCCTTATTACCTTCAACCTCAACCCCTCCTCAACCAACTGCTGAATCTACACCATCTCCCCCTCAACTAACCACTTCTCAGCCAACATCATCTCCACCACCCACCTCATCTGAAATACCACCCCTTCCATCTTCTCCACCACCAGAAATCCCCCCTCCCCCACCATCTGACTTACCCACCTCATCTCAACCCACCCCACAAGTCCAAGCTCCGGATCTCTCCCATAACATTTTTGGGGATATCCGAATAGGCTCCCCCAGTCCAAGAACACCCTCCCCTTCCTTATCGTTGAAATCCTCAGAGGAAGACCCCAACCCACTCTCTGCTATATCCTCTGCCTTTCAAGACTTGCACAGAAAGATTATCAGCAAGGTAGAGCGGATGATGGAGAAGAAGACACGGCAGGTGGTCAGGGCCGTAACTTAGACGATGCTAGCCAATATGCGGATAGCCGAGATGAACATCTCTCGGAATCTATCAGACAAACTCGGCTCCGCAATTGGTGGTCGTCTGGGCAGCCTGGAGGAGGTGAGGCTGCTAAAAGAAAAGGTAGCAGCAGACACGAGATTCTGGTATAAGAGCTGACTTCAGACAAATCAGATTACAGAATACGTTGTGCTGCGTTGGAAGACCAGCTCCGAGCCCTCAAGGATGAAGTCAAAAAGGGGGAAGGAGCTGGGCAAGGAAAGGTGGACACCCTCACAGCTGATGTCCAGGCAATTTCAGACAGGCTTCACTCAAAAGCCGACACAGCTGAGTTGGAGGCGGCGAAGGCGGAGCTTAAGGAAAAGTCAGATGAGCTTGCCCCCTTGCAGCTGAGGGTGACCCAGATAGAAGATGCCATCCGCGAGGATGAGGAGAAGAGGAAGAAGGAAGACGAGGAGAAAACAGAGAAGCTGCTAGCCCGACTGAAAGAGTCTGAAAAGCCTGAGGCCAAGGGTAATGGCAAAGGGAAGACAACAGAGAAGGAAGCAGCAGCTGAGGCAACCATCCCCAGATCAGAAAAGGCCGAAAGAAAGAGGAAAGAGTCTGACCTCTCCAACCTCTCAGCTGAGCAGATAAGGCGTATTCATGCTGAAAAAGAGATGTATGAGAGGAAGGAGAAGAAGCGTCTTAAGAAGCTGGGTAAAGGAGCGGAGCTGAAGTGGGATAGGGATTCTCGGAAATGGGTTTCAAAAGCTGCAGGCGAAGTAGATTTCCGACCCTACCACCGCACATCTGCTCCTCCCAAGATAGTTGCTGGGAAATAAACCAATGAGTATAGGATGAAGGCTATGGACGCCAAGTGGTTGTACTACTGGTACATCCTAAAGAACTCTCCTACTGGTGCAGCTGATGAAGACATGTAGTGGCATGCTTGGATGGAGAATGAAGATGCCGATCTGTATGGCAGGCTGCTTGATGAGGCAAGTCAAGTGTTCAACTGCGACCTCGTCGCCCCAGCCTATGAGCATGCCAAGCCAAAGCAGAATGAAGATGGGACACCTGACTTAGCTTGGGTCAGGACAGTCATTGCAAAAGCTGAAGTGGAGTCCAAACTCACAGACGAGGAAGAACTTAAACAGCTCAGAGCGAGGGTCTTTACTTGGCTAGATGTCCCCGAATCAAGCCGATGGGGAGTCTGATAGAACAGGATTTTCTTTCCTTATCTTATCTTTTATCAGCTCTCATTTTTGTAATATGTAAATGTGTGAATGAATATACTGAACCTTATCTGATATACCTTGTCTTATTTTTAAGCTTTCTTTACTGCTTTCTAATAAAACTTAAAAAAATTTCTAAGTGTTAATCATCTGAGAAAATTCTCATCTCAGATTAAAAAGTTTTCAAAAATTTTTCTAAGTCTTAAATTTTTTTTTTCTGTCCTAAGACTTAAAACTTTTTCTAAGTATGAATCATCTGAAAAAGTCTTATGACTTAAATTTTTTTTTTTTCAAAATTCTTAGTAAAACTTTTTCAAAATTTTTCTAAGTGTGAATTAAGTGCTCTAATATGAATAAATCTGAATTAAGTGAAAATGTGCTTTAATGTACCTATCTGATTATCTTGAATAACTTTGACTAACATCAGCTGTGAGTGTGTCTCTTTCTTGCAGTTTTAACTTCATCAAAAAGGGAGAAATTGTTAGATAAAAAAAAGTTTTGATGAGTTAAAAGGGATCAACTACGATGATCAGTCAACTTCGAAGAACAACTGAGGTAAAGATCCAGTACTAGGCTGATCAGACTAGGAAGAGCTGAATAAGTCAGCTAAGGATTGAAGAGGTAGAGATCATCTGGAGACGAACTTGAGACAAGTCATCTGCAGGAGACAACTATGATGAGCTCAGACAAGGTCAAGACAAGCTGAGTAGAATAAGAAAGACAAGTCTTCACCAAGTCAGCTGTAAACAACTAAACCAAGATCAGCTGAAGATAAGAGCAGTTATCAAGATTAAGTTTATTAGGCAGTTTTAGTTTGTTACAACAAACTAACTATCTCTCATGCTTATAAATAGAACTAGGCATAACTTTATTTTCTAACGAATTCATTCTGCACTCTTACTTTGATAATTCACAAGTTTTCTAAGTGTTTATAGAACACTATTCTGTACATCTTCAACACACTTCTTGCACAGTATAGTTAAAATTTTCAGAAAAGTTTAGGAGTTGAAGATAGATTGAAGATCAGAAGATCATCATTGTAAAGTTGTAAGTTGTACGTTGGCAAGTGAGTAAGTAAGTAGTAGACGAGACCCTTCTTTAAGTTGAAGAAGGAGAGTGGATGTAGGATCAATTAGATCCGAACCACTATAAATTGTTGTGTTCTTTACTGCTTTCCTACTTATCTGTTCTTAATCAATTTCAACGTTCAATCAAACTCAATTTCAGATTCATAATCAAACTTGTAATCAGATTGCTTTTGATCAGTTTAAGTTGAGTTTAAATTTGATTCCCGCTGTGTAAACTTTGGTTTCCTGAATTGATTTTCTAGATTTGAAAAAGTTGAAAAATCTATTCACCCCCCCCCCCTTCTAGATTTTTCCTAGAAGGCTGGTTCAAGTTTCTTTTTTTTTATACTCAACTCGTGGGTTGTTGACAAAGTGACTTCCACCATCGCTTATCAAGATTCTAGGAACTCCAAACCTTGTAAAAATTCTTCTCAAAAACTCTATTACCACCTTGGCATCATTGCTCTTAGTAAGAATAGCCTCTATCCATTTTGACACATAGTCAACCCCAACAAGAATGTATTGATACCCCATTGATGGTGGAAATGGGCCCATGAAATCGACTCCCCATACATCAAAGATCTCCACCTCAAGAATGTTACTCAAAGGCATTTCATCCCTATTGGTGATGTTTCCTACTCGTTGGCACTTATCACACTCCTTGATGAACTTCTCACAATCTTTGAACAAAGTCGGCCAATAGAACCCCGACAATAATATCTTCCTCACGGTTTTGGAGGTGCTATGGTGTCCTCCGCAAGGCAAAGTGTGGCAATGCCTCATGATCTCCACTCCTTCCTTTCTAGTCACATATCTCCTAAGAATCCCGTCAACCCCAACTTTGAAAAGATACGGATCATCCCATATGAAGTGCTTGACACGGTTGTAAAAAACTTTCCTCTCATATGGATTCATCTCCGGTGGTAGCTCTCCACTTGCCAAAAAATTTGCATAGTCCGCAAACCATGGAGTTTCCCCTTCTTTCACAACACACATCACCTCTTCAATGCTCAACAACCCTTCATCAAGGAAGGACTCTTCAACCTCTTCTACATCTCTCTTCATCTGTTCCATTCCTTCAAGCCTAGAAAGGTGGTCCGCAATAACATTCTCACTCCCTTTCTTGTCTACTATCTCTATGTCGAACTCTTGCAAGAGCAAAATCCACCTAATCAACTGGGGCTTGGCATCCTTTTTTGACATAAGGTATCGAATAGCCGCATGGTCAGTGTACACAATAGTTTTTGACCCCACAAGATAGGGTCAAAACTTATCAAAAGCATACACGACCGCAAGCATCTCCTTTTCGGTTTTGGTGTAGTTTACTTGCGCCGGGTTGAAAGTCTTGGAAGCATAATAGATGGCATGGAACCTCTTCTCTCTCAATTGCCCTAAAACGACCCCCATGGCAAAATCACTAGCATCGCACATGAGAATGAATGGCTTTGTCCAATCCGGGGTGATGAGAATGGGGGCACTAGTCAATGCTTCCTTCAAGGCCGTAAAAGCGCTCAAACACCTATCGTTAAAATCAAATGGAACATCTTTTTCTAAGAGATCAGATAAAGGTTTAGAGATTTGAGAGAAATTCTTAATGAATCGCCGGTAGAACCCGGCATGACCAAGAAAAGATCGAATTCCCTTCTC
Organism: Paraleonurus japonicus; assembly: GCA_030762865.1. Taxonomy (NCBI): domain Eukaryota; kingdom Viridiplantae; phylum Streptophyta; class Magnoliopsida; order Lamiales; family Lamiaceae; genus Paraleonurus; species Paraleonurus japonicus. The sequence goes on from CM061057.1 coordinate 29,614,597, forward strand.
ATCCTTAGGAGGGAGCAACTACTCAATGACCACAATCTTGGCCTTATCCACTTGCAAGCCCCTTGCGGACACATGATGTCCCAGCACAATGCCTTCTTTTACCATGAAATGACACTTTTCCCAATTTAGCACCAAGTTTGTGTCCTCACACCTTTGCAAAATAATGTCAAGATTTGTTACGAGCCCAGATCGGCCGTATTAAGGCTACAAAGCCTTAACCTACCTACAGGTGGGCTACGAGGCCCAAAGCCTGTATGGAGAGGGGCCACGGGGCCCAACCCTCGCTACAGATAAGCCATGAGGCTTAAAACTGAATGCAGGCCTCGAGGCCCAAAACCCGACTGCAGGTGGGCCGCGAGGCCTAGACCTAGCTACAGGTGGGCCGAGAGGCCCAGGCGAGATTTGAAGAGCACGTGAAGGTTTTGACTGAGCCCATAGCGGTTATTTATCTGATAAGGTCAAGAAACATCAGAAGGAACGAGTAGGTGAGATAATTGAGGCCCAAGGCAAGGAATGTCTCCCATATTCCTTCATTGACTGGGTCTGACCTCCGTCCAGGGGGGGAATTCGTAAGTATAATACAAATTTCTTGAGAAACAAGTTATCCACGCACGACATCATGGCAGAACGTGCAGGATAATGCATGGAGACTGTGATAACAGTTATTGCTCTTAACCTACGTATAAGTAACACACCCAGTAGGGAGGTAACGGTATCGAATCACTATCATTCTCACTTAGCTACTCTATACGTACTTTTCTTGAGTGTTTTCCGGTGATCTGACTTGAGCATCGGAGTGCCTACGCCGGAGAACCCTCCGGCGTGTTTTGCAGGTACGTTTGAACGAGGGAGCTAAGGATTTTAGTGCGTGAAGGCTTTACCCCCATGAACCCAGGTGGAAAAACGGACCCAGGTCAGTTTTTACGCATCAATTAGTATTTACTATGGTATTGTTGGGATAAATTTTTTTATTTAAAAGTTTTAATTTATATTTTAAAAAATATATCATATTAATATAGTAGAAAATAAATCTATAATTTCAATATACAATCATTTAAAAAAGATTTATCATACATTACCAAAAAATTATAATTTATAATACATAGATGATTTAATATTAAAAATAAATATACACACATTATAAAACTATAATATATGTTTAGAGTAGAAAAATAATATATTTTTAAGTTTTAATTTAATAATAATCTAAAATTTATTTTTAATCCTGCGTGAATCACACGCTATTCACTATAACCTACTGATGCGTGAAAACTAACCTGACCCGTTTTCCTACTTGGGCTCCACGTGGGTAAAGCCTTTACGCAGTGCAATCCCTAGCTCTTCTCGAACGATCGTACCTGCAAAACACGCCGGAGGGTGCTCCGGTATAGACACTCCGACGCTCAAGTCAGATCACCAGAAAAAACTCAAGAAAAGAATAGGCAAGTACGCAAGAAGTAGCAAAGTGAGAGTGATAGTTAGTATCCTACCGTTACCTCCCTTCTGGGTATATTATTTATACGTACTTTAGAAATAATAACCGCTATCACGGTTTCTTGGCATAACTCCACACGTTCTCACGTGATGCTATGTGTTGATCTTTTCTCTCTCAGAAAATTGCAATGTGCCTATGATTTCCCTCGTTGGACGGAGGTTGGACCAAGTCAATAGGAATATGAGGAATATTCCTTGACTTGGGCCTTAATCTCCTCAACCGCCCACTTTGCTAACGTTGCATTCTGGGCTCTTCGTCCCATTTGGGCCCAGTGGCCCACCTTTATTTAAGTCCGGGCCTCGCGGCCCACCTGCAGCTAGGTTTGGGCCTAACGGCCCATCTACACTCAGGCTAGGGCCTTATGGCCTGCCTGTAGCTGGGTTTGGGCCTCATGGCCTCTCTGTAATTAATCTGGGCTAAGCCCATCTCGGATTCGCCTCCCTCTCTTGAGGATATTCGGTTTTACTATTGGGCCCTATTGGGCCGAATATCTTTGGGTCATACAAGTAGTTGGGCCTGTCATTTTTATCCGTATCAACCACTCCCCCATACTCTGGTGAGCAATCTCTAAGCTCACTAGAGTAAGGAAGATCTGGAAATCCTCCCTATAGCTTTGTCTTTCAGGGTTTTTCCCCTCTCGCTAACCCTTGGCGTTCTGCGACTCTTCAATTTCCGTGTAAGCCAGCTGTCGAGCATGCATCTGCCCTCCAGTCTTAATTGCTGATACACGTTTCCATCAATTCTCTCTTTATTTCAAATCAGTTTCACTTACTATTCCTCTTCTTCTTCTTCTTCTTCTTCTTTTTCTTCCTTTCCAACACCTCATTTTCTTGCGATCTTGTTTTTGCGAGCCCTTTCGCGAGTACACTCCTCAGCTTTCACCACGACTCTCCTCCAAATCCAGGTAAATTTTCTTTTCTTTATTCTCATTCACCCATAGGAGTATCTCTAGCAATGTCTCAATCCGGTTCCTCAAAAACTATTTTCGATGCTCGCAACTCTTCTCAGAGTTCTCATCATTTTCCAATCCCCCATCCATTTAGGGATTCCCGTCCCGTTTCCCCCTCCTCTCCGGAGGTAGATAGGGTTCGATTTTGGGACTCCTTCGCTGGACCCTCGAAACTCTCCGAGAAAGCCCTAAATGAATTTCTTTCCCACGACTACATCGTGTCAGGGTATAACCTAACCCTTCCTGGTTGGGGGGAACGCCCTAACCTAGCAACTAGGGGTGGGCATCGGTTCGGGTTTTTCCGGTTCGGGACCGAAATTTTGGGTACTCAAAAATTCGGGTACAATTTTAAAAAACCCGAACCCGAACCTAAATTACTTCGGGAACCCAAAAATCGGGTCCCGAAATTTCGGGTACCCATTTTTTAGATTTTATTTATATATTAAAATCTCTTGAGTCTTAGAGACATTTATAATAATCTCTATTTGCATCCTTCTAGATTATTCTATAATTTTGTCGTAACACATGTGCATTTTTCCAATTTGAGATTAATCTATATTGTCAAATGCCAATTGCCAACTATAAACGAATTACACACACAAAAATACAAGTAATGTAAAATGACACTTTGGAGTTTGGACATCAACGATCAATTTGAGATTAAATCTATTGAGTGTTGAGACATTTACTTACGTACCTAATAAATAGTTAATGCAATTAAAAATGTGTAAGAGCAATTAAAAAAAAAAGAAATAAATTTACAAACAATTTAAACACTAATGGTTAAATATTAAATTGTTAATTCAATAATTTCAATTGTACCAACTCATAAGTCTCATTCCAATTATCCAATATCTATCCATAATACTTCATAAAATTCCATGATCCATAATAACCTAACTTCAAGTCTTTAACAATCACGAATCAACAGTCTAAATTCTTAGTACAAAACAAAAGTAACACAAAAATCAAAGACAATAGACAATCAATCTTCCAATTCAAGTGCAACGGTATTTGACAAAATATGAGAGAATGAGCCAGCAACAATCAAACATCCACAATAGTTGAATCGATCCCTAAACTTGTTAATTCTGCAATATAAGAAAAGATACTCATAATCAGTTTGTACATACATATATAAAAATAAATAATAAGTAACTAAAACTAGAAGAGTTTAAACAATAATAATGTGTACCTTTCTCAAGAACTTCAAGCTCACCCAAGTCTCCTTCCACATTTACTTGACTAAAACTAGAATTCGCATGAAGCCAGTTCTGAGCACATATTAAAGCTTGGACGATCTTAGTTGACAAAGAGCTCCTAAATACATCAAGAACTCTCCCACCAATGCTAAACGTGGACTCCAAAGCAATTGTGGAGACTGGAACTGCAAATACATCCCGAGCTATCTTTGAAAGAATTGAAAATCTTTGAGAATTAACCTTCCACCATTTCAATACATCAAACATTTCACTATCATCCTCAAAATCCTCTAAAAGGTATTTCTCCAACTCAGTTTTCAGGTGCTCATTTCTCCCTCCACTTTTGAACCTCTTAAATTGTTCTTTCAACACAGTGCTAGAAGGAAATTGCGAGTTCACATCATCTTGCCTTGAAGAGCTTGATGAGAAGGCATTTGGGCTTCCAGGACATCCATACATCTTTTTGTAAGCCTCAAACATCTCTAGCATGTCAGTCTTAACCTTATTTGTCATCATCACATGCTTTAAAGCGTCATCATACAAAGCATTAAAAGAGAAGTCAAGAAACTCCAACTTATGCAGTGGATCAAGAATCACAACAAAGTATAGAATTATGTTCATCTTGTCAATTGATCCCCAATACTTCTCAAATTTTTCTTTCATCCTCCTTGACATTGAACTCAATTCGAAGTCAAGGCTTTCCAGCCACTCATTAAGAAGCATCTCTACCGTGCTTATTTCATGAAACATGTGGTTAGATGTGACATTTTGAGTACCAGAAATAAACAATGTGAGCTTGTAAAAATGTTCTAGAAATTTGACCAATAATGCCGACTTCTCCCAATCACTATCCCTAGGAATCCCTTCATACGGTGCCTTTGAGAGCTCATTTACATATCCAAGATTAACATCTTGATAAGCTTCAAAAGCTCTTCTAAGACATATTGCTGACTCCAACATCAAATAGGTGGAATTCCACCTAGTCGGTACATCCAAGCTTAACAATTTATTTGTATCCAATTTCTCATCTCTAACACATTCTTTAAACTTGTTATACCTGGCTGGAGAATTCCGTATATACCTTATAGCTCCTCTAACACATTCTTTGTTCTTTAAGCCATCTTTCACAATCAGATTAACAATATGAGCTATACACCGCATATGCATGTACTTCCCACCTAGAAGATTATTGCCTCAATTATCAAATTTCTTTTTTAGGTATACAATTGCACCATCATTCGAACTAGCATTATCAACTGTGATAATGAACACACTATCAATCCCCCAATCAAGCAAGCATTTCTCTATTCCCTTCCTAATCTCTTCACTCTTATGTCCAGAGATCGGACAAAAGTTAAGAATTCGCTTTTGCAACCTCCAACTATCATCAACAAAATGAGCAGTTAGACACATATAATTGATTCTTTGAATAGAAGTCCATGTGTCTGTGGTGATGCAAACCCTATCATAATGCTTCTTGATATAAGATTTCAACCTCTTTTTCTCATCACAATAGAACTCATAAATGTTTCTAGTCATAGCACTTCTAGATGGCATCTTGAACATCGGACATGCAACAGACATTAGGAGCTTAAAACCCAAAATTTCAACTGTTTTCAGCGGAAGTTGATCAACTAAAATAATGTAGCGGACTGCATCAATCACTTTAGCTTGATCAAACTTCCACAAAATAGCGGTTCCTTATTGCCTCCTACAAGTGATTGTTGAATTGCAACTCGAGGTTAGCTCCTAGCAACTTTATGAGGCCTTTTCTTGCAAATCATGAAATGCTTTTTGATAGATGTTGTTCCATGTATCTTTGGATCATCTTTAAGTATTGTCCCAAAATACTTGCACTTAGCCTTTTGCACATGAATTTCTCAAAATAGTTCCAATATTTTGATTTCATCGCCATAGTTTTTCTTGGCCTCTTTTTAGTTCTATTTTCACTTCCACCTCCATCATCATCCTTATCACTATCGCTATCATAGTCATCGTCTTCTATCCCATCTTCTCCCTCTACATCATTATCCTCGCCAATTTGCATCACATCCATATCAATTGTGTCCTTATTCTCGTCAATACTAAGCTCATCGTGGACCTCGTTCATCACATTTTTGTCCTTATCCATCCTGAAAAAAATACAACAAAAAGTATAGAAAGATCAATAATTGAGGATGATTAAATAAAAGGAAAATAAAATGCTACATTTGAGTAAATTGAAGCTATGTCCTTAAATTGCATATAAAATTGAAGATATGTCCTTAAATTGAAGCAATGTCCTTAAAATGTTAAAGAATACAAATATACTATGTTATCAAATAGTTAAAGAACCTATGTCCTTAAATAGCATATATTACCATAACATATAAACTAGGCTCTGCATTTATAATATATGTATACTCTCCTCCAGTTGATTACACAATCAACAGAAGAAAACAAACAACATGAATTATTTCTTTGAAAACATTTATCCTGCTGTGTTAGTTTGACAACTTAGTTTACAACTCAATGTTATTTGAGATTCAGTAAATTTTCATCTAAATCATTAAGTGGGGTTTGGACAGCCCTTCCTGCTACACATAAGATGGTCAGATAGAAAAAGTTTGGAAAGCATATAAACTACCAATATTGACTACTCCGTGAAATCTAGTTTAATATTTTTGACTGGTTATTGTGCATTTTATCGAGTGCCGGATATTAATTCGACAAAGAATAAACGCACAAATGCATCATAATTTATACAGTCAATTAAAAGATGATGAAAACTGAACAATAAACGTAAACACTAAAAAGGGTACAAATCAACAAAACCAAAATTACAAATTTACAGTTTTCGAAGTCGTTCATAAAAAAAAACCTGTGCAAACTGCAAACTATATCTATGTTGCCGCCGTAGGCCCGTTGTGAGGAAAATTCACCGGCACTCCCTGAGTTATCCACCGGCTCGCCTACTGCCGTAGTGAGGAAAATGACGGGCGATAATCGTTGATGCCGATGACGCGCTGTGCCGCTGCGTGTAGGGGTGGGAACTGAGATAGAATTGAGAAATTGGGAATTTTCGTTTGGTGGTGTTTGAGACTGAGGACTGAGGAGTGAGGGAAAAAAAGCCCTAATTATTGCCTTATTAACTTAGCATATTTAAAGTTATTAAAAATTATTAAATAAAAAAAATATCGGATACCCGATCGGGAATTTCGGGTCAAACTATAAAACCCAATCCCGAACCTGTATTTTAAATTTTAGGTTCGGGTTACCCAAAACCCAATTTTTTAGATTAAAACCCAAACCGATCGGAATTCTTTTGGGTTCGGTTCGGGTACCCGAAACCCATTGCCCACCCCTACTAGCAACTTCTCCGACCCTGCCTTTTTGGCAAGCCCAGTTTGAGGCTGAGTTACGCCTTCCTCCTTCCAAATTCTTGTGCCATATTTTGAATCTCTATGGTGTTCCCCTCAATCAGTTTGTGCCAAACGCCATCAGGATGATGGTCTCCTTCTATGTCCTTCTCAAAGGAAATGGAGGGTGGCCATCTGCTGAATTATTCTTTTCTTAATATAACTGCAAAACTGCTGGCCCCTTTTACTATGAAAGTAGCAAGGTGAAAGGGAAATGCTCATTTCTTGGTAAAGTCCCTAATATTAACAAAGAGTGGGGTGATTATTACGTTTTCATAACCCTCGATAGCCTTGGCCTTTCCAGAACCAGAGATGGGTTTATAGAAATCTTTCCCCTCCAGCTCCTTCTAATCACATATCTTCTTCCACTAACCGTCGGGTGGTTTAGATGTTGAATGCCCACGTGCATGCTCACAGGTATTTTCATCTACCCGGGCTTTGCTCCAATCCCCGCCTCCTTTCCCACTTTAAATTCAGTTCTGTGAGGGTTCCTCTCGAACCAGGAGACGATAAATATCTGTTATTCTTAAGATATGAATGTATTTATGTATTTACTCTAACCAATCATGTACTTTATCTTTCAGACATGTTGTGGCTGTCGAAGGTTCTGGAGGGTCCCGAAGACTCTTCTGATTCAGCCCCTCCTTCAGTTATCCCACACGGTGATACTTCAGATGTACCCCCCCCCCCAAGTTCCCCCAGTCATGTCCTGTAGAGGATCCAGAGATTGATGCTCCTCCGCCAAAGAAGTTTAAAACTGGCAAAGGTAAGGCCTCCGCTAGCCAAAGCTCTCTCCCTTCAAAAGATACTTTTCGTCGCAAGTACCCCACTAGATGTAGTCAGGGCCTCTCCTCTGCCCCAATTGAAGTGGACTCCTACTCCTCGGGACAAGCTGCCAGCAAGTTTTTCAGCGAGCTGGTGTCCGCCCAGAATTGTGAAAGACTGCTAAGCCTTCCTCCCGATCAGTAACAGCATCAGGCCGCAGGCCATTTTGCTCAGGTGATATTACCTTGCCTTCATTTCCACGTTTATCATGTTTTCTATTTCGAACTCTAATCACAAACCTTAATTTTTCATAGCTTGGTGTTTTGCTCTCTGGCCTTTGGGGCCCTTCCAACTCTCTTCCTTCCTCCCAATTGAAGGACTTGGAAGATTCCCTCTTAGCCGAAAAGAAGAAAGCCTCCCTCGCCTCTCTCCGTGTCAAGAAGTTAGAAGCTGATCTATCCTCCCGTCAGGGGGAGTTATCAAAAGCCCAGGCAGCACGTGAAGCCGTCGAGAAAGAGACCAATGATCTGGCCGTTCACTATGCCCTGCAAGATCTCCAAATCCATCAGAAGGCCCTGGTAGAAGGGGCAAAGTCCTACTTGAAGACTCCCTTCTATTCCAAACCCGGTCAACGTTTTTTACACGCTTTATGTCCCAGTCTGAGGAGATGTTATCTTAAACACCCGAGCTTTCTCGGGGATATGAGCCCTTACATTAGGTTCTTCTACGAATATGGTTTCAATGCAGCTGTGCAGCAGCAGGCTGATCCCTCTTTCACGGGGGAGTTCGATAAGACCAGCCCTCTCGCCGCAATGCCCACTCCCCCACATTTCAGAGGTGACCCTTCCAGGTCTATCGAGGAGGAATGGTGGTCCCCGGTCTTGAATCATATTGTTTTTGATCTGATGAGGACGGAGGTGACCTTTGCCCAGATGCCCCCTATCGTGCAGCCTCTATGCCCCCTTACCATAGAGATTCCAGCTTCTTAGGAGGAGGCTTGCATACAACGGGCCATGGAGATGGAGAGGAACCACCGGGCTCCTCACTTAAGTGGGAGACCTGGGTTCGATTCCCTTCGGGAACGAATTGGAGTGGGAGATATAAGGAGACTTGGAGAATTTAGATTTGTAAGGAGACTTGGCGAACTAACTTCTAACTACTAACAACTAACATTTACCGATCAAAAAAAAAAAAGAAAAAAAAAAAAAAAAAGATGGAGAGGAACCAGGATGCTGCTGCTGACAAGATAGATGGACCCCAAAACTCCCCTTCTATTCATTCTCAGTTAAAATTTAAAAACAATTTATATCTTTATGTAATAAATAATTTTATACTCTGTTTTATGTGCTAGTTTAGCACTTGAATTCTGCCCTCCCTTTATTGGGACTTTTATATTTTGAACTTTGTTGCTCCCTTACTGGGGCTTTTTAGTGATGAATAAATGCACTCCCTCCCTTGTCTGGAGTTTATTTTTATGAATGTTGTTTACTCTCCCTTGCCGGGAGCTTTTCGTTGCATATATGCTCGTATCCTCCCTTGTCGGGAGTTGCGTTTGAATGCTTCTTTACTTGCATTTCTTGCTCTCTTATGTGTGATTTTGGGTGCATATTTGCTAGGAGTTCCTTCCTAATTGCAGCTTAGATATAGCCTTCCCATATAGGTTAACAACCCACTCTCTGAAGTTTCCTTCTTATCTACATAGGATTTGCCCGTTTGCTCTTAGGGTTACTACTTTCTTGCGCTAGACTCTCCCAGCTTTGGGTCTTGATAAAAACCCTTATTTCTGGCTAAGCGCTGCATCTTAACTTAGTTCTTGCTTTCGAACCTTTAGCTTTAAATCTCTGGGTTTAAGTTAAACTTCATAGGTTTAACTTGACTTTCTTTTTGAAGTTATCTTGTCTCCGGCTTTCATAACCCTTATTTAGGTTAGCCAAACACGGTTTTCTTACAGGTTTACTCTAGGCTTTGTCAACGCCATATCTCAGAGGGATCTCATAACCCTTCCTATGTTTAGTCTAGTTTTTTGAAGCTTCCTTAGTTTTTCTCTCTAAAGAACCTTCCTCCAGGTTTAGTTAAACCTTTTCTGCAGGTTTAATTCAAGCTTTCTCAAAGCCTTATCTCAGATTCCTCCTTCGTGTAATTCTCCCCGGGCCTGAGTTTAATCAAACCCTTTAAACAAATTCAACTTCATAGCCTCAAAGCTTTCTCTTGACTCTAGCTATGCAAACTGGATTCAGGTTTAGTTTAATTAAACCTTTTTTATAGGCTTAATTCACTCTAGAAAAAACCTTTTCTAGGTTTAAGTAAGTTAAACCTTTTCTGTGGGTTTAACTTCGTTTGCTCTTAATCATCTTTATAACTTTAATTCTCGCAACCCTCTCTGGGCTTAGGTAGGTTAAACGTTTTCTGCCGGTTTAACTTGGCTCTCTCGAAGCTGTCTCTTAGCTTCTTTTCTAAAAATCCTCTCTAGCTTTTTCTCAAAGCTATATCTTAGATTTTGCATTCTTGTAACCCCTTCTAGGTTTGAGTCTGAACTCTCTTCATGGGTTTAACTTTGCGCTTTCAAAGCTACCACTCAACTTTTACTCTAAAAATATTATCCTGGTCACGGCCAGTTAAACCCTTCCTATAGGTTTAACATTATTTCCACAATTATTCTTTGGCTTTGATTCAGAAAGCATTGTTCAAGCTTAGGTTGGTTAAACCTTTCTCACAGGCTTAATTCTGCGTTTTCCGTTAAATCCCTGTTGTAGACTTAACTTTATTTGCATGAGAACTATCTTTTAGTTTTTGTTCTTGCATTGGTTTCCGGGTTTAGGTTAGTTAAACCTTTACTGTAGGTTTTAATTGTGTTTTCTTGAAGTTATTTCTTAACATCAATTCATGCAACCCTCTCTAGGTTTAGGTAGGTTGAACCTTTTTTATAGGTTTTACTTATTTTCCTTGAAGCTATCTCTTAGCTTCTTTTCTCGCAACCCTTCTCTGGGTTTAGGTTAGTTACCCTTTCTGCAGGTTTAACTTAATTTTCTCGAAGCTATTTCATAGTTTCTTTTCTCAGAACCCTCTCTAGGTTTAGGTTAGTTAATCCCTCTCTGTAGGTTTAACTTAATTTTCTCGAAGCTATTTCTTAGCTTCTTTTCTCGGAACCCTCTCTGGGTTTAGGTTAGTTAAACTCTCTCTGTAGGTTTAACTTAATTTTCTCGAAGCTATTTCTTAGCTTCTTTTCTCGGAACCCTCTCTGGGTTTAGGTTAGTTAAACCCTCTCTGCAGGTTTAACTTAATTTTCTCGAAGCTATTTCTTAGCTTCTTTTCTCAGAACCCTCTCTGGGTTTAGGTTAGTTAAACCATCTCTGCAGGTTTAACTTAGTATTCTGAAGCTTATCTCTTAGCTTCAATTCTCACAACCTTTCTCTGGGTTTAGATTAGTTAAACCCTCTCTCTAGGTTTAACTTAGTATTCTGAAGCTTATCCCTTAGCTTCAATTCTCGCAACCCTTCTCTGGGTTTAGGTTAGTTAAATCCTCTCTACAGGTTTAACTTAGTTTTAATTCAACTCGCGAATATTCATCATATTTATTTTTCTCATTGAATGCTTTTTGGAATTTTACTCATTCATGTAACTTGCAAAAGTTACCCATTCTCATACAATTAATCGTGTGTTGTGATGCAATTGTATTAGCTATCGTGCGAACATCATATCATTTCAATCATAATCAACGAAAGAATAAAATGGCAAACTCATGAATAATGAAGAATCTATTTCATTAATTAATAAACAAAGTCATTCCATTGACCATAATCGATCAACATAAGCCATATCTAACTTGGCCGGCCTCTTTAAAAAACCTTCATACGGTAAAACCCAGTGGGAAACCCGTAGGCAGGGGAAAAAAGAGTACCAGTGGAACCAAATTACATCAAACTCAAGTATTCAAATAATATAAACAAAGCAACTCTAAAACAGAAAAAGGACCACCTACTTGCAGCGAGGTGAGTATTTCCTTTAAGCATAAAATCTCTTCAAGTTGCAGACATTCCAGGGTCTTGCAACTCGATTTCCTTCCATATCATGCAACTAGTAAGCCCCCCTTCTAAGGACTTTGATCACTTTGTAAGGTCTTTCCCACTTCGGGTCCAGCTTTCCAATGTTCTTCAAGGCATCAGTTTGCCTTAGTACCAGGTCTCCTTCCTCAAACCTCTGACTTACGACTTTCCGGTCATAGGCAACCTTTACTCGGTTTTTGTATATATCAGCTTTCAAATGAGCTATCTCTTTCTCTTCCTCCAGCATATCCAGGTTTTCTCTCATTAGTTCCTCGTTCCTGCCTTCCTAAAAGTGGGCTAGATGGTGCGTTTCCATTCCCACCTCAGAAGGTATCACTGCAGCTGCCCTGTACACCAGGTGAGAGGAGGACTCCTCTGTTGTCTCTCTAGGGGTGGTTCGATAGGCCCACAGAACTGATTCCAGCTCATCTACCTACCTACCTACCTCCAGCTTTATCCAGGTGGGCACGTATCTCATTCACAATCGTTCTGTTGGTGACCTTCACCTGTCCGTTGGCCTGGGGATGCACTACCGAGGTGAACCTCTGAATGATTTTCAGATTATCACACCATTCTCGTACCATGGTTCCCATAGTCTGACACCAGAATCCTGGGTATGCCAAACCTGCAACAGATATATCTCCATAAAAGTTTGATTATATTACCTTCCTCAATCCTTGCTAGAGGTACAACTTCCACCCACTTGCTGAAGTAGTCCACTGCTACCACCAGAAACTTCCACTGGCCCACTGCCAATGGAAATAGGCCCACTAGATCTATCCCCCAATTTGCGAAGGGACACGGCGAGTGCATGGCCCCCATCTTCTCTGCAGGGAGGTGGATAAGACATTCATGCTTTTGACACTTCTCACATTTCTTCACCCATTCTTTAGCATCCTGGGTCATGGTGGGCCAAAAATCTCCAGCACTCAAGGCTTTACGAACTATTGCTCGAGCCCCTGCATAGTCAGCACAACAACCTTCATGAATATCTTTAATAACGTACCTCCCTTCTTGAGTGGATAAGCACCTCAAGTAAGGATGCGTGAAGGACCACCGGTACATCTTATCTCCGATCATTGTGTATCGGATCCTCCACTTCTAAGCTTTCCTTTTATCTGGGCAGCTCTTTGAGTTCTGCAACACTCGGTAAATGCTGGTTCTCCAATCATCCTCAGCTCCGATGACTCCTATTGAGGAAGCAGTAGCTTTTGCTTCGGCAGTCACCAGGGTGATCTTCCCCACCTACAGTGTTGTGGAACTCGCTAGTTTGGACAGGTTATCCGCTCTGGAGTTTTCTTCCCGAGGTATCTGTCTGATCTCAAAAGAACTGAATCTACCATACAACTCCGTTATTCGATGGAGATAGACTATCATTTTCTCATCCTTTGCTTCGTACCCACCTGTAACCTGCTGGGTTACAAGCTGGGAATCTGAAAACACGACCACTCAACCTGCTCCCAATTCTGCGGCCATCTCTGCTCCTCGAATTAAGGCCTCGTACTCAGCTCTGTTGTTTGAGGTAATAAATTCTAACCTCACTGCAACTTGCGTTTTCTGGCCCTCTAGATCAATAATCACGATCTCAGCTCCGCAACCTTGCATGGATACAAATCCATCCATATATACTCTCCATTCTCCTTCCTGCAGCACATGTGTACCTTCCTGAATAAAGTCGGACAAGGCTTGTGCTTTGATAATCCTCTATGGCTCAAAATCCACGTCATACTCCCCCAGCTCGACGGCCCACTTGACCATCCTGCTTGAGAGATCAGCTCTGCTAATTACCTGTTTCAGAAGATAATTAGTCCGAACAATGACCTTATGAGACAAAAAATAAGGTCGTAACCTCCGAGCCATGACCATTATAGTCAAGGCTGCCTTCTCTATCTTCGAGTATCTTTCCACTGCCCCTTGGATCAGTTTACTAATGTAGTAAATAGGCTTCTGGGTTGATCCCTCCTTCCTCACCAACACCGAGCTAAGTGAGACCCCACCTACAGAAAGGTAAAAGTAAAGTGTCTCCCCTGATATTGGCTTTGTTAACGTGGGTAACTGGGCCAGATGTCGTTTGAGCTCCTCGAGATTCTGGATATTGCTCATCCCACTCGAACTTGGATCCCTTCCTCAAGATTCTGAAGAAGGGTGACTCCTCTCTATAGATATGGCTATAAATCTGCTCAATGCTATAATCATTCCGTTTAGTCTTTGCAGCTCCTTGATTTTAGTGGGAGGCTACATGTCGAGCACAGCTTTCACCTCGGCAGGGTTGACTTCAATACCCAGCTGGGTCACCATGTATCCGAAGAATTTTCCAGACCTCACTCCAAAGGAACACTTCGCTGGATTCAACTTCATGCCATTCAACCTTAGCACTGAAAAAGCTTCCTCCAGGTCAGCCACGTGCCTCCTACCTTCACACTCTTTACCAGCATATCGTTTATGTAAACCTCCATGTTTCTTCGTAGCTGGTTTTTAAACATCTTGCCAACCATTCTTTGGTAGGTTGCTCCTGCATTCTTTAGTCCAAAAGACATTCTAATATAGCAAAAAGTTCCACTAGCAATAATGAAACTCACCTTTGGAATATCTAGAGGAAAAATTTATATTTGATGGTAGCCTTGGTAGGCGTCCATCATGCTTAGCAATTCAAACTCGGAAGTAGAATCGACCATTTGGTCAATCCTGGGTAATGGATAGTGATCCTTGGGGCATGCCTTGTTTAAATCCCAAAAATCTATGCACATTCTCCATTTCCCCCTGGTTTTGCCACCAGCACTGCATTAGATAGCCAGGTGGGGAATTGAATCTGCTTAACATGTCCTGCCTGCAGCAGCTTCTTTGCTTCTGCTTGGCCTTTGGATCCACGTTGAGGTGGTGAATCGCCACCTCCTCCGGAATACCTGTCATATCAGAGGAAGAAAAAGCAAATACATCTGCATTCCTTCGTTAAGTTACTACCAGCTCCTTTTCCAAATTTTGGCTCCAGCTGGGCCTCAATCCTTGTTGTGTACCCCTTCTTGTTTGGATACAACTCGACCATCATCAATTCTTCTTCAGCTCTCATTTTTTTAGGATCAACTTCCTCCATAACCTTACATCTTTTGGATTCACGATCGACCTCCTTGTCTCTTTTTAGGCCGCGATGTAGCTCTTTATCAGCTATCTTTACTGTCTCCACGTAGCATTTCCTGGACTCCAGCTGGTCACCAGCTACTTCACCCACATCATTAATCACTGGAAACTTGCGTTTCATCTGATACGTTGATATAATCACCTGAAATAAATTCAATACTGGTCTACCAAAGATCATGTTATAAGATGATGGTACATCAACAATCAAGAAATTCGCCATTACCACCCTCCTCCGTGGAGCTTCGCCAAGCCCCACCTAGAGGGTTACCTGGCCGAGAGGGTGAATTGCTCCTTCTGTAAATCCATACAGCGCTGTGTCCACCAGCTGCAATTCTGAATTTAAATTCATTTTCTTGGAACATTCCAAGAAAATAATGTTTGTTGAGCTCCCCGTATCTACGAAGATCCTTGCAACAGTGTATCCTGCCACATCCGTTGTGATGACTAAGTCATCACTGTGGGCCTCCTTCCTGAGACCTCCATCCTCTGGACTGAAGTGAATTCGGGGTGTATGGTCCGCTCCCCTGCTTTGCATGCTCGAAACGAGTCTTTCTCAGTTGGACCTCCAACAATCATTTGGACTAGTCCTCTCTTTTGGAAGGGCCTTTCTTCCTACCTTCCCTCGATCGTCTTTCTCTTCTCATCAGCTTTATCATCAACCTCTTTTCTTTTTTGTCCCCTGGAGCTTACCCTATCTTTGTAAACAAACTCTTTTAAATGACCTGCTTGGATCATCCTTTCAATCTCATCACGCAAGTGAAAATAATTATTAGTGTCATGTCCATATTTATTATGGAAACGACAAAATTTATCTGATTTGGGCTTCATCGGCCCTCTAGATTGCAACTAGGGAAACTTTATTTCTGGGTGGTCGGATGCTACCTCCAAGAGCTCTGCTGGCTCCAACTTCAGTGGGGTGTAATTGTCAAACTTGGAGTGATTGGAGTGAATTGATACATGTTTTTAGGGCCTATTTTAGTGCAAAAAGTGAGCTAAAGTGTGATTTTTGTGCCTAAATGTGAAAAGTATCACTCTTTTGCCTAAAAAGTATTACTTTGTGAGATTTTGAGGTTTTTCGTCCATTTTGCAGGTAAATCGGTGGAATTTTGCCAAATCGAGAGTACCGTTATTCTTAGAATGAAGAGACGAACATACGGGACGAAAATGGGGGTCGGGCCTGAAGCCCTTCTCGATAAAAATTCCCTGGTCTCGAGCACAGGTCAAGGGTGCACAGACCTCGACTCGAGGTTCAGGCTGGAGGGAAATATTTTCAAAAAAGCAGGAATCTTGACTCGAGGGAGGAGCCTCGAGTCGAGGGATGGGAAATTGGCAGATTCCTTGAGTCGAGGGCTGAGCCTCGACTCGAGGCAGGCGATATTTTGAAGAAGCGTGTTAGCGACTTTCAGGCCTCGAGTCGAGGGCCTGAAGCTCGACTCGAGGAGTGCCCAAAATCGAAAAATTCAGTTTTAAAGCCATTTGAAGCCAAAACAGAGCATAACTTGATTCTAGCAGTTTAGAGCAGTTTCCAGGAGGTTCCTTAGGCGAATTTTGCACTTTGTAGCTTGATTTCCATTGTAATTGCCATAGATTGTTAGAATTAGATTAGATTCTACATTTAGTCCACTAGATTAGTATTTTGATTGATTGTAATTGAAGATTTCAGCTGTGATTTGGGAGTAGAGGAGTATATTTGAAGCATTATAGAAGATTAATCATTCCTATTTTTGTCTATTGAAGTTCAATTGGTGATGTTCTTACCCTTTGTTCTCTTTAATTCATTGCTTGTATTGATTAGATTGTTAATTGCTTTCTTAGATTTTCTACCCATGGCTTTTGCTTGTAGCACCATGGGCTAATAGCTTTGTGCTTGGGATAATTGAAATTAGGGATGAAGTGATTGCCTCATGCTATGATTGTTGATAATTGTGATCAATTGAATTATCTTGCTTCCTAATTGTGATTCTTAATTGTGCTTCATGAAAAAATTTCTCTTTTGATTAATGGTTGATCACCCTAGCAATAGGCGAGAGTTGAGCTAACGTGATTAGGTGTTAATCGGGTTTCAATTTTGCATGATTGTATGAATTGGGGACTTCTACATTGAGAGATGGGAAGAACTAAGGATACTCAAATTAGGCATTGTGATATTAATGGAGTGATTAATTTCATGATGGTTTATGCTTTCTAATTTGATTGATTTGCACTTGGATACAATCATAGCTTGTTAATCATGGATTCCTTGATGGAGATTATCCCTTGCACCCAATTCCCCCATTGATTTTAGTATATTTGATCTTGCATATTAGGTGTTTGATAGATTGTTTGTATAATCTTGCCATTTAATTTCTTGCATTCTTAGAGAGATTTTAGTCCTAAAACTTGTTGCAACTTTAGCCATTTAGAACTCTTATCCTTGAATTTCGTTTGCATACTTTCTCCCTTGGGTTCGATATTTTATTGATTGGTCTTAATAACTCTTACCCTATACACTCCAATCAAATGGCGCCGTTACCGGAGAGTTAGTTTTTGCGCCTACAAGTGAGATTTGAGGATTGTTTGAAGTGGCTATTTGTTGCTTTTGTTTTTGTTTTTGTTGATTTTGTTGGTTTGAATTTGATACTTGGATTTGTGGCATTGTAGGTGTATGCTAACAAGATCGAGCGGTGTTCCACCCTTGCCAATAAATCTGGAAATTGAGGCTACGTTGAGAAGAAATCGTGTGAGAAGAAGAAGGGAAGCTATGGAAGGTGAAGATCAAAGGCATGAGGAGAGATTAGTGGGTGATCCTCAAGTAGAGGAGGTACATGGACAAGGAGAAGGAGGAGTAGAACATGGAGGTAATGGGAATCATTTCCATGCTCAATTTGGCCCTTTCCCTCAAGGGATGCCACCACAAAATCACTCCTACCAAAATCCATATCCTTATCCTCCTCAAGCTCATCAATATCCCTACTATCCACCTCATCCACAACAATTTCCACCATATTATCCCCATATGCCGTATAATCAAGAGCCACGATATCATGAGCCGCCTCACATACCAAATGCCCAACCACAACCCGTAAATGAGCCACCACCTCAAGGAAGGCCGTTGAGAGATTTCATTGAACCACAACTTAGAGAGCACTATGATGGGATAGCAAGGCCGAGGATAGATGCTAATAACTTTGAGATAAGTCCCACTTTGGTGAGAATGCTTAGGGAGAAGCAATTTGAAGGAAAAAATGAAAATGAGTGCCCACATCAACATATGGCACAATTTCTTGAGATTGCCGACACTACAAAATATCATGGGGTACCCGAAGATGCGAAGAAGTTGAGGCTCTTTGCCTTTACATTGAAAGGAAGAGCAAAAGCATGGCTTAATTCATTACCGCCCGGGACCGTACGTACATGGGAAGAGTTGTCGAAGAAGTTTTTGATGAAGTTCTACCCACCGTCAAAGACCGTGCAAGCCAAGGAGGCTATTTCCCACTTCCGACAAAAGAATGGGGAAACGATACCGGAGGCGTGGGAGAGGTATGGCATGTTACTTATTAATTGTCCTCAACACGGTTTTTCGGAGGAGCAAACCATTGTGTACTTTTGCAATGGTTTGACGGATGGGGATAGGTCGTTTTTGAATGCTTGTGCTAATGGATCGATTTGGTCTAAAACCGTGGGGCAAATGAATGAAATAATGGAGAACATAGCTCAAGATTCATTCCAAGTGTCGGTTAATCGGGGAGCACACCATAGGGTGTCACAAGTAGATGAGATCGAGTCGATGAAGAGTATGATGAAGACTATGATGGACCGATTGAGAGCTCTTACTACTTCACAAGGCCAAGAAAGTGTGAGTCCATCCGTTCCTCATGGTGATGTTTGTCCAAGTCCATTGCCGGTTGAAGAAGTGAGTTATTTGGGTAGACCTCCATTCCAAGGAGGCTATCAAGGAGGAAACTTTCAAGGGAATTATCAAGGAGGAAGGCCTTACCAAAATAGGCCACAAGGAAACTATCAACCTCAACCACAAGCTCAATTTAATGGGAATACATGGAGGAGACACAAAAATTTTTCGTATGCCAATCCGAGAGCCGCCGTTCAATTTCCTCCCGGATTTGATCCGGGTGCAAAGGCTCCTAATAATGAAGGAAAGGCTACCACGGAGGAGATTTTGGGGTTGATTGTGAAGAAATTGGAAGCTAATGACTCAAGGCTCGATGATATAGGGAAACAAATGGACACTCGTTTCAAGACGATCGAGCATCAAGTAGGGCAACTTGCTACTACGGTTGGGAAGCTCTCGTCTACGGTGGACCATCTCCAAAACAAAGTAAAGTATCCATCCACTACCGAGCCGAACCCTAAAGAGTTTTGTATTGCAATCAAGCTAAGGAGTGCCATTAGCCAACATTCAAGCTCAACTAAACATAGGACAAGAAAGGCTCATCAAAATAGGCTAAATGGTTTCAATTTCACTTGGCTTGCCAAAGAATATGGATCATAGGCTCAACATGGCTCACTAAGGAAATCAAATGTATTTGGTAGGATAGTATTTGGCAAAGTAACTCATCATCCCAAACATGGCCTCTTATCATTTTCAAAACATTACACAAAGATCAATATCAACAAGTCTAGTGGCAAGTTCTAGTATACAATTCATGAATGATGCACTCACAAAGGATTCAAATCAATCGTATAAGATGTACGATTATTAAGGCACAAAACTCACGGGCTTAACTTGAGCAATGAATCAAGAATTTTCAATCACATTTATCTTCACATAATTAATCAAGCAACTAGCATCAAGCTACACATCTACTAATGATCATATCAAAATCCAACTAGTCTTACAACTCAAGCACAAATGCTCATGTACATAACCTCAAGCATACTCACTATATCAAGATGATACTCAAAAATATGCAATAAATCCACAATTAAGCTCAAGATAAATCAAGCTCAAAAAATAGATGCAAGAAATCCAAGATACCAATATAGCTTAATCAACAATAAACAATAAGCTCAACAAACCCCATAATCATAGAATAGCACAAAAAATAGGCAAAGTAAGAAAAACACCTCCCCCAAACTTAGACAAGTCTAAGTTTGAAAGGAAGTGTTGTACCAATAAGCCTTTAAACTACTTCTTCCTTCAAACATTTAGGGCTCATCATGCTTTCTAGCTCTTTCCTTCTTGATCTTGCATTTCCTTGCAATTCCATTTGCTTTTCCATCCAAGTAGTGAGTATCCTACAAACGAGCAAAATAATTCATCAAAATAACCATCACCAAGAGATGCAATTATACCATAAATGACAAACACCCCCAAACTTGAATGAAGATATGAATTCAAGTTTGAATGAGAGTGAGAAAAATATGCAACTCCTAAATGATATCAACAATTAAGCTCAACACTATATGAATCCCAAAGTATAGAGCACACTCCTAAGCATGAGCAATTAAGTAGCTAGCCAACTCTCCCAAAAATAAAACAAAAACAAAAAGAACAAAAAGAAAAGGATGGGTTGCCTCCCATCTAGCGCTATTTTTATTGTCCTTTGCCGGACTTATTCTTCACATCCAAAATCCTTCATCGGAATGGCCAAGGGTAGCGATCCTCCTTCCCATTGTATCTCGATCTTTGTGCTTCAAGGTCTAGGAGGTTCATATGTAGGATAGACCCATCATCCACATCCTTGCACTTTGATGATGGTTGTCCTCCTTGCTTTCTCACCAACATCCTTCTCCCTTTCTTTTCTCCAAGGATGCCCAAGCACTTCTTTAATTCTTTCCTATAATCAAAGTTCTCAAGAGGTAAAATCAAATCATTAGAAGCATCAATTTCAATTAAATCACAAATTGAAGAGTTAGAAGGTATAAAAATGCTCATTTCAATCTTCAATGCCTCATTAGGTGCTTCTAGATTTTCTTTCTCATTATAGCTCATGTCCATCAATGGACACTCCTCTTCCTCACTTTTGACAAGGAAATTTTTCCTTTCATCCTCATTGCTTGGACCCTTTTCTACATCATCTTTTCGTGTATTTTCTTCCTCCCCTTCTTCTTCTTGATTCTCCATGATGGTCATGTTCTTTACTTGGCGTAGGAAATTTTTGACTTGACACTTTATAAACGTGAAGTGGACTTCGGTGATCTCCATAGTCCCCTCGATCCATGAATTGACCATTGCTTTGGTCTCATAGATTTCCTCATACAAGGGAAGCATTTCATCACACGTAGTGTCATTTTCCTCAATTCTTTCCAACAATACTCCAAGCATCTCTTGCAAGTTAGCTCTCACACCATGGAGTCCCCATTCTTCAAATTTAGGAGAAGCTTGTGGCATTGGATAGTCATTCTCATAGCTCCTCCTATCATCATAATAATCTTCCTCTTCCGATGCCCCTTGAAATTCGAATCCACAATATTGATTGCATGCTTGATCATAAGGCTCATAGTATGGGAACATCTCTTGAGGTGGGGGATAAATTTCTTCACTTATCCAATCTTCATAATTGGATGGAACTTGTTGCCATTGAGAATTATCTTCATAGTTCCTCCAATCATTGTAGCTCAATTCTTCAAAATGTGGAGAATACACCCTACTATCTTGATAATATTCTTGATTCCACAAGTATGAGTTGTATCCTTCCATCTAGACAAGATTTCAAAGTATCAAATTCCAACAAAAATAACAAAACAAACACAAACACAAAGGCAACAAATAGTCACTTCAAACAATTCCTAAGTCTCACTTAAGGCGCAAAAACTAATTCCCCGGCAACGGCGCCATTTGATTGGAGTGTATAGGGTAAGAGTTATTAAGACCAATCAACAAAAATATCGAACCCAAGGGAGAAAGTATGCAAACGAAATTCAAGGATAAAAGTTCTAAATGGCTAAAGTTGCAACAAGCTCTTGAACTAAATCACTACAAATTGCAAGAAATTAAATGGCAAGATTATGCAAACAATTTATCAAACACTTAGAATGCAAGATCAAATAGACTAAAATCAATGAGGGAATAGGGTGCAAGGGATAATCTCCATCAAGGAATCCATGATTAACAAGCTATGATTGTATCCAAATGCAAATCAATCAAATTAGAAAGCATAAACCATCATGAAATTAATCACTCCATTAATATCACAATGCCTAATGTGAGTATCCTTAGTTCTTCCCATCTCTCAATGTAGAAGTCCCCAATTCGTACAATCATGCAAAATTGAAACCCGATTAACACCTAATCACGTTAGCTCAACTCTCGCCTATTGCTAGGGTGATCAACCATTAATCAAAAGAGACAATTTTTCATGAAGCACAATTAAGAATCACAATTAGGAAGCAATCTAATTCAATTGATCACAATTATCAACAATCATAGCATAAGACAATCACTTCATCCCTAATTTCAATTATCCCAAGCACAAGGCTATTAGCCCATGGTGCTACAAGCAAAAACCATGGCTAGAATATCTAAGAAAGCAATTGAAAATCTAATCACTACAAGCGATGAATTAAAGAGATCAAAGGGTAAGAACATCACCAATTAAGCTTCAATAGGCAAAAATAAGAATGATTAATCTTGTACGAGGCTTCAATTCAACTTCACTTCTTCTCAATTCTCAGCTGCAAACTTCAATTACAATCACCAATTTACTAATCTAATGATCTAAATGTGGAATCTATCTCAATTCTAACAATCTAATGCAATTACAAGTAAATTCAAGCTACAAAATGTAAAATTCGCTCAAAGAAACTCCTAGAAACTGCTCTGAACTGCTAGAATCAACTCTCTCTCTGTTTTGGCTTCCCATGGCTTAAAAACTGAATTTTTCGGTTTTGGGCACTCCTCGAGTCGAGGTTCAGGCCCTCGAGTCGAGGCCTAAAAGTCGCTAACACGTTTCTTTGAAATTCTCTCCTGCCTCGAGTCGAGGCCTAGCCCTCGAGTCGAGCTCGCTGTAATTTTCATCTCCCTCGACTCGAGGCCCCTCCCTCGAGTCGAGCTTGCCAACTTTTTGAAATTATTTCCCTCCAGCATGAACCTCGAGTCGAGGTCTGTGCACCCTCGACTCGAACTCGAGATCAGGGAATTTTTATCGAGAAGGGCTCCGGGCCCGACCCCCGTTTTCGTCCCGTATGTTCGTCTTTTCATTCTAAGAATATCGGTACTTTCGGTTTGGCAAAATTCCACCGATTTACCTGCAAAACGGGCGAAATACATCAAAACCTCACAAATAATACTTTCTAGGCAAAATAGTGATACTTTTCACATTTAGGCACAAAAATCATACTTTAGCTCACTTTTTGCACTAAAAATAGCCCTAAAAACATGTATCAATTCACTCTAATCATATCCCTCTTTTGGAGGCCCTTGAACAAGTTCCACACTATAAGAAGTTCTTGAGGGAAATTATGTCCAAGAAAAGGAGTTGGGATGAGAAGGGGATGCTCAAGCTAGTGGAAGAATGAAAAGAAATCTTGGAGAGACACTTGCCACAAAAGAAAAAGGATCTCAGAAGCTTCATTATCCCATGTGAGATTGGAGAGAAGGTAAACATTCAAGGCTTGTGTGATTTAGGAGCAAGTATTAATGTGATGCCATTGTCCGTGTTCAAGCAATTGGATTTAGGGGAGGTGATTCCTACGAACATCACTCTTCAATTAGCGGATCAATCATATGCTCAACCATTTGTGATTATTGAAGATGTGTTAGTAGGGTTTGGTAAACTCATATTCCCGGTGGATTTTATTGTATTAGATATGAAGGAGGAACTTGAGGCACCGATCATCCTTGGTCAACCTTTTCTTGCAACGGGCAAGGCTATGATTAATGTGGAGAAAGGAGAGCTTAAGTTGAGCTCAAATGGTGATGAAGTTACATTTACAAGAGTTCATGAGGAAGAGGTTGCTCAAAGCAAGGTAGAGAAGAAAACGTGTGGATACATAGAGATTGTTGATGAATGCCCTTCCATTGAAAGGGAAGTTTCTACACCTATTACTTCTACTCATCCTTTAGTTAATGAGCATTTCCTTCCCTCTTGTAAAATCATTTCTAACAAGTCTTGTGTTTCCCTTGATGATTGTAGGAAGGAGAAAGCGATAAAGGACCCTTTGTTTGACCCTGGTGAACAAGAAAAGGGAGAAGGTGAGAAAGAGTTGACCAAACTTGAGCATGGATCAAGTTTGGGGGTATTGATTGAGAAAAAGGCACCACTTGAGGTAAGGAAGGAAAGCTTTGAAGTAGGAGATCAAGTGGTGTGGTGTGAATCAAATTGGAGTCGGCTACTTGGAGTTGAAAGACCCAAAGTGGTGCTTACGGTGAAAGAAATCAAAGAAGGAGGAAAGCTACTCCTAGAGGATAAGTGGGGATGTTGCCTTTTTGCAAAGGAACATCTAGTGGAGCACAAGGCCGATCTCTACATTGACAAAGAAAGGGAAGTATGAACTCTTTGAGTTCCGTCCGGCAAAGGACGTTAAACCTAGCGCTAGATGGGAGGCAACCCATCGTTTTATTGCTTTGGTGTGTTTGTTTTGTGTTTGTGTTTTGTCCTTTTTGTGGAATTTTCGCCTTGGATTTTTGGGAATTGCTCATGCTTAGGAGAAGATGTTAGTTGATGGATAAAGTATTTGGGATATTGAGCTTCATTGTTTATATCATTTAAGGGTTGCATAATTGTATCATTCCCATACTTAATTCTGAATGCATATCTTCATTCAAGTTTGGGGGTGTGTGTCATTAGGGTAGAAATGCATCCCTTAGTGATGATTATTTGATGATTTGTATGGCCGTTTGTAGGTATACTCATTACGAAGATTGACAAACGAGGGAATTGGAAAAGGAGTCAAGGAATCGAGAAGGAAAGGAGAGCTTAAAAGTTGGTGAAAATGAGCATAAAGGAATAGAACCCGGTCTCCTCGATCGAATGAGCGACCGGGCTTAAATCGAGGGACCAAAACGGTAATTTCTTGCATATTTGGGTTCGTTAGGGGCATAGAGGTCAATTTTAGGAGTTTCAGGGGTCGGGTCGGGCCCGGGAACCGTCAAAAAATTCCCTGGTCTAGACCCTAGGTCGAGCTTGCACAGTCCCCAAGTCGAGGCATTGACACTTAGAAAAAATTCTGAAATCGGCACATCCCTCGACTTGAGGGAGGAACCTTGAGTCGAGGCTTTTGAAATATTGGGATTCCTCGAGGGTTTTCTCATCTTTCACGATCCTTTTCGTCTCTACCCTATTTTCGACACATTCATACCATTTTCACCGTTTATTCATCATAATTGCATCACATTATCATCTTAGTGCATTAAAGATTGGATTTTGAGGGTTTGTGCATCAATTTTGGGGTTTTTGGTGAAGAGTGCGTGGGTGTCAAAGTTTGCCCATTTCAAGTCGAATTTCCTCAACGAGGTATGTAATTTCTTCTTAGTTGGCCTTCAATTTCATGATTGGTGAATGATTAATGCTTGGGTGTTGATAAAATTGCATGAATTTATTTGAATTGGAATTTCATTTGGACATTTTGTCAAACACTTAGTATGCATGATTGATTGTGAAAATTTGAAGCCTTTGTTGAGAATTTTTGAGTTAATTGAGGATTGTAGGAGCATGTTTAGGATTGTATATGTTGTGTTGCTCGTTTATGTGTGAATTTGGCTTGAATTGTGATTTTTGGGCATGATAGGATCTCCTAGTGCATTTGATGGAAAGTTGGTCAATTTGAGGTGTTGATGTTGATAGAAGTTGATTGATGTTAATGCTTAGTTGTCTAAATGCTTGCTAGTTGGCTCGTGTGTTGTAGATATAATGTTTGGAGCTTCATTGCATGAGGTGTTTATTGTTGAAGCCATCTAGTTAAGTATGTATATTTTAAGGATTAGTTGAGCACTTCTATCGACTATATTTGCTTTGATTGACTCATTGACCATTTGATGAGGATTTATTGCCTAGTCACTAGGAATTTTGTTGAGCTTGGATATATTTTTGTTGACTCGTCCATGGTAGAGTGATATTTTGAGCGTGCATTTTAATTGTGGGACTAATTTGTGCTTTTGGGATTATTTGTGCAGGAATCATGTTTAAGGGAGTGGATGGCCACAATTATTCGGATGCTGAGATCCGAGAGAGAGAAGAGACGATAAGATTTGCACACCGGATGCCCGCTGAATTGGAAATTCAGTGGGATGATTATAAATGGAGGAAGCATATCATCTTGTATGCCGAGTTGTACAAGAAGGTGGTCAAAACCTGTTTAGTTGATCATAATTACATGCTATCTATGGGGATTGAGGATGATATCCCTCGACTATTCGAGCAAGTAGGCATGGGAGGCTTTCTAGCTAAGAGGCCTAGGACTCATCCTGGACTCACTCTCGAGTTCCTATGCACAGTTAAGGTCCACAAAGCTCGGAGGAACAAGTTTGCAAGAAAAATCATTTTTGAGCTAATGGGAAATGAATATGAATTGACTTTGGACGAAGTAAACGAGATCCTTGGTGCGCCTACTGACCCTGATAGATCATTGCTCAACATTAGGGAGGAGTACAACGCCAAAAATTTCTGGAGGCGTATTTCTGATTCGGGGGCTCCGAGTCAACCTGAGTTTGTACCTGGGAAGTCTAAGAACACGCACATTCGGAACCCGGTGGTCCGATACTTAGAGAAGATCCTTGTGAGTACCATATTCGCGAGATCGGAAGGAGGAGCCATGGTTTTTGAAGAGTTATATGTCTTGTGGGGCTTCTTACATGGAGTGAGATTCAATGCGGCTGCATACCTCTGCTATTTGTTTGAGAGAGCGACGAGCACAAAATTTAAGAAGATCAACTTTGGTGGAATGATTACCTTGATAGCTGAGCATCTAGGGATCCTGACTCATAACCTCGCAGCATTAGATGGTCCAGATCTTACTACAGATACGATGCGACGTATGAGGACGCTTGACCGCATCGGTAGGACATGGTGTCTCCAGCAGCACCATGGTGGCCGATTCCCTCTTCCTAATAAGAGGTTGACGACAGTCTTCGGTTCTCAAGCCTTTGTGACCATCAATCTGCGCATGTGGTCGCAGCGTCACACTGATGCCATAGATGCTTACACGAGGGAGCATGGGGATGTGCTTCGAGATGAGGGGGATGATGATGATAATGCAGGCCAGCAGTCAGGTTCTGATTCTGATTCTTCTGATGATGAGGGAGATGCAGTGAGAGCAGAGGTTGAGGAGGAGGTTGAGTCTGAGGACGAGGATGATGAGGAGCCGGAGCAGGAGGAGCCACCGGTACAGATGGATGAGGATTACCAGCCTGAGATCAACATGTACTGGCAGGACGAGATGAGGAGTAGAGAGTATGAGGCGGGGAGTTCATCTCAGAGGCCGTGGGTTTTGATTGAGGAGATGTGGGCTGATAGTCAGAGGATGCATATTGAGAGTCTGACCCGCCAGGATGAGATGTACCGGATGATAGAGGAGTCTCGTAGATTCAATGAAGAGACTAGGAGGATGCAGGAGGAGTCACTGAAGATGCAAAATGATATGTATGCCCTCCTACGGCAGATGAGCTCGTGGAACTTCAGGCCGAGCTACCCTCCTCCACCGCCACCGTCCGACTACTAGGGCTATCCCCTATCCCTCATTCCCTCTCCTTAGTTTTTAGATGCTTATCTCTTGGTGAATTGTACTCTTTATTGTGGTGATTGTACTCTTGATTGATTTGATGACTTGATGATTTTAATGTTTTGGATTGATCGATGATTTTATGGATGCTATGATTCTCTTGATTATTTTTGAGCTTAGTGTCTATTGATGATTGTGATTTGATGATCCTTTGGATTCCTTATCCCTATGATTCTATATTCTTTGATTTGAGCTTAATTGTGGATTTAGTGTTATATCTTTGAGTAGGTAGTGAGTATGCTTGGACTTATGTACATGAGCATTTGAGTTTGATTTGCAAGACTAATTGGATTTTGATTTGATCATGAGTAGATTTGTAGCTTGAAGCTAGCATTCTTGATTAATTGTGTAAGGATGGATGTGATTGAAAATGCTTGATTCATTGCTCAATTGAAGCCGTGAGCTTTTGTGCCTTAATGATCGTACATCTTATACGGTTGATACATATTTCTTTGTGAGTGCATCATTCATGATTTGTATGCTAGAACTTGCCACTAGACTTGTTGATATTGATCTTTGTGTTATGTCTTGAAAGTGATAAGAGGCCATGTTTGAGATGATTAGTCACTTTGCCAAATATTTCCACACCAAATACATTTGATTTCCTTAGTGAGCCATGTTGAGCCTTATGATCCATATTCTTTGGCAAGCCAAGTGAGATTGAAACCATTTTAGCCTATTTTTATGAGCCTTTCTTGTCCTATATTTAGTTGAGCTTGAATGTTGGCTAATGATGGTGATTTGATTGCTAAGTGTGGGAAGATGATGAGCTAAGTGATGGATGAAGCATAAAAGAAGAAAGGTTGTGAAAAGAAGAAAAATTGAATTGAAAAAAAAATGTGAATATGAAGTGAAAGAAAAATTCAATTTGTGAGCTTAAAAAGAGAAAGCTCAAGTGAATGGTGGATTGATCATTGAAGTTCAAAAGGAAGAGTGTGCTTTATGAAAAGTGGAGAGATGTGCATTTGTATTGATTAGCTTACATTCAAGTCTCTACTACTTAGTCACTCTTATCCAAATTTATCCCACCTTTCCAAAGAGCTTACATTACAACCTAGAATAATGACCTCTTTGATTCTTGATTGATCACAAGTGATTTTGATTGAGATGAAGTTTTTTAGCAAGCATATGGTGTACTTATTCATGAATTTGATGATTGAGTGCTTTATACCTTTATACACTTGAGTGAAGAGTGAAACACTCCATGGAAGGAGCAATGTGTTGAGTATTTGATTGAGCATTTATTTGAGCATGATTCATCTTGATGGCTAGTGGATAGTTACATTGATACAAGTGTTCACTGATGAGTTCGATGGTCTTATTTTTCGTCTATGGTGCCATGTGACATAATTGCAATCAATTCACTCCTTTGTTCTTAGTTTCTACGTTGCTCGAGGACGAGCAACAATTCAAGTTTGGGGATATGATTAGAGTGAATTGATACATGTTTTTAGGGCCTATTTTAGTGCAAAAAGTGAGCTAAAGTGTGATTTTTGTGCCTAAATGTGAAAAGTATCACTCTTTTGCCTAAAAAGTATTACTTTGTGAGATTTTAAGGTTTTTCGTCCGTTTTGCAGGTAAATCGGTGGAATTTTGCCAAACCGAGAGTACCATTATTCTTAGAATGAAGAGACGAATATACGGGACAAAAACGGGGGTCGGGCCCGAAGTCCTTCTCGATAAAAATTCCCTGGTCTCGAGCACAGGTCGAGGGTGCACAGACCTCGACTCGAGGTTCAGGATGGAGGGAAATATTTTCAATAAAGTAGGAATCTCGACTCGAGGGAGGAGCCTCGAGTCGAGGGATGGGAAATTGGCAGATTCCTCGAGTCGAGGGCTGAGCCTCGACTCGAGGCAGACGATATTTTGAAGAAGCGTGTTAGCGACTTTCAGGCCTCGAGTCGAGAGCCTGAAGCTCGACTCGAGGAGTGCCCAAAATCGAAAAATTCAGTTTTAAAGCTATTTGAAGCCAAAACAGAGCATAACTTGATTCTAGCAGTTTAGAGCAGTTTCCAGGAGGTTCCTTAGGCGAATTTTGCACTTTATAGCTTGATTTCCATTGTAATTGCCATAGATTGTTAGAATTAGTTTAGATTCTACATTTAGTCCACTAGATTAGTATTTTGATTGATTGTAATTGAAGATTTCAGCTGTGATTTGGGAGTAGAGGAGTAGAATTGAAGCATTGTAGAAGATTAATCATTCCTATTTTTGTCTATTGAAGTTCAATTGGTGATGTTCTTACCCTTTGTTCACTTTAATTTATTGCTTGTATTGATTAGATTGTTAATTGCTTTCTTAGATTTTCTACCCATGGCTTTTGCTTGTAGCACCATGGGCTAATAGCTTTGTGCTTGGGATAATTGAAATTAGGGATGAAGTGATTGCCTCATGCTATGATTGTTGATAATTGTGATCAATTGAATTAGCTTGCTTCCTAATTGTGATTCTTAATTGTGCTTCATGAAAAATTTTCTCTTTTGATTAATGGTTGATCACCCTAGCAATAGGCGAGAGTTGAGCTAACGTGATTAGGTGTTAATCGGGTTTCAATTTTGCATGATTGTATGAATTGGGGACTTCTACATTGAGAGATGGGAAGAACTAAGGATACTCACATTAGGCATTGTGATATTAATGGAGTGATTAATTTCATGATGGTTTATGCTTTCTAATTTGATGTATTTGCACTTGGATACAATCATAGCTTGTAAATCATGGATTCCTTGATGGAGATTATCTCTTGCACCCAATTCCCCCATTGATTTTAGTATATTTGATCTTGCATATTAGGTGTTTGATAGATTGTTTGTATAATCTTGCCATTTAATTTCTTGCATTCTTAGAGAGATTTTAGTCCTAAAACTTGTTGCAACTTTAGCCATTTAGAACTCTTATCCTTGAATTTCGTTTGCATACTTTCTCCCTTGGGTTCGATATTTTGTAGTCTTAATAACTCTTACCCTATACACTCCAATCATGGCGCGAGGTCCAAGTTTTGCTGCCTTCTCGGGCTCTATCGTTGAGCTTTTCTTTGCAGACTCCTTTTTTTTCTCAGGTCCACTTGGCTTAACCTCTGCTCTCTTTGCTTTCCTCACTTCTTCGAGCGTGACGTCTTTCTCCAGCTCTCCTCAGCAACTAGTCAAATGTTTGAACTGAATTTTTTGCCAGGGAAGAAAATAGATCTCCATCTCGGAGGTTGCTAGTAAAAGCATTGATTTTAACTTCTAGGGTGGCTGTTAGAACCTCCAGTGCCGCCTGATTGAATCTCTTCATGAAGACCCGCAGGCTTTCACTTTCTCCCTGCTTCATATTGAACAACGTCAACGTAGCACTAGGTTGCTAATTGGAGTGATTTGATGCATGATTTTGAGGCTTATTTGAGTGCAAAAAGTGATCAAAAGTGTTAGTTTTTGTGCATAAATGTGTAGAGTATCACTTCTTTTCCTAAAAAGTATTACTTGATGAGTATTTGATGTTTTTCATCTGTTTTACAGGTAAATCGGTGGATTTTGGCCAAACCGAGAGTACCAATAAGAATCCGCCTCCCTCTGATCTCACGTTTTTTTCACACGCAGGAGACTCTGATGTTAGGGTTTATTTATAGGCTACAACAGGGACCCTAAGGAGGAATTAGGGTTGGGCCTCCTGATGGGCCTAAATATCCTGTGTTCAGTCCGAACACTTTACTTAAGCCCATCAATTATAACTCAGTCCACTAAAGAATTATAATTGAATTACCGTCCTAATCCCATATTATTATATGGGCTCCTTTATTATGTGTACGTTTATTTCCCCGTGTTTAAGATATCGAATGTCCATAAATTAATTAAATTACTGACAACTTAATTAATTTATATCTAATTCCAAGAGTAGTACCACTCATCTTTATTATTATGTCGGATTAAATCCACTGCAGGGTTTACATAATAATCTTTATGAGCTCCTCAAGGGGACATCATCATCCTAAATAATTAGGACACGATTCCTTCTATAATCAACAAGACACCATATAAACAATGTTATCTCCCAATTCACCGAGCCTATTGATTTAATAAATCTCACCCATTGGTAAATCAAAGAAACATACATTGAGTACACGTGCCCATTATTATATAGGGATTAAGAAGACGTACATCCATAACAACAGAGGTCTTGTTCTTTTATATAGTCGATACAAATTGAACAACCTCATATGGTCCCGCTCAATACATACAAAATGTACTAGTGTAACTTTATAGTCAAGATAGACTAATACCAAATTACACTACAACCGTTCCAATGATTTGTCCAAATCCATTTTGGTTGTGAGCTATTATTTATAATCTATAAGGCACCGATAACATGATCTTCTCGTGTGACACCACACACCATGTTATCTACAAGTATAGATTAATCAACAAAATAATGATATATATAACAATCATAAACAATAAGTATTTTGATCATAATGAATCTCATATGAAAAAGATGTTCATACTCAAGAAAGATGTTCATACAAAAGCTAGGCTTATAGTATACATCCTAACAATCTCCCACTTATACTAAAAGACTATGCTTCCATAATTGCTTTGCCATACATCTGATTCCCATCCCTTCAACATGCCCATCAAAAGCTTTACTGGAAGAGCCTTTGTGAAAGGATCTGCTAGGTTATCCGCTGATGCAATCTTGGCGACAACAACTTCTCCTCGTTTTACGATGTCTCGTATCGAGGTGGTACTTGCGCTCAATGTGTTTGCTTGCTTTGTGGGCTCGTGGTTCCTTCGAGTTTGCCATCGCACCACTGTTATCACAATAAATTGTGATAGCTTTAGGCAAACTAGGAATCACTTCTAAGTCCATCAAGAAGTTTCGAGCCATACAACTTCTTTGGGCAGCCTCGGAGGCTGCTACATACTCGGCTTCCATGGTGGAGTCCGAAACGCATTTCGCGCTTTACACTCCTCCATACTATGGCTCCACCTCCCAAGGTAAACACATAACCCGAGGTAGATTTATCGTTGTCCCTATCCGATTGGAAATCGAGTCTCTGTGTAACCCTCAAGAAGTAAAGTATCTGCTTGGTAAACCAAAGATATAATTTCTAGTCCTTTTCGTAAATTTAAAATATGCTTTACCGCAGTCCAATGTCCTTGTCCTCCGGGTTACTTTGATATCTCAAGTAACCATGCCTACGGCAAAACAGGATATCCGGCCTCGTACATAGCATTGCATACATTAGGCTTCCTACAGCCAAGCATAAGGAACTCGCCTTCATGTCCTCTATCTCCTTTGGTGTCTTAGGACACATTTCTTTAGATAAAGGTACTCCATGTCGAAAAGGTAGAAAACCTTTCTTAGAGTTTTGCATGCTAAAACGAGCCAAGATAGTATCAATGTATGAAGCTTGAGATAAGCATAACATTCTTTTCTTGCGATCCCTTATAACTTTGATCCCAAGAATATGTCCAACTTGTCCCAAGTCCTTCATATCAAACTGCTTGGACAACCATACCTTTACGTCGACAACACCTTGACATTGTTGCCAATGAGCAAGATGTCATCTACGTATAGTACAAGAAATACCACCACGTTTCCGTCACTCTTCTTGTATACACATGACTCATCCGGACATTGAATAAATCCATAAGACTGGATTACCTCATCAAAACGGATGTTCCAAGATCTCGAAGCTTGTTTCAACCCATAAATGGACCGATTAAGCTTACACACAAGATGCTCTTTGCCCTTTGCGATGAATCCTTCTCGGTTGCTTCATATAGATGTTTTCTTCAAGACTTCCATTAAGGAAAGTCTGTCTTGACATCCATTTGCCAAACCTCATAATTCATATGAGCAAAGAATAGACAAAAGAATCCGGATAGACTTAAGCATGGCTACCGGTGAAAAGGTTTCCTCATAATCGATTCCTTCTTTTTGAGTGTACCCCTTCGCTACAAGCCTTGCTTTGAAAGTTTCTACTTTCCCGTCGATCCTCTTTTTCTTTTGTAGACCCACTTACAGACCAATGGCTTTTACACCATTTGGTGGTTCTACTAGCTCCCAGACACTGATTAGAATCCATAGATTCTAATTCGATTTCATTGCTTTTTCCCAAGATTCTGCATCTTTATCTTGGAGTGCTTCGTCATAGCTCCGAGGATCCGATTCGTGTTCACTGTGTACTAAGTCCGAAGACTCTCCCAAAAACATGAATCTATCGGGTTGTCTAACAACCCTCCCACTACGACGAGGCACTTGTGGTAATAGTGTATCATTAGTAGCAGATGGTGCCGACACATGTGGTATCTCATCTTGTACTCTTGGTACTACGGTAGAAGTTTCTCCCCTTATTTCTTCTAAAATAATTTTACTCATGGGCTTGTGGTCCATTACATAGTCCTCTTCTAAAAATCGGGCATTTGTGCTAACAATTACCCTCGATCTTTTAGGACTATAAAACAAACCACCTTTCGTTCCTCTAGGATAGCCCACAAACAGCCGAACTTCTATACGAGATTCCAACTTATCAAAGATCTCCTTTCAAAGACATGTGCTTTGGACTACCCCATATCCGAATATGTTTCAGACTAGGCTTACGCCCATTCCACAATTTTGTGGGAGTAGAAGATACTGTCTTAGAAGGAACCAAGTTCAAAATGTACGCTGCCGTTTCCAGGGCATACCCCCAAAACGAACTCGGCAATTCCGAATAGCTCATCATCGATCTAACCATTTCCAAGAGTGTCCTATTCCTTCGTTCCGCCACACCATTCTTTGGGGTGTACCAGTGCATAATTTGGGATTGAATCCCACTTCCGATAAGTAATTCCTAAACTCTCCTAAGAGGTACTCGCCACCATGATCAGATCGTAGTGTTTTGATATATTTACCATGACGCTTCTCCACATCAGCCTTGTACTCTTTGAATTTATCAAAGCACTCAGATTTGCGGCGCGTCAATTAAATATATCCATATCTCGAATAATCATCTATAAAAGAGACAAAATATTCGAAACCACCCCTTGCTTGAGTAGACATAGGACCACATAAATCAGAATAAACCAATTCCAACACTTCTTTGGCTCTATACCCCTTGGCTTTAAAAGGCCTTTTGGTCATTTTTCCTTCCAAGCAGGACTCGCAGGTCGGATAGTTTTCCACTTCCAATGAACTCAAAGGTCCATCGGCTATCAACCTTTGAATCCTACTCAAGTTAATGTGACCTAATCTTAGATGCCAAAGATATGTTTGGTTCATTTTTGAAGGTTCTTTTCGCTTATTTGAGTTAGAAGATGTACTATTAATTTCCATTTGTTGCTTTGTGGGAGTTATTGGATTAAGAGTATATAAATTGCCAATCAACGTGCGAGAGCAGGATAATAGCACTATTTTTCTTGACAACCACTTTGCTATAAAAAGAAACAGAATATCCATCCAAAAATAACTTAGAAACTGAAATCAAGTTCTTTCTAAAACAAGGTACGTAAAGACAATTTCTCAAAACCAAAGTCTTATTCTTATTAAAAATAAATAAATATCTCCCATCGCAACAAATGCTACTCTCGTAGCGTCGCCCATGTAGATGGTAATCTCACCCTCACTAAGCTGCCTGGTTTCCTGGATCCCCTGCAAAGAATTGCAGACATGATCAGTGGCTCCCGTTTCTACAACACCAGTGCCGGTAGATAACACCGCTAAACATGTTTCAATAGTTAGTGAATAAGATATACCTTCTTTTTCCTTTTACGGGGCAATCTACCTTCCAATGTCCTGGCTGCTTGCACAAAAAGCATTTGCCCTTAGGCTTCTTCACGCCATTTGGTGGACCAATTTTCTTTGGTTCACCCGTTTTCTTTGCCAAACCAGCTTGTTTCTTTTTCTTCATCACTTTGCCTTTTGGCTTAGATGTAGAAACATTTTCAGCAATATAAGCTTGAGAAGCTTGACGAAATAACCCTTCTGCCGCTTGGAGTTCTGTCAGAAGTTCCGCCATCGAATACAACCTTTTGTTCATGTTGTAGTTCAGCGAAATCTGCTCAAAACTTTTAGGCGATGTCTCGGAGAACGATATCGACTGGGTTTCCCCATCGATTTCAGCTCCAAGGACTTCCATCTCATTCAAATGAGCCATCATCTTGAGGATATGATCCCTTACGGGTTTCCCCTCGCCATGGTGGTCGTCATTAAGTTTCTCATGGCTTCTTGCACGGCAGCCCGACTCTCACGGTGTCCGAAGAGTTCTTTGAGATTGAGCATCATCTCATAAGCGAGAGGTCATGGCCTGATGCGATGTTGCAGCACATTTGACATAGAAGCCAAAATGTAACACCGCGCCATCTCATCTCGCCTTGACCCACTTCTTATAAGCCTCTTTCTCCTCTTCACTAGAGTTTTCATCGGGTTTTTCAGACAAACCTCGGTGAGTACAAACTTGTACTCTTCAAAGAGTCAAGACAATGTCCAAGTTTCTTTTCCAATCAATGTAATTAGGACCAAGTAAGTTTGTTTTCTTTAAGAATAACAAAGAAGTGGATTGAAAGCCATGATAAATCCCGAGAAACACGTAAATTCATTATGATCAAAATTAAGAATTTAAATCAATATTGTTTCCCTCAAACAATACAATTAAATTCACCAACACCTCAAAACACCGTGAAGTTTGTATGCCACGATAGTGTGGACGTATACTAATTCAATCATTTGCAAGAGGAGGTTTTAACCATTAATTTCATCATTTTGTTAAACAAAATAAAAATTAATAGTTGGTTTGTCTTTAGCCATACAAATAACAACACTTACTCCGATGGGAGGATACTTGTTATATGCATCTAAGTGTATACCATTTCTTAATACCAAGTCAATTACCTAGGTTTGTGCCTCTTCGATGGAGAAGATAACACGCTCCTAAATAACTTACTTATAATTATCCATAAGGAAGTTTGATCTAGTGGTCCGCAAACAAACACATCCGATATGGAAGAAGGCACTTAAAACCAACGTTCATGTTTGAATGCATCACTTACAAACCAAAATGGAGGCTATGGGATTTGTTGAAAAATAACCCCTCTCCCACTTAGTTATTTAACATGAGGGATATTAATATGCACGAAATATGAAACATATAAAGCATGCTAAACACAATAACACATATGAGAAAGAATAAACATGGAAAATAAAATTCCAACTATTATGGCCTCTTTCATGCTCCCATGTGCTTGAATGTTCTCCGTCAAACGGGGTGCGGGGCGCGCCACCTGCAATACGGGATCGACACGGCCGCTCGGAGTCGCGGGTGGGGCGCGCCTGTCAAACGGGGTGCGGGGCAGCGCCCTGCAATACGGGGATCGTTCGAAAAAAAAATCCGTCGATTCTTTGCTATCGAACTGGTTCCTCCAACGACCATCCTAACCTGTTCCTATTACAGTTTTATCCAACGATCCTATACATCATCTAGATCGAAATAAAACCTACACGACAGACCGTCGTGGTAATTACTATTACAATCATTCACCAACCCAAAACAAAAACCTCGACAGGTCCGAGGGTTTAATACATGCATAAACATACATACTGACCATAATAGTTGGATTTAGGGTTCCTGCAAAAATTATCAGAATATTCGCATACCCAAAAAAAGACTATGATTAACATCGAATCCCTAATATAACAGATTTATGATAAGCATGCAAACCCTAATATGACAGATTTACAAATACCATGCAATCTTATTCAATATCAGATTAAGAAACCCTATTATAACAGATCAAGAAACCCTATTATAACAGATCAAGAAACCCTATTATAACAGATCAAGAAACCCTATTATAACAGATCAAGAAACCCTATTATAAAAGATTTACAATAATCATGCAATCCAAATAAATCAGATCTATGAAAAACCGAATCAATTGCATAGAGTCAGAAAACACGGCTCTGATACCAATTGTTGGAACCACCGATCGCCGACTCTACGAAAATATCAGACTCGGGATCATAATCACACAAACGCAGCGGAAAGAATTGTACCTTTATTCACCGTAATAGGTGAAGATAAACCAGTTCTAAGGTCAGAACTGCGATCGAAGGATGAGCCTCGAACCTCACGGTCTTCTCGCCGTATTCCTATCCCTTTCCCTTGGACGTCGAGTGGTCGACGATCCTCCAAGGAATCGAATCCGCCTCCCTCGATCTCACGTTTTTTCACACGCAGAGACTCTCGATGTTAGGGTTTATTTATAGGCTACAACAGGGACCCTAAGGAGGAATTAGGGTTGGGCCTCCCGATGGGCCTAAATATCCTGTGTTCATCCGAACACTTTACTTAAGCCCATCAATTATAACTCACCCACTAAAGAATTATAATTGAATTACCGTCCTAATCCCATATTATTATATGGGCTCCTTTATTATGTGTACGTTTATTTCCCGTGTTTAAGATATCGAATGTCCATAAATTAATTAAATTATCGACAACTTAATTAATTTATATCTAATTCCAAGAGTAGTACCACTCATCTTTATTATTATGTCGGATTAAATCCACCTGCAGGTTTACATAATAATCTTTATGAGCTCCTCAAGGGGACATCATCATCCTAAATAATTAGGACACGGATTCCTTCTATAATCAACAAAGACACCATATAAACAATGCTATCTCCCAATTCACCGAGCCTATTGATTTAATAAATCTCACCCATTGGTAAATCAAAGAAACATACATTGAGTACACGTGCCCATTATTATATAGGGATTAAGAAGACGTACATCCATAACAACAGAGGTCTTGTTCTTTTATATAGTCAGTACAAATTGAACAACCTCATATGGTCCTGCTCAATAAATACAAAATGTACTAGTGTAACTTTATAGTCAAGATAGACTAATACCAAATTACACTACAACCGTTCCAATGATTTATCCAAATCCATTTTGGTTGTGAGCTATTATTTATAATCTATAAGGCACTGATAACATGATCTTCTGTGTGACACCACACACCATGTTATCTACAGTATAGATTAATTTGAACAAAATAATGATATATATAACAATCATAAATAATAAGTATTTTGATCATAATGAATCTCATATGAAAAAAGATGTTCATACTCAAGAAAGATGTTCATACAAAAGCTAGGCTTATAGTATACATCCTAACAGATAATTCTCAATTACAACAAGTTCCTTCCAATTATGAAGATTGGAGATATGATGAAATTCCTTCCCCACCTCAAGAGAAGTTCCCATACTATGAGCATTATGATCAATTTGACCCATGTTGTGGATTTGAGTATCAAGGAGCATTGGAAGGGGCGTACTATGATGCTTGGAGAAGCTATGAGTATAACTATCCAATGCCACAAGCTTCTCCTCAACTTGAAGAATGGGGACTCCATGATGTGAGAACTATATTGAAAGAGATGCTTGGAGTGATGCTAGAAAGATTTGAGGAAGATGATACGAGATGTGAAGAAATGCTTCCCTTGTATGAAAACATTTTCGAGACTAAGTCAATGGTTGAGTCAATGATCGAGGGAAACATGGAAGTCACCGAAGCTCAATTCATGGTCTTAATAAGTCAACTCAAATATTTTCTACTCCAAGTGAAGAACATAGCCATCGTGGAGAATCAAAAAGAAGAAGGGGAGGAAGAAAGTGAAGAAGTTGTAGTAGAGGGTCCAAGCAAGAGGTTAAAGTGGAAAATGTCCTTATCAAAAGTGAGGAAGAGGAAGGTCCATCGATGGACATGAGCAAGAATGCGGAAGAAAATCAAGAAGCATCAAATGAAACCTTGAAGATTGAAATGAGCATTCTTATACCTTCAAACTCTTCAAATTGTACTTTAATTAATATTGATGCTTCTTATGATTTAATTTTGCCTCTTGTGAATTTTGACTATAGGAAGAAATTGATGACGCACTTGGGCATCCTTGAAAGAAAGGATTGGAAAAGAAAAAGGGCAAGAGAGAAAAGGGGACAACCATGGACACTAAGCATATCTATATGTGGTTGCCCTATATATCATGTGAACCTCCTAGATTTCGAAGCACAAAGATTGAGATATAATGGGAAGGAGGATCGCTATCCTTGGCCATTCCGATGAAGGACGTGGAAGTGAAGAAATAAGTCCGGCATAGGACAATAAAAATAGCGCTTGATGGGAGGCAACCCATCCTTTTTATTGCTTTTGTGTGTTTTCTTGGTAGCTTTGTGTTTTTGTTTTATTTTTTTGGGAGATTTGGCTAGATACTTAATTGCTCATGCTTAGAAGTTATGTTATCATGCTTTTGGATATGTTCGGTGTTTTGAGCTTATTGTTGATATCATTTTGAGTTGCATATTTGTATCACTCTCATTCCAAACTTTGAATTCATGTCATCATTCAAGTTCGGGGGTGTTGATCGTTTATGGTATAAATGCATCTCTTAGTGATGATTAATTGATGATTGCTATTTTTGATTGTAGGTACACTCACTAATTTGATTGGAAAAGAGATCGAAATTGCAAAGGAATTCAAGATTAAAAAGGATGAAGAGCTTAAAAGTTGGTGAAAATGAGCAAAAAGGAAGAGAACCCGGTCCCCTTGATCGAATGAGCGTCCGAGCTTAAATCGAGGGACCAAAACGGTAAATTCTTGCATATTTGGGTTCGTTGGGGGCGTAGAGGTCATTTTTAGGAGTTTTGGGGGTCGGGTCGGGGCTTGGGAATCCATAAAAATTCCCTGGTCTTGACCCCGGGTCGAGGTGACCCATCCCCCGAGTCGAGGGGTCAACACTTAGTCAAAATCCTAAAAATTACATATCCCTCGACTCGAGGGAGGAGCCCCGAGTCGAGGAGGTCATTTTTTCACATCCCTCGAGTCGAGGCGTTTAAAATTCGGGATCCCTCGAGTCGAGGGCTAGGCCTCGACTTGAGGCTGGTGTTTATTTTAAATACACAGATCTGTTTCTGCATTGTACATATCCCGACTTGAGGTTTAGCAAATTTCTGATCCCCTTTCGTCCCCACGCATATTTTTGACCTATTTGCTGCATTTCACCGGTCTTTCAACATTTTATTCACATCATTCCATCTACATTGCATCAAAGTTCGAATTTTGAGGGTTTTGAAAATCAAATTGGGGATTTCTTGCAAAATGCGTGGGTGTTCGTCCAAGTCATTTCCAGGCCGTAATTAACACACAAGGTATGTCATTCTTACTCCTTTGGCCTTCAATTTCATTTTTGTGATGGTATATTGCATGGGTGTTATGAATTATGCAATTTGTTGATTGAATTGAATTTTTATTGTGGCATTTCTACAAACACCTTATATGTATGGCTGTAATTGACGAATTTGGAGCCTTTTTGAGATTAATTGGATTGTTTGATGAGATTAGGAGCATGCCTAGGATCGATTGGGATGTATTGTTCATATATTTGTGCATTTTGGCTTAGGAATTAAATTTGTGCTTAAATTGTAAAAATTCTTAGTGATGATATTATGTTGGAATGTGGTCATGTTTGAGTTGATTATTGATAGAGGTGCATTATTAGTGATGATTATTTGCCCATACTTGCTAGATGACTTATTATTTTTGGACACTTTATGGAGTAAAATTGCATGATTTTTGGTGAGCCTATTTGTGAATTAATTGTTGAGGCCATTTTAGTTAAGTATGCATTTTTGGGGATTATTTGAGCACTTCTACTGTTGGTAATTGCTTATGTGACTATTTGACCATTTCGTAAGGTTTATTTCTTAGTCACTAGGGGTTGTTATTGATTGGAGATTTTGGTGCCTATTGACTCGTTCATGGCTAGATTGACATTATTCTTTGCTCGTATTTCTATTTGTGGAACTTATTGTTTGCCTTGGGGAATTTTTGCAGGAAAAATGTTTAGGGGAGTTGACGGAAATAACTTCTCAGATGAGGAGAACCGTAATAGAGAGGAGGCTATCAGATTCGCTCATAAGATGC
The DNA here is from genome assembly GCA_030762865.1 of Paraleonurus japonicus. Taxonomy (NCBI): domain Eukaryota; kingdom Viridiplantae; phylum Streptophyta; class Magnoliopsida; order Lamiales; family Lamiaceae; genus Paraleonurus; species Paraleonurus japonicus. The sequence continues at coordinate 29,656,189 of CM061057.1, forward strand.
CCACCGATCTCGGTATTCCATCGGACGATTTCAAGTGGAGGAAGCACATCATACTGTATGCAGAGATCTACAACAAGGTGGTCAAGACCCGCCTTGTTGATCATGATTGTATGATGTCCATGGGGATCGAGGTGGACATTCCTCGTCTATTCGAGCAGATCGGTATGGGAGGCTTCTTGCTAAAGAGGCCGAGGACGTATTTGGGACTCACTCTCGAGTTCCTCTGCACTGTCAAGTTCACCAAGGCCAAGAGGGCCAAATTCCCCCGGGCCATCACCTTCGAGCTTATGGGTAACGAGTATACATTGACCGTGAATGAGGTCAATGAGATTATTGGAGCACTGACTGACCTCGACGGATCACTTCTCAACATCAGAAAGGAGTACAATGCAAATAAATTTTGGAGGAGAATATCAGACTCAGGGGCATCGGATCAGGATCAGTTTATTCTGGGAAAATCGAAGAGCACTCAGATTTAGAACCCACTGGTTAGATACTTGGAGCAGATCCTCGCGAGCACCATATTCGCGAGATCAGAGGGTGGAGCTGTGGTTTCAGAGGAGCTTTATGTTCTTTGGTGCTTCTTGCACGAGATCCGGTTTAATGCCACTGCCTACCTGTGCTACATTTTTGTGCGGGTTACGAGCACAAAGTTTAAGAGGATTCACTTCAGGGGTATGATCACTTTGATTGCCGAGCACCTCGGCATACCTACTCACAACTTGAGAGCACTGGAGGGCCCCGATCTCACGACTGACACCATGCGGTGCATGAGGACTCTCGACCGCATTGGTAGGATATGGTGCTTCCAGCAGCATCACGGTGGCTGATTCCCTCTTCCAAATAAGAGGTTGACAACTGTTTTCAGTGCTCAGGCTTTTGTGACCATCAACCTCCGTATGTGGTCACAGTGACACACAGAGGCGATCGATGCCAATACCCGCGAGCATGGAATTGACCTCCAGGACGACGATGATGAGGAGGGACAGCAGGCTGGGACTGATGATGATGAGGTTGAGGGTGCCGCTGAAGGAGCTGAGGCAGGAGATAGAGATGATGATGAGGGTTACGAGGAGGAGCAGGCTCAGGAGGATGAGCCAGTACAGGTGGATGGGGATTATAGGCCGAAGATTAATATGTACTGGCAGGATGAGATGAGGAGCCGGGAGTACGAGGCGGGTAGCTCATCTCAGAGGCAGTGGACTCTGACGGAAGAGATGTGGGCCGATAGCCAGCGGATGCAGGTCGAGTGCCTGTCTCGACAAGATGAGTGTTACCGTATGATGGAGGAGTCCCGGCGGATGCATGAGGAGACTCTTAAGACTCAGCAGGATATGTATTCACTCCTCCAGCAGTTCAGCTCGTGGAACTTCGGGTCAGGCCACTACCCTCCTCCACCACCGCCATCCAACTATTAGGGCTACTCCCCTACTTCCTCATCCCTCTCCTTTGTCTATTTAGCTCGTTATTTCTCCTTAGTGATTTGTACTGTTGATTTTGATTGGTGATTGTACTCGGTGATATGGATTTGATGTGATGATGTTTTGGATTTGTGATGATTTTATGGATGATGATTATGATGCTTTGATCTTATTGAGCTTATTGTCTTGTGATGATTACATTCTATTGATCTCTTGGATTCCTATTATTTTGAGCTAGATTGATTATGAGCTTCATTGTTGATTTATTGCATATCTTTTAGTATCATTCTTGTGGTAGTGAGTATGCTTGGGATTATGTACATGTGCACTTGTGTTTGATTTGCAAGACTTATTGGATTTAGATTTGATCATGTGTAGATTTGTAGCTTGATGCTAGCATTCTTGACTAATTGCGTAAGGATGAATGTGATTGATAATGCTTGATTCATTGCTCAATTTAAGCCCATGAGCTTTTGTGCCTTTATAATCGTACATCTTATACGGTTGATATGATTTCTTTGAGAGTGCATCATTCATAGATTTGTATGCTAGAACTTTCCACTAGACTTGTTGAGATTGATCTTTGTGTGATGTCATGAAAATGATAAGAGGCCATGTTTTGAGATGATTAGTCACTTTGCCAAATTTTTCCCACTAAATACATTCGATTTCCTTAGTGAGCCATTTTGAGCCTTATTTTCTTATTCTTTGGCAAGCCAAGTGAAATCGAAACCATTATGCCTATTTTTGATGAGCTTTATTGTCCTATGTTTAGTAGAGCTTGATTGTTGGCTAATGATGGTGATTTGATTGCAAAGTGTGGTGAAAATGATGTGTTAAGTGATGAATACTTGAAAGAAGAAAGAAAGGTGGTGAAAAAAAAATTGAATTGTGAAAAATGTGAACATGAAAAGAAGAAAAATTCAATTGTGAGCTTAAAAAGAGAAAGCTCAAGTGAAAGGTGGTGATTGAACTCTAAATGTTTGAAGGAGAGTTGATTGATCAAAGTTTGAAGAGATGAGTATTGTATTGATTAGCTTTCATTCAAATCTCTACTACTTAGTCACTCTTATCCAAAAACATCCCACCTTTCTAAAGAGCTTACGTTACAACCTTGATGAAAGACCTCTTTGATTGAACACAAATGATTTTGATTAAGATTAAGTCTTTTGGCAAGCATATGGTGTGCAAGTTTGTGAAATTTGATGATTGAGTGCATCATACCTTTATACACTTGAGTGAAGAGTGAAACACTCTATGGAAGGAGCAATGTGTAAAGTGTTTGATTGAGCATTCGTTCGAGCATGATTCATCTTGATTGCTAGTGGATAGTTGCATTGATACTTATGATCATTGATGAGTTCAATTGTCTTCTACTTTGTCTATGGTGCCATGTGACATAATTGCAATCAATTCACTCCTTTATGCTTAGTTGCTACGTTGCTCGAGGACGAGCAACACTTCAAGTTTGGGGGTATTATGATTGGAGTGAATTGATGCATGATTTTGAGGCTTATTTGAGTGCAAAAAGTGATCAAAAGTGTTAGTTTTTGTGCATAAATGTGTAGAGTATCACTTCTTTGCCTAAAAAGTATTGCTTGATGAGTATCTGATGTTTTTCGTCCGTTTTACAGGTTAATCGGTGGATTTTGGCCAAACCGAGAGTATTGATATGTTTAGAATGAAGAGAGGAACGAGACGGACGAAAACGGGGGTCAGAGGCAGAGTCCCGTCCAAAAAAATGCCCTAGTCTCTACCTCTGGTCGAGGACCTGAGGCCTCGAGTCGAGGGATATGATGGAAAGAGATGATTTCAAAATTTGTAGCAACCTCGACTCGAGGGAGGAGCCTCGAGTCGAGGGATTCAAAAAATAGGCATGCCTCGAGTCGAGGGCTGAGCCTCGACTCGAAGGGGAGGTTTTTTTTAGCAAAATCATTTATTTAAGGGCTGAAGCAGAGCATAATGAGGAGACCTTTAGTTAGAGCAGTTAGTAGCGGTTTTGGGGCGATTTCTTAGGCCCCAAGCCAATTTTCCATTGTAGGTAGTGTAGAAGGTAGAATTAGATTTAGATTTCAATTGATGTTGATTAGATTAGCTCTAGTTTAGCATTTGATCCTTGTTGTTCATCAATTCAAGCTTGTATTTGCATTTGGAGATTTGTGTAGAAGACTCAAGCATTCCTCTTGTTGTGGATGTAATTCAATTGGTAATGTTCTTCCTCTCTTGTCTTTTCAATTTCTTAATTGTTGTGATATGTTTTGTATTTGTGCAATTATATTCTCTTCCCATGGATTTTGCCCTTGGCACTATGGGCTAATTCTCTTGTGCTTGGGTTAATTGAAATTGAGGATGATTTGATTGACTATGCTATGATTGTTGATGATTGGAGATCAAATGAGTAGATTTCTTCCTAAATATGATTTTCATTTGTGCTTCATGCAAAATTATCTCTTTAGATTAATGTTTGATCACACTAGCAATAGGCGAGAGTTGAGCTAACGTGATCCGGGATTAATCGGGTTATAATTGTGTATGAATGTGTGGATTGGGGACTTCTACATTGAGAGATGGGAAGGACTAAGAATACTCACATTAGGCATTGTGTTATTAATGGAGAGATTAATTTCATGATGGTTTAATATTTTCTATCTTAGTTGATTTGCAATTTAATGCAGTTGTAGCTTGTTGATCATTGATTCCTTGATGGATGTTAGCCCTAACACCCCAATTCCCCCATTTATTATTGTTATTGCTCTCACATCTTAAGTGTTCGATCATTTTCTTACTTGTTGTTAATTTGTATTTTTGCAAGTGCTTTATAGTGTTAGTGTCATCCCTTGTTGCATCAATAGTAGTCGAGAACTCGTATTTCTAGGGACTCACGTGCATACATTTTCCCATGGGTTCAATATTTGCGATTCGTCTTAATACCACTTACTGGATTACTACTCCAATCAGTTGCCTCCTTGCATTGGCGAACTGATGTAAGAACATCTCGCCGAACTTTTAGAAAGAGCCAATGGAATTGAGCTATAGCTGGTTAAACCACTGTTGGGCTGTTGGTCCCGATTAGTTGAGTAGATTAGGTGAGAAGTGTATCAGCCTTCTAGCAAAAATCTAAAAGGGGGGGTTGAATAGATTTTTGAGGTTTTTCAAATCTATCAAAAATTTATTCAAAGTATCAAAGTACACAGCGAAAATTAAAGATTAAACTCAACTTTTAACAAGATCAAAAGCAACACTGATATTCAAATCTTAAATTTAATTCTGAAATTAAACCTTGAATGACAAATTGTAACTTGAACAGAAATATAAATGAAAGCAGTAAAGAACACCAGATTTTATAGTGGTTCGGATTATAACAATCCTACATCCACTCTCCTTCTCCAAACTTTGAAGAAGGGTCTCCACTAGCTGCTTACTTACTTACTTTCTTTACAATGTACAACTTACAATTTACAAGAATCTTCAAATCTTCAAACTCCTAATCAACACTGAGAAATCTAACTCTAAAATAATAGAAGTGTTTTTGTAGATGTGTGAGATAGTGTTCTATAAACACTTAGAAAAATTTATGAAGAAATCGTGACAAACTATCTTTGTGCTTTTGAGAACTTTGTGATTTTAGAAAATAACTTGCTGAAAGACTTGTGTGTTCTGTGTATTCTTTATTCAGAATGAAGTGCCTAGACCTATTTATAAGTCTGAAAAGACAGTTAGTTTGTTAGTTAGTTCTAACAAACTAAAAACTGTTTAAACAAACTTAATCTTGAAAACCACTTGCTTCTTGGCTGATTTTAATCTACTCATCTGCAGCTGACTTGGTGAAGACTTGCCTTTCTTATTCTACTCAGCTTGTCTTGACCTCGTCTGAGCTCTTCATATTTGTCTCCTGCAGACGACTAGACTCGAGCTTGTCTCCAGATGACTTGTAATTCCTAGTCTTCAGCTGACTTGAACTATCCTTGACCTAGTCTGATCAGCTTAGTACTAGAACTTAGTCTCCACTGTTCTATAATGTCATCTGCTCATCTGAATTAATCTTTTAACTCATCAAAATAATCTTGATCTAACAATTTTCCCCTTTTTGATGAAGTTAAAACCTACAAGAAAGAGACACACTCACAGCTGAAGTTAGTTTAGAGTTAATCAAGATTATTAGATAGGTATATCAGAGCACATTCTTTACATTACAACAGATTCATTCACATTAAAAGCACTTTAAGAAATTAAGTCTTTTAGACTCTTTTTAGAAATACTTTAAAAAATTAGTCTTAACACTTAGAAAAAAAATTTATAAAAAAGTTTTCAAGTCTGAGAGATAAAACTCTCAGATGATTTATATTTAAAAAAAAAAATTTTAAGTTTTTCTTAAAGAAGAAAAAAAACTTTACAAAAATACAACAAGTAAGATGAATCAACCAAAGTATATTCATATTGGATTTACAATGATTACACAAGAAGATAATAGAAAAGAAAGATAAGGAAAAGTGAAGTCCTGTTTCTATTAATCTTCCCACTGATCTTCATCTGGGATCATCAGCCAGTTGAATACACGCCTCCTCAGCTGCTTCAACTCTTCTCCTTGGGCAAGTCCGGATTCAGCCTCTGCCTTCTTTAAGATTCCCTTGACCCAGTCTAGGTCCAAGGATCCATCTGGTTTCTTGGCAGGGATGGCATACTCAAAAGCTGGAGAGATCAGGTTGACGTTGAACTCTACATCTGCTTCTTCCAGCAGTCGATGATAGAACTCCGCATCTACCATCCACTCATGCCAAGCTAAATCTGGATCTTGCTGAGTTGCTCCAGGGCCTTTGAGAATATACCAGAAGTATATCCACATCCCTTCCAAGTTTTTCTCTCTGTACTCAGCTGCATATTTTCCAGCAGCCAGCTTAGGAGGAGCAGACGTATTGTGAAATGGCCTGAATTTCCCGCTGCCTTGATCTCTGATCATCCATTTTCGCTCAGCAGCACTCCAGAAGACATTGGAGTCTTTCTTCTTTCTCTGCCTCTTCTTCTCTTTCTTGCCATAGAATTCCATCTCTCTTTTAATTCTCTTGATCTGCTCATCTGAGAGATTAGAATAGTTGGCTTCCTTCTTTCCTTTCCCCTTAGCAGCAGCCCTGGTAATGATGTCAGCTGATTTTGGCTCACTGACTGCTACTTCTTTTCCCTTCCCCTTGGCTCCTTCAGATTCAGCTTCTTTTAACTGAGCCAAGAGTTTTTCTGATCTCTCCTCCTCCTCTCTCCTTCTCTTCTCTTCATCCTCCTTTACCGCTTCTTCAAGTTGACTTACCCTCAGCTGGAGTGCAGCCAGCTCATCAGATTTGATTCGAGCTTCCTCCTTGGCTGCCTCCAGATCAGCTGTGTTGGCCTCATGCCTACATCTTTCCTGGTCTCCTCGACCACAGCTGTGAGGGCTTGTCTCTTTTCAGCTTCAGCTTTTTCCCCCTTTTTAACTTCAGCTGCCAAGTTTGTAAGTTTTGCATCAAATGAGTTGCACTTGGCCCTGAAGTCAGAGTGATCTACTGCCAGTTCATTCACTACCAGCTGATTGTACCCTTTCACCTCTTCTTTTAATGCTTCAGCTCATCCTCCATTTCTTTCACTTTGCCCAGCCAGCACAGAGTTAGTAACACTTAAAATTTTATCAGACAAAGTTACCTCTACTTCCTTCATGCTGGCTAGTGTTGGTCCCGGAGAGTTGAGTTGATTAAAACCTTGAGTAAGCTTTCTAGAACAAAATCTAAAAAGGGGGGGTTTGAATAGATTTTGTTGATTTTTCAAATCTTCCAAAACCAATTCAAAATATCAGATTGAGCACAGCGGATTATGAATAAATTCTCAACTTCTTATAAGATCAAAAGCAAGGTTGATATACTGATTTTAGTTAAGATTCTGAATTTAACTCTTGATGTAACACAGTTGTAAAATAAACAGAATATTAAAGAAAGCAAGAAATAACACCAGGATTTATAGTGGTTCGGATTTTAAAAATCCTACATCCACTCTCCTTCCTCAATTTGAAGAAGGGACTCTGCTTACTGCTTACTTTCTCACTTCCAGCTTACAACTTACAACTTGTACAAATCTTCAAATCTTCAATCTCCTAGACTCTTCTTCTAGAAATCTAACTGTTACAGTGTGTATTGGGTTTTGAAGATTACAGGAAAAGTGTTCTAAAAACACTTAGAATTCTTTGAAACCTCTCTAGAAATTCTTGTGAAAAGATTGTAAAATCTGAGTAGTGTATTGTGTAAATAAAAAATGCATAAGTGTTGTTGTTAAAGAATAAAAAAACCTAGACCTATATATAAGTCTGAGAAGACAGTTAGTTTGTTAGTTAGTTCTAACAAACTTAAACTGCTCTAGACCTCAGCTGATTCTTCATACTCATCTGCAGCTGACTTGGTGAAAACTCGCCTTTCTTATTCTACTTGGCTTATCTTGACCTCGTCTGAGCTCTTCATATTTGTCTCCTGCAAATGACTAGACTTGAGCTTGTCTTCAGATGACTAGCATATTATCAGACCTCAGCTGACTAGCTTAATGCATGACCCCGTCTGATCAGCTTACATCCTCAGCTGTTCTTCAGTTTGGCTGATTAGTCTGATCTGCTCTTTAACTCATCAAAACCTCTTGATCCAACAATTTCCCCCTTTTTGATGAAGTTAAAACCTATAAGAAGGAAACATACTCACAGCTGAAGTTAGTAATAGATCTAGTTAAATCAATCAGATAGATACAACACAATTTCACACTTCAACAGATTCAATCACAATAAGAAATTTAAGTCTTTTAGACTTTTTAGAAGTATTTAAAAAAAATTTAACAAAAGATTTTAACTCTGAGATATAAAATTTCTCAGATGATTTATACTTAGAAAAATTAAGAAATTTTTAATTCTGAGATATAAAATTTCTCAGATTAAAAAATTTAAGAAAACTAATACACAAAGTTCACATAAGACTGAATATATTCATTCACAGACATTTACAGATTACAAAATAAGAGAACTGATAGAAAATAAAAGATAAGGAAAGAAAAATCCTGTTCTATCAGATTCCCCATCGATCAGCTTCTGGAATGTTTAGCCAGCTGAAAATCCTTGCTCTAAGCTGTTTCAGATCATCCTCATCTGTGAGCTCGGATTCCCTCTCTGCCTTGGCCACAACTGTTCTGACCCATTCCAGATCAGGAGAACCATCTTCTTTAAGCTTGGGGGTGACCTGCTCGTAGGCTGGTGCGATCAGATCGCAGTTGAACACATTATGTGCCTCATCGAGCAGCTTCCCATAAAGATCTGCATCCTCCTTCTCCATCCATTCATGCCAGCAGATGTCTTCATTAGCTGCTCCAGATGGCGATGCCTTGAGAATGTACCAGTAATACATCCACTTAGCATCCAGGGCCTGCTTTTTATATTCACTAGTGAACTTCCCTGAAACCATCTTTGGAGGAGCTGTGGTGCGGTGGACAGGGCGGAAATCAGCTTCATTTGCTGCTTTGGACACCCACTTCCGAGTATCCCTGTCCCACTTCATTTCAGCTTTCCCCATCTTCTTCAGCCTCTTCTTTTCTCTCTTTTCAAACATCTCCTTCTCAGCACTGATTCTTCTAATCTGCTCAGCTGATAAGTTGGAGAAGTCTGGTTCCTTTCTTTTGCGCTCGGCTGATCTGGGGCTGATCATCTGCTCAGCTGATGGAGTCTTCTCGACTGCTGCTACTGCTTTACCTTTACCTTTGCCCTTGGGCTCTGGTTCTTCAGACTCTTTCATACGAGCCAGCAGCTTCTCAGTCTTCTCCTCTTCCTCCTTCTTCCTTTTCTCCTCATCCTCTCGGATGGCTTCTTCAATCTGCGTCACCCTCAGTTGCAAGGCAGCCAACTCGTCTGATTTAATTTTGATCTCCACCTTGGCTGCCTCCAACTCAGCTGTGTCTGCCTTTGTATCAAGTCTATCTGTTATTGACATGACACCAGCTGTGAGGGTTTCCATTCTGCTCTCAGCACCTTCCCCCTTTTTAACTTCATCCTTGATGGACTGAAGCTCATCCTCAATTGCTGCACAACGTCGTCTGAAGTCGTTCTGATCAGAAGTGAGTGTTGAGACCACGACTTCGTTGTCAGCTGCAGTCTTCTCTTTCAGTGCCTTGACCTCGTCTTCAAGCGCACTTAGTCTGGAACCAACAGCAGTGCTGAGATTGGCTGATAAGTTTCTGGTCATGTTGACCTCAGCAATCTGCATGTTGGCGAGCATAGTATCTGTGACTGCTCGAATCACCTTTCTGGTTTTCTTCTCCATCATCCTCTAGACTTGGCTGATAATTTTGCTGTGAAGTTGCTCAAAAGCCGAGGAGATGGCAAGAATTGGTCTGTCCTCTTCCTCTGAATCAGATGAGGAAGAGGTGGTAGGAGAAGTTGGATCGGGGGAGCTCATGGGAATATCCCCAAAATGTTTGAGGTATCCACATGAGGTTCGGCCGGGATAGATGAAGTGGGGGTGTCGATGGTGGGGGTGGGATTTACGGTGGGGGAGATGATGGTGGGGGTGGAATTTGTGATGTGGTGGGTGGAGGAGATTGAAGTGATTGGAGTAAGATGAGTTGGGGTTGAGTGGGGAGATATGGAGATGGGGGTTGGGGAGAATACTTTGGTCTAGATAAAAAGGACAAAGATATGAGATGGGGATGGTGGAGGAGATGAGGTTTGGATTTGAGGGAGAGGAGATGAGGATGGACTTTGGACAGTTCGGGAGAAGGCTGTTTTAGAGGCTCGAGGTGCCGGCTGGGACACCTCTTCATTGCCGATTTGGGTTGGAGATGGGGAGGGGAGAAATGTACGACCTCGGGCGGGGAGGGGGTCCCTTGAGAACTTATTAGCTGGACCTCCTCTAGCCGCACCACTTGAGCTGCAATTTGCAGCGTGGATACCTCCTCCGGAAGGAGAGTGGGCTGATCGTGACGATCCTCCCAACTCGGAGGTTTTCACCAACCTTCGTCTCCTTGGTGCCTTCTCCTTCAACTTCATTGGCTGTTCAGCCTCGGTGAGAGCTCACACAGACGGCAGCTCCACCTCTACATCCTCTTCCTCCTCCTCCTCGGCTTCCTCTTCACTGGAGCTTGAGCTCTACCCTCGGCTCCACCTTCATCGGAGTCACTGAGCCCCGAGTGGCTCATCCTTGGTCAAATCCCCTTTGCTTTGTGTAAGCTCGGACCCCGTCCTCGACCAATTTATTTGAGCCGACAAAGAAGTCCTCCATAATCACAGTCACTTTGTTAAAGAGACTAGTGATTGACTTCGCCTGCCACTTTCCATTAACCACCTCCGGACGCGTCTTCTCTCCGTCTCCGGCCTCTCCAAAGCAGCAGACCGGCCCGGTTGGCCTGAACCCCATCAAGAATAGTTCTCATGACGCAGATGCAGTGCAGGTCTGGCCAGCCCATCGTGGGAGCTCTGTTCTCCCCCAATATCACCTTTGTAACAATGGTCATCGGAAGGCGATATCGGCGTCGGAGCATCCTCTTCTTCAACTCCGATCGATTTTCCTTCATGGAGTTCCGGGCAATCATCTCAAATGATTCTACCCATTCATCAGATTTGTAGGTGAGGGGGTTCACACCTTCACTGCTAGTATCAAATATCCTGGCCACCTCCGCCGGAGAAACAGTGAGTTCTTCTCCATATACCCTGGTCCTAAACACTCCCTGTTCATATGTCCCATTGACATAGAACTCCAGCCCTCTCATATCCAATGTCTTATTGGAGGGAGATTTCTTGGAGCAAAATGTCCTCAATCCAGCCCTCTCCAATAACGACAGGATTTCCCTGGATTCGGCATCGGTGGTGGTGTCGAAGTCGACATACATTTCTGACTTCACCTTCTTTGCATATGTTTCATTTTGTACATCCACCATTGTTGAAGTTATGCCTCAAACAGAAATGCTCATATACGGATTTTAGAGAGAGTGAAAAAAATTTCAGAGAATTTTGATAAGTACTGAAAGTGAAAAGGATGAATTTGGAGAAGAAGATGTATTTATAGGGGAATAGATTGGAAAGAGAAACCGCAATTTTTGAAATCTTGAATTAATCTTAGCCATTTATTCAAAAAGTTTTTACTGAGTATTAATCAACGGTTAAAAACTAAGATAAGCGATTAGGATTCAGCGCGTGAACTATAATCGCCTTTGGAATGCGTAAATAGTTACTTTATAGACTGTTGATTTGACAGATGTAGGTTACTTTATGCAGAGAAGTAAGTATACCTGACGTCAGCCTAGGGCTACCTTACTTCGCCTAAGGGTTTGTAAATCAGATGAGTTTGAAAAACAGACAAGTTTTAAAAACAGATCAGTGTAAAAACCAGATGGGTTTTAGGAAATCATCTGATAGAGTAACCTGTCTGATTCTGAAAACCAACAGTTTAGATGTAACTATTTAGCAATTTTTAAACCAGGTTTAAACAAAACAGACTCAGATTTACTTTTCTAAAACAAATTTTTAAGAAACAGAACAGACTCAGGTTAAGAATAAAGAAGTTTGAATAAAAGAATGAATCAGTGTTATCTGTGACCTGTTCCTGCAAAAACATAAACTCAAAAGAAACCATCGAAGCTTAAGGTAAATCGGATAGGATGTAAATAGTCATCTGTTTTCTTCAGAGTTCAAATTGACTATTATGTCCTTGTCGATTTACTCAATGTCGGATAAGTAATTATCAATTCAGATAAGGTCAATATGACTAATCCTTGATTCTTGATTCCTAAAAGGAGATCAATGATATCAGCTACCTGATTGCCCTTTGACACATATCTAGTCTGATAATTCTTTCTAGACATTAATTAAAGAAAGGAAAAAGAAATAAGGAACTAAATGCACACAATTAGAAACCAGCTAAAGATGCATCAAGTAATCCTAATTCTAAGCACATTTCTTTGAACCTAGACTCAGCTAATGGTTTTGTAAGAATATCAGCTTTTTGTGATTCAGTGGCAATTTTCTCAATTCTAATGTCATTCTTTTCAACATGATCCCTAATGAAATGATGCCTAATATCTATATGCTTGCATCTAGAATGTAAAACAGGGTTGTAAGTCATTGCTATTGCACTATTACTATCACAGTAAATAGGAACAACTGATGTTTGAATATTGTAGTCTCTAAGTCATTGACTAATCCAGGAGGAGTTGAGAGCAACAACTTCCACCGCCATGTACTCGGCTTCGCTTGTGGAGGTGGCAACAGGATGTCTGTTTCTTAGATAACCAAGAAATTAATTTGTTGCCTAAGAATTGACAAGTTCCGTGGATTTTCTATCAATCTTACATCCTCCAAAGTCTGAATCAATAACCTGTCACCAAAGTTGTCATCACCGGGTACCATAACCCTACTTGCAAGGTTCCTTTGAGATATCTAAGAATTTTCTTAGCGGTCTCCGGATGAGTTTTCTTGGGATTAGACTGAATCTTGCACATACCCCAACCGCAAAGGCTATGTCTGGCCTACTTGCAGGTGAGATAGAGAAGAGATCCAATCGGTCCACGATACTCCGTTGCATCGGTGGGTATCCCCTGCTCATCTCGAATCCATTGAGAAGTTAGTTGCCATAGGTATTTTGACTTCTCTGCTAGTAATCATTCCAAATTTCTCAATCGGATCCTTAGCATACTTAGACTGATGTATAAATATACCCTTACTCATCTGTTTAATTTGTAAGCCTAGAAAGTATGTCAATTCTCCCATCATTGACATTTCAAACCTCATTCTTCATGAGAATGCTAAACTCTTCACATAATTTGATTAGGTGAACCAAAAATTATGTCATCTACATAAATTTGAACTAGTAAGATGTTGCCATCTACTTCCTTTCTAAACAAAGTTCTATCAATCTTACCTTTAGAAAAACCATTTGATGTCAAGAAATCAGATAAAGTATCATACCAAGCTCTGGGAGCTTGTTTCAATCCATATAGAGCTTTGTTGAGTTTATAGACCTTGTCATTGATCTTAAACCCAGGAGGCTGCTCTACATAGACCTCTTCAAGTAACACACCATTAAGAAAAGCAGACTTAACATCCATTTGAAAAACTTTAAAAGACTTATATGCAAAGAAATGCCAAGAACAATCTTATTGCCTCTAATCTGCAACCGGAGCATAGGTTTCATCATAGTCTATTCCCTCGATCATGAATAACCTTATGCAACCAGTCTTGCCTTATTTCGAACAATAATATTGTTCTCATCTGTTTTATTTTTAAACACCCATTTGGTGCCTATAATCTTTCTCGTGTAAGGGTCTTTCCACTAGATCCCATACATTTTGTCTTTCAAACTGATGCGATTCTTCCCGCATGGTCAATTATCCGATTTGGGTCGATAATGCTTACTCAATAGTCTTGGGTTCAAGAAGCGACACATAATAATCGAAAAGACTTTCGAGTCTAACATCATTCGTGTATCGCACACTACTAGATGGGTCTCCTATAATCGATCGGATGGATGATAGCTTCTCATCCTTTTGCCTATATGAGGAGAAGTATCCTCATCTTGAGTCTCGATCGGCAACTCATCCGACTCAACCTCGGTGACGTTCCCCCTTCATCACCGACTCGTCTTTGATCACCGATGTCAAAGGCGTCGATCTCAAGGAGTCTCGATCGAAAATTGTCTTCGATTATCGGATGGGGATTCTTCTTCATCATCGATTCTGAATCAAGAGTAGGTAGATAAAACAGTTCTATGTTTAGTCTTGGTTAATTCAATTTTATCTAGATTTTCAGAAATTTGATTCACTTTATCTCGAGAAGGAATACAACTCATCAAAAACAACATGAGGAGTTTCCTCCACACAAAGGGTTGTCTTGTTAAAAACTCTAAATGCCTTTGAAGTATTAGAATATCCTAAGAATATTCCATCACCGCTTTAGCATCAAAAGTTCTTAACTTAGATTTCCCATTGTTATGAATGAAACACTTACAACCAAAAGCTTTGAAGTATGAGATCCTTGGAATCTTACCCTTCCAAATCTCATAAGGAGTCTTACCCTTATCTTTGACAACTAAGCACCTGCTTCGGGTATAGCAAGTCAGTGTTGATAGCTTCACCCAAACCTATGAGGGGTATTATACTCGGCTAACATGCTCTGGGCCGCTTCCTTCAAAGTTCTATTCCTTCTTTCAACCACTCCATTTTGTTGAGGAGTTCTTGCTGAAGATGTCTCATGAATAATTCCAAACTCATTGAAGAAATTAGATAAACAAGAATTCAAAAATTCTCGCACCCTATCGATCCCGATTTTAATAATATTAACTCCTTCTCATTCTCGAATTTGTCTGAATAGATCGGGAATCTTGTTCATAGTCTCATTTTTCTTGAAAAAAATATGACCCAAGTGTATCTAGAAAAGTCATCTACTACAACAAGAGTATATTTCATTCCACTTTGGCGAGAGAGAGTAACAGTCCAAACAAATCCAGGATGAAGAAGTTGCAACACTCTTTCGGATGAGGAGGAGTTAATACTCTTAAAAGAGTGTCTAGGCTGTTTACCTTTTTGACAAGCATCACATTTAAGATCGAGTTGATAAAAGTTTTTCGTAATCCCTTAACAAGGTTTTTCTTAGCCAGCTTACTAAGAGTCTTGAAATTCGGATGACTAAGCCTTTTATGCCATAGCCAGCTGATATCTTCTCCACCCTTAGCCATCAGTATCTTGGGAACAACTATTAAAGTTGGCCACATAGACATTACCATGTCTCGAAGCCGATTAATAGTACCTTATCTGAGGAATTATCCAAAATATCACATTTATCTCTTGAGAATTTTACAAGAAAACCTTTAGCACAAAGCTGAGAAATGATAATGATTATGTTTCAACCCTTCAACAAAATATACCTCGAGATACCTGAATATCCTTGATAATCAAAGTACCTACACCTTTAGTCGACCACAATTATTATCACCAAATAAAACTCTTGGACCATCAATGCTTTGAAAATTTGATAACACTTCTTGTTATGGGTCATATGTTGTGAATGACCCACCGTCAATGTACCATATTGAAGCTAAGATCTCTTCCTTAAGTGATGATCCTGTGAATCCTGTAAAAGCAGTTAGTTTTGAGGTACCCTAGTGATCTTGGGTCCTTTTGGGTCAAGAATCACTTTAGGAATCCAAACAAACATCTTATCTCGCAAAACAATAAGTCGACTCGATTTTCTACCTAATCTGTCTACAATAATATCATTTTTAAATGACAACTTGTTGTATTCAGATTGGGTAATTTTCCTAAACTTAGGAAATGTAGGATAGCATTTGCTCCTTCCATCAAAAGAATTATAATAATAAAATCTTCTTATTTTGGTTCTTGGATTCCTTCTAGTCTGATAAGAATTCTTCGGCTGAATTCTTGATTTCAGACTGGAAGCTGTAGTCCTTATCTGACTAGTTGGTTTCCATGGACCAATTTTAATATCCTTTGATTGAACAGATGCTTTCACAAATTTCCTAGGTTTTTGAACATCTGATTTATTGTTCCTATCATAACCAAGTCCTGTCTTATCATGAGATTTCTGGGAAGTATTAAAAATATGATCTATTACTGATTGTGAATTATTAAGCTGACTAATTTTGAAGACAAGCTTCTCATTGTCTTTCTTAATTAATTCATTTTCAGCACAGACTACTTTAAATTTATCTTTTAAAGTTTTCAGTTCATTTTCTAACCTTTCAGGTAAACTGTCTGATGTACTAGCTTCAGTCTGATGAAAACATTTTCCCTTGAATGTCTCCTCAGTCTCTGAGCTGTTCATCACCTGCTTGCCTTTATTTAGAATTTGAATCTGATCCTTTAAAAATAAATTCTCTGTCTCCAGCTGTTTATAAGCAGCTAAAGATGTCTTTAAATCTCTCAATAATTCATGTATAACAGTTTGGTCATGATCGGATGCAGACTGACAAGAATCATTATCTGAAGATGAATAGTAGATTACCTCATTAGCCATGAGACAGATCTCATCATCTGATCCAAAATCAGATGAGGATGATGAAGATGATGATGATTTCTTTGGCTCTTTTTCTTCGGACAACAAAGCTCTTTGATCTGCAAATCTCCTGTCTCTTTTCTTCCTCTTTTCTTCCCTTTCTTTAGGAGTCAGTTGAGGACAGTCATAGCTGAAATGTCCTGGCTTGTTGCAAGTATAGCAAATGTCACTTCTATCTGATCTGGGACTGGAAGTATTTCTTCTGACAGGTGATTTGTATCTTCTTGTCTGGCTCTTATTTTTGTCATCATCTGAAGATTTATCCATCTTCCTATCTGATCTGGATCTTTGTCTATCTCTTCCTGCAAGTCTCAATTTATTTCTCTTATACTTCATTCTCAATTTATCATACCTTTTTGTAAGTAAAGCCATCTGCTCTTTCAAAGATAGATCAGCTCTCTCTGAGACTCTGTTGACACCTTGTCTTCTTTACTAACAAAGGCAACAGACTTGGATGAGGTGCTTGACTCCATCTCATCTTCCTCATCTTCTATCTGGATATCATACTCTAAAGCTTTAAGATGAGAAAATAAAGTATGGTGAGTAATAGAGGATAAATCTTGAGTTGCTTTAAGGATATTGGATTTTTCCCTCCATCTCTTGGTTAATGATCTCAAAATCTTGTTGTTAATCTCCTTCTCTGAATAATTCTTTCCAAGATCAGCTGCTTTGTAGAGAAGATTTGTCAACCTCATATCAAACTGATCCACAGACTCATTTTCTTTCATCTTGAATGTTTCAAATGTATGCAATACTGACTGTAGCTTGTTTTCCTTAACTTGATCAGATCCTTCACAAACATTTGCTAAGGTTTGCCACATTTCTTTGGCTGTTTTACATCTTTTAACCTTCTCTATCCAATCTTTACTCAAAGTCTCTATGATTTTACATTCTAGCTACTTGGTCAAGATTGTGGACCTTCCTTTCATCATTAGTCAATTCAGAACTCTTCTTCTCTTGCCTAGTTCTTGATTCAGCTGCCTCTGCTCCAGTGCTGGTGCCTCCATGAAAAAACTTTATAGGACCTTCCTCAAGAACCTCTTCCATTCTATCATGAATGGCTTTTAGATGATTTTCCATCCTAAATTTCCAATAATCATACTCTTCAATTGAAAATTCAGGCAGATTCCTAAACTTATTACTTTTACCTGATGACATGATGAAACAAAGACAAAATACTCCACAAAAGCTTATTAGTAGCACTGTTAGAAATGAAAGAAAATGAAGAAAATCAAGATTATTCCAGAATCTTGTTCAAGACCTAAAATCAATATCAGAACAGCTTAACCTGGCTCTGATACCACTTGTTGGTCCCGGAGAGTTGAGTTGATTAAAACCTTGAGTAAGCTTTCTAGAATAAAATCTAGAAAGGGGGGGTTTGAATAGATTTTCTTGATTTTTCAAATCTTCCAAAACCAATTCAAAATATCAGATTGAGCACAGCGGATTATGAATAAATTCTCAACTTCTTATAAGATCAAAAGCAAGGTTGATATACTGATTTTAGTTAAGATTCTGAATTTAACTCTTGATGTAACACAGTTGTAAAATAAACAGAAAATTAAAAAAAGCAAGAAATAACACCAGGATTTATAGTGGTTCGGATTTTAAAAATCCTACATCCACTCTCCTTCCTCAATTTGAAGAAGGGACTCTGCTTACTGCTTACTTTCTCACTTCCAGCTTACAACTTACAACTTGTACAAATCTTCAAATCTTCAATCTCCTAGACTCTTCTTCTAGAAATCTAACTGTTACAGTGTGTATTGGGTTTTGAAGATTACAGGAAAAGTGTTCTAAAAACACTTAGAATTCTTTGAAACCTCTCTAGAAATTCTTGTGAAAAGATTGTAAAATCTGAGTAGTGTATTGTGTAAATCAAAAATGCATAAGTGTTGTTGTTAAAGAATAAAAAAACCTAGACCTATATATAAGTCTGAGAAGATAGTTAGTTTGTTAGTTAGTTCTAACAAACTTAAACTGCTCTAGACCTCAGCTGATTCTTCATACTCATCTGCAGCTGACTTGGTGAAAACTCGCCTTTCTTATTCTACTTGGCTTATCTTGACCTCGTCTGAGCTCTTCATATTTGTCTCCTGCAGATGACTAGACTTGAGCTTGTCTTCAGATGACTAGCATATTATCAGACCTCAGCTGACTAGCTTAATGCATGACCCCGTCTGATCAGCTTACATCCTCAGCTGTTCTTCAGTTTGGCTGATTAGTCTGATCTGCTCTTTAACTCATCAAAACCTCTTGATCCAACAGCTAGCATCGTGTCTGTAACAGCTTCAACCATCCTCCTTGTCCTCCTTTCCATTTTTCGTCTGAAGGTTGCATTAATCTTTTTCTCGATAAGACTGAGGATGGAGGAGATGGCAGAGGTGGGGCTTATATCAGTGTCATCATCCTTAGTTGAGGAATCAGACGAAGATGGGATTGGTTCTGTTTGAGTAGATGGGAGAGGGATAGATTGAGTTTGGATAGCTGGAAGAGAGGAGTAGGATATGATTTGGACAGGGGATGCTTGGACTGTTGGGAGAGTAATTTGTTCAGATGAAGGTAGGGGAGATGGTTCTGTTGGTGTTGGTGGTGGAGGTGAGGTATGTTCAGGTTCTTTGGGTAAGGTTTGTGTTTGGACTGTTGGGGAGGTAGGCTGTTGGAGAGGCTCTGGGGTACCAGCCTGGGATACCCCTTCATTGCCTATTTGGACTACAGGGATTTCAGGCTGAATTTGAGGCTCAGAAATGCCAGCCTGGGGCATTTCTTCATTGCCTGTTGTAGGGGATAATTGAGGAGATGGGGAAATACTTGTACCTGCCTCTGGGATAGGGGAGAGAGCAGCTTCTTTGGTTGGGGAGGGGGGAACCTCCAGCTGACCAACCTCAGCTGCTATCTGAAGGACTGGGACATCCTCTGGTAGCAGGGTTGACAACTCCATCTGCTGCTCAGAGCCACCAGATTTGGTTGAGCCCTCTGAGCTCTGAGTCGCTCATCTCGGCCTCCTCACCAGAGGGATTTCAGCTTCCTCTTCTTCTTCTTCTTCTTCTTCTTCTTCTTCTTCTTCTTCTTCTTCTTCTTCTTCTTCTTCTTCTTCTTCTTCTTCTTCTTCTTCTTCTTCTTCTTCTTCTTCTTCTTCTTCTGAGGCAGCTTTAGCCGAAGCAGCAGATGAGCTTTCCCCCTTCTTTTTCTCCACGGCTTTCACCAGCCTCCTTTTCTTTCTCCTCTGAGAGACCCTGGGGACTACAGCAGCTGTTTCTGTTAATTCTTCTTGAGGGGCTACCTCAGCTGCTGCCTCCTTGTGTCCCTCTGTTTCGATCTCAGCCTGAGGGACCTCGGCTGGCTCAGCTGGTTCAGCTGCTGGTATCTGAGCTTCTGCAGCTGCTGCCTCCAGTCTTTGGACCCTGGCTGCAACAGACTCATCGTCCGAGTCTGGATTTCCTCCAAGCCTGTCATCCTTGGTGAGGATTCCCTTTTGCTTGGAGTACTTTTTCGTACCCACTCTCCAGTCAGCCTCTCTATTTAGCCCTTCAATCAAAACAGTTATCTTGTTGAAGAGGCTGACTATTGAGGTTGGTATCCAGCCCTCTGCAGACGACTTGAACGTAAGCCGCTTCTTCTCTTCCCTGAGCTTGTGTATCAACAACTCTACCCAGTTAACTTGCACACCATCAACAATGGCTCACATCACACACAATCTAGGTTTGGTTAACCCATCATGTGAGCTTTGCTCACCCAACACCGCCTTTGTGACCACCGTCATCAACAATCTATATTTCCTTCTTAATTAATTTTTCTTCAAATCCCTTCTCGTTCCCCTCTGAGACACCCTTGTCATCAAGTCAAAAGATTCCTCCCACTCGTCCTCCTTGTACGTCAATGGATTAACTCCCTCCATTGACGTATCAAAAATCCTGGAGATGTTCTCCCTGGTATAGCTCAACGTCGTCCCATCCACTGATGTATCAAACCCATCCTGGGTATCATTCATCCTGGCTAGAAACTCCGCCCCCAACAAATTTGTTGTCCTGTTCTGGGGAGATTTCATTGAGAGAAATCCCCTGAGCCTGGATGCTTCTAGGAGACGAAGAATTTCTGCAGATTCTGAATCATGGGTTGTTTCAAAATCGACATACATTTCTGCTTTCAATTGGTTTTTGAAAAATTCCTCATTCATTTTAAAATGAGAAATATTTGTGGAAATGTATTTGGGTTTGTGAGTTTTGGTGGTTTTGGAAGAAGATGCCATTGAAATTTTGTGGGTTTGTAAAAAGTGTTTGAGGATATGTGAGTTTTCTGAAAGTGGAAAAGGGTATGATTGATGAAGATGATGAATTTATAGGAGGGAAAGTTTGGAGAGTTAAACCGCTTTGAAAATTAATCTTAATCTAAGTCGTTTATTTGAAATAAAATACTGTGCTGAATCAACGGTTAAAACTTGGATAAACGATTGGGATTCAGCGCGTGTAGTTCACTAATCTTTGAAATGCGTAAAAAGTTACTTTATAGACTGTTGATTTGACAGATATAGGTTACTTTATGCAGGGAAGTAAGTATCCCTGACGTCAGCTCAGGGTTATCTTACTTCGTATAAGGGTTTTCAAAACAGATGAGTTTATAAAGTCATCTGATAAAGTAACCTGTCTGTTTTTAAAAACAGTTTAGTTTTAACTATTTAGTAGGTTTAAAATAAACAGGCTCAGATTACATTTTCTAAAGTTAGGTTTTTTTCATCCAATCAATCCAAAAAAAAATTTCATAAAAGAAAAAAATGGAGTTTATTTAGAAACAAAAGATATCAGAATAAAAGATTCGAGAACAGATGAGGTGAAACAGTATGATCTATGACCCATTCCTGCAAAGACATAAGCTCAAGGAAAACCATCAGTAGCTTGAGGTAGATCAGATAGGGTGCAGATAGTCATCTGTTCCTTCAGGAGATCAGCTGACTATTGTGCTCTCATCTGATTTACCCAATGTCAGATAAGTAATCATCAAGTCAGATAAGGTCAATATGACTAATCCTTGATTCTTGATTCCTAAAAAGGAGATCAATGATATCAGCTAGCTGATTGTCCTTGACACATATCTAGTCTGATAATTCTTTCTAGACATTAATTTAAAGAAAATAAAAGAAAAGACCAAAAATAAGGAATACATTCAACAGATGCAAACAAATTAGAAACCAGCTAAGGATGCATCAAGTAATCCTAATTCTAAGCACAGTTCTTTAAACCTAGATTCAGCTAATGATTTTGTAAGAATGTCTGCTCTTTGTGACTCAGTGGCTATTTTCTCAATCCTAATGTCATTCTTCTCAACATGATCTCTAATGAAATGATGCCTAATATTTATATGCTTACATCTAGAATGCAGAACAGGATTGTAAGTCATTGCTATTGCACTATTACTATCACAGTAAATAGGAACAACTGATGTTTGAATATTATAATCTCTAAGCTGTTGACTAATCCAGAGGAGTTGTGAGCAACAACTTCCAGCTGCCATGTATTCAGCTTCAGTTGTGGAGGTGGCAACAGATGTCTGTTTCTTAGATAACCAAGAAATTAATTTGTTGCCTAAAAATTGACAAGTTCCTGAAGTGGACTTCCTATCAATTTTACATCCTCCAAAGTCTGAGTCTGAATAACCTGTTAGCTCAAGGTTGTCATCAGCTGGGTACCATAACCCTACTTGCAAGGTTCCTTTGAGATATTTAAGAATTTTCTTAGCCGTCTCCAGATGAGTTTTCTTGGGATTAGACTGGAATCTTGCACATACCCCAACTGCAAAGGCTATGTCTGGCCTACTTACAGTGAGATAGAGAAGAGATCCAATCAGTCCACGATACTCTGTTGCATCAGTGGGTATTCCCTGCTCATCTGAATCCATAGAGAAGTTAGTTGCCATAGGTATTTTAACTTCTCTGCTAGTAGTCATTCCAAATCTCTCAATCAGATCCTTAGCATATTTAGACTGATGTATAAATATACCCTTACTCATCTATTTAATCTGTAAGCCTAGAAAGTATGTTAATTCGCCCATCATTGACATTTCAAACCTGTTTTTCATGAGAATGCTAAACTCTTCACATAATTTCAGATTAGGTGAACCAAAGATTATGTCATCTACATAAATTTGAACTAGTAAGATGTTTCCATCTACTTCCTTTCTAAACAAAGTTCTATCAATCTTGCCTTTTGATAATCCATTTGATGTCAAGAAATCAGATAAGGTATCATACCAAGCTCTGGGAGCTTGTTTCAGTCCATATAGAGCTTTGTTGAGTTTATAGACCTTGTTATTGATCTTAAACCCTGGAGGCTGCTCCACATAGACTTCCTCAAGCAACACACCATTAAGGAAGACAGACTTAACATCCATTTGAAAGACTTTGAAAGATTTATATGCAGCAAATGCTAAGAACAACCTTATTGCCTCTAATCTGGCAACTGGAGCATAGGTTTCATCATAGTCTATTCCCTCAGACTGTGAGTAACCTTGTGCAACCAATCTTGCCTTATTTCGAACAATAATGTTGTTCTCATCTGTTTTGTTTTTGAACACCCATTCGGTGCCTATAATCTTTCTGTGTAAGGGTCTTTCCACTAATTCCAATACACTTTGCCTTTCAAACTGATGCAGTTCCTCCTGCATGGCAGTTATCCAATTTGGGTCTGATAGAGCTTCCTCAATAGACCTGGGTTTAAGAAGTGACACATAACAGTTGAAAAGACTTTCAGAGTCCAACATCATTCATGTCTGCACACTACTAGATGGGTCTCCTATAATCTGATCAGATGGATGGTAGCTCCTCATCCTTTTTCCTATATGAGGAGAAGGATCCTCATCTTGAGTCTCAGTAGGCAACTCCTCTGACTCAACCTCAGCTGATGTTCCCCCTTCATCAGCTGACCTCCGCTGATCAGCTGATGTCAAAGGTGTCTGATCTGATGGAGTCTGATCAGAAGTTGTCTTCTGATTATCAGATGGGGATTCTTCTTCGTCTGATTCTGAATCAAGACTAGGTAGATAGACAGTTCTATGTTTAGTCTTAGACAGTTCAATTTTATCTAGATTTTCAGAAATTTGATTCAATTTATCTGAGAAAGAATACAACTCATCAAAAACAACATGAGGGGTTTCCTCCACACAAAGGGTTGTCTTGTTAAAAACTCTAAATGCCTTGGAAGTGTTAGAATATCCCAAGAATATTCCATCAGCTGCCTTAGCATCAAAAGTTCTTAACTTAGATTTCCCATTGTTATGGATAAAACACTTACAACCAAAAGCTTTGAAATATGAGATTCTTGGAATCTTACCCTTCCAAATCTCATATGGAGTCTTACCATTGTCTTTGACAACTAAGCACCTGCTCTGGGTATAGCAAGTTGTGTTGATGGCTTCAGCCCAGAACCTGTGTGGGATATCATACTCAGTTAACATGCTCCTGGCTGCTTCCTTCAAAGTTCTATTCCTTCTCACAACCACTCCATTTTGTTGAGGAGTTCTTGCTGAAGATGTCTCATGAATAATTCCACACTCATTGAAAAAGTTAGATAAACAAGAATTCAAAAATTTTGTGCCCTTATCACTCCTTATTTTAATAATATTAACACCCTTTTCATTCTGAATCTGTCTGAACAGATCAGGAATCTTGTTCATAGTCTCATTTTTCTTGAAAAGAAATATAACCCAAGTGTATCTAGAAAAGTCATCTACTACAATAAGAGTATATTTCCTTCCACTGAAACTGAGAGGAGAAACAGGTCCAAACAAATACAGATGAAGTAGTTGCAACACTCTTTCAGATGAAGAGGAGTTAATACTCTTAAATGAGTGTCTAGGCTGTTTACCTTTCTGACAAGCATCACATTTAAGATCAGTGGATAAAAGTTTTTCAGGTAATCCGTTAACAAGGTTCTTTTTAGCCAGCTTACTAAGGGTCTTGAAATTCAGATGACTAAGCCTCTTGTGCCATAGCCAGCACAGATCTTCTCTACCCTTAGCTATCAAACAGGTATCTTTGGGACAACTATCAAAATTGGCCACATAGACATTACCATGTCTGAAGCCAGTTAAAAAGTACCTTATCTGAAGAATTATCTAAAATATCACATTTATCCCTTGAAAATTTGACAAGAAAACCTTTATCACACAGCTGAGAAACAGATAACAGATTATGTTTCAAACCTTCAACAAAATATACCTCAGATACCTGAATATCCTTGATAATCAGAGTACCTACACCTTTAGTCTGACCACAATTATTGTCACCAAATAAAACTCTTGGACCATCAATGCTTTGGAAATTCGATAACAGCCTCTTGTTATGGGTCATGTGTTGTGAACAGCCACTATCAATGTACCATATTGAAGCTAAGATCTCTTCCTTGAGTGATGATCCCTGTGTATCCTGAAAAACTGATCAGTTGTAAGGTACTCTAGTGATCTTGGGTCCTTGAAGGTCAAGTATCACTTTAGGTAACCAAATAAACATCTCATCTCTAATCAATAAATCAGACTCGGTTTTTCTACCAAATCTTTCTACAATTGTATCACTTTTAAATGATAACTTGTTGTATTCAGATTGAGTAATTTTCCTAAACTTAGGAAATGTGGGATAGCATCTGCTCCTTCCATCAAAAGGGTTATAATAAGAATTTCTTCTTATTTTGGTTCTTGGGTTTGTCCTAGTCTGATAAGGAGTCCTCAGCTGAATTTTTGTTTTCAGGTTGGGAGATGCAGTCCTTATCTGATTAGTTGGTTTCCAAGGACCAATTTTAACCTCTTTTGATTGATCAGATGCTTTCACAAATTTTCTAGGTTTTTGTACATCTAATTTATTGTTCCTATCATAACCAAGACCTGTTTTGTCATGAGATTTCTGAGAGGTATTAAAGATATGGTCTATTGCTGACTGTGAATTATTAAGTTGACTAATTTTGAAGACTAGCTTCTCATTGTCTTTCTTAATTGATTCATTTTCAGCACAGACTACTTAAAATTTATCTTTTAAAGTTTTCAATTCATTTTCTAACCTTTCAGGTAAGCTGGCTGATGTACTAGCCTCAACTTGAGGAAAACATTCCCCCTTGAATGTTTCTTCAGTTTCTGAACAGTTCATCACCTGCTTGCCTTTAATTAGAATTTGAATTTGATCCTTTAAAGCCAAATTTTCTGTCTCTAGCTGTTTATAAGCAGCCAGAGATGTCTTTAAATCTCTCAATAACTCATGGATAACAGTTTGGTCATGATCAGATGCAGACTGACAAGAATCATTATCTGAAGATGAATAGTAGATTACCTCATTAGCCATGAGACAGATTTCATCATCTGATCCGAAATCAGATGAGGATGATGATGATGATTTCTTTGGCTCCTTTTCTTCAGCCAACAAAGCCCTTTGATCTGCAAACCTCATGTCTCTCTTCTTCCTCTTTTCTTCCCTTTCTTTAGGAGTCAGTTGAGGACAATCATAGCTGAAGTGTCCTGGCTTGTTGCATGTGTAACAAGTATCACTCCTGTCTGATCTTGGGCTGGAAGGATTTCTTCTGACAGGTGATCTGTATCTTCTTGTCTGGCTTCTGCTTTTGTCATCATCTGTTGACTCATCTTCCTTTCTACCTGATCTGGATCTTGATTTATCCTTTCCTGCAAATCTCAATTTATTTCTTTTATACTTCATTCTCAATTTATCATACCTTTTAGTGAGTAGAGCCATCTGCTCCTTCAAAGATAGATCAGCTCCTACAGACTCTGTTGAAACCTTGTCTTCTTTACTGACAAAGGCAACAGACTTGGATAAGGTGCTTGACTCCATCTCATCCTCCTCGTCTTCTATTTGAATATCATATTCTAGAGCTTTAAGATGTGAAAACAAAGTATGGTGAGTAATAGAAGATAAATCTTGAGTAGCCTTAAGGATATTGGATTTCTCCCTCCATCTCTTGGTTAATGATCTCAGAATCTTATTATTAACCTCTTTTTCTGTATAACTCTTCCCAAGGTCAGCTGCTTTGTTGAGAAGATTGGTCAACCTTACATCTTACTGATCCACTGACTCATTCTCCTTCATTTTGAATGTCTCAAATGCATGCAAGACTGACTGCAGCTTGTTTTCTTTGACTTGTTCAGATCCTTCACAAACATTGGCTAGAGTCTGCCACATCTCTTTGGCAGTTTTGCATCTCTTAACCTTTTCTATCCAATTCTTACTTAGAGTCTCAATGATTTTAGTTCGAGCTACTTGGTCAAGATTGTGGACTTTTCTTTCATCATTTGTTAATTTGAACTCTTCTTTTCTTGTCTGGTCCTGGATTCAGCTGACTCAGCTCCAGTGTTGGTGCCTCCATGATAAAATTTTATAGGTCCCTCTTCAAGAACCTCTTCCATCCTATCATGAATGGCCTTTAGGTGATTCTCCATCCTAAATTTCCAGTAATCATAATCTTCAATAGAGAATTCAGGAAGATTCCTAGACTTCTTGTTTTTCCCTGATGACATGATGAAACAAAGAAACAAAATACTACACAAACTAATTAGTAGCACTGTTAGTAGTAATGAAGGAAATGAAGAAAATCAGGATAATTTCAGAATCTTATTTAAGACCAAAAATCAATATCAGAACAGCTTAACACTGCTCTGATACCACTTGTTGGTCCCGATTAGTTGAGTAGATTAGGTGAGAAGTGTATCAGCCTTCTAGCAAAAATCTAGAAGGGGGGGTTGAATAGATTTTTGAGATTTTTCAAATCTATCAAAAATTTATTCAAAGTATCAAAGTACACAGCGGAAATTAAAGATTAAACTCAACTTTTAACAAGATCAAAAGCAACACTGATATTCAAATCTTAAATTTAATTCTGAAATTAAACCTTGAATGACAAATTGTAACTTGAACAGAAATATAAATGAAAGCAGTAAAGAACTCCAGATTTTATAGTGGTTCGGATTATAACAATCCTACATCCACTCTCCTTCTCCAAACTTTGAAGAAGGGTCTCCACTAGCTGCTTACTTACTTACTTTCTTTACAATGTACAACTTACAATTTACAAGAATCTTCAAATCTTCAAACTCCTAATCAATACTGAGAAATTTAACTCTAAAATAATAGAATTGTTTTTGAAGATGTGTGAGATAGTGTTCTATAAACACTTAGAAAAATTTATGAAGAAATCGTGACAAACTATCTTTGTGCTTTTGAGAACTTTGTGATTTTAGAAAATAACTTGCTGAAAGACTTGTGTGTTCTGTGTATTCTATATTCAGAATGAAGTGCCTAGACCTATTTATAAGTCTGAAAAGACAGTTAGTTTGTTAGTTAGTTCTAACAAACTAAAAACTGTTTTAACAAACTTAATCTTGAAAACCGCTTGCTTCTTGGCTGATTTTAATCTATTCATTTGCAGCTGACTTGGTGAAGACTTGCCTTTCTTATTCTACTCAGCTTGTCTTGACCTCGTCTGAGCTCTTCATATTTGTCTCCTGCAGACGACTAGACTCGAGCTTGTCTCCAGATGACTTGTGATTCCTAGTCTTCAGCTGACTTGAACTATCCTTGACCTAGTCTGATCAGCTTAGTACTAGAACTTAGTCTCCACTGTTCTATAATGTCATCTGCTCATCTGAATTAATCTTTTAACTCATCAAAACAATCTTGATCTAACGTGGGCTGCCTTAGACAGAGTGGTAAGAAAGACCCTGCACTTCACGCCCTCCCTATAACGATGGAGGAGGGCCAAATTTTCAAATCTCACCAAGTGGTCATAGGGGTCAGTCGTACCATCATATTCATAATTAAGAGGTTTAAAATTGTTAGGCAATTCATCCTGTAAAATGCTCTCAGTAAATTGATATCCTGTAATAAGTCGAGGCATACTAACCCGGTTTTCCATTTGGTATTTCATGTTATCCATCTGTTTTCTCAGGGACTTGATTTGGTCCTTCATAGCCTCTGACTGGGTATCTCCTGTACCTTCCTCCTCATCTTCAATCATGCTCCCTCGCTGCAGGGGGGCTATCTCCTTCCCCTGTGCAGCTTCTTCGGCAGCAACGTCCTTTGCTCGAGGAACTGCAGACATTCTTTCTTGGACTTCTTCTGCTCCTAGGACCTCCTTCTGGTTTCCGGACTCCACTTCTCTCCTACGTTCTTCTTGATGCTCATCCTGTCTACTCCCTCCAGGCTGGGATCGAGCAAGCAGGCTTCCCGGTCCTGCTTCTCCTGTCATTGCTCTAGCTACAGCTCTGGCTATCATATCATCCAGTTGCTCCTGAGTGAGGGCGATGGTGGCAGGTGGTGCTGGCATCATATGAGGTGCCCCCCTGGAGGGAGTACTGGTACTTCTTGGAACCCCAGCTAGGGGGATTCCCTCTGGAATTGCAGAAGAAGAAGCAGGTATGTTAGCTTCTCTTTCCCTAGCAGCAACTCCTACGCCAGGGTGGCGCTAACCAGGAGTTGAGTTATCATCTTGAGCCACCGTAACAAGCGGTGGACCACCACTGTTGGGCACTTAAATAGAGGCACAGGGTTGGGGACAGCTCCGCCTTGAGTGGTATTTGAAGGGGTTGTCCTTCCCCACACCGGTACCAATGTTATCGGTCTCATCGGTGTATGCTCACCAGTCATGCTTTCTTTCTTTCAGATGATAGAAAAGAAGTTAAAACTCATGTCTCAGCTCTTCTTTCCCACAGACGGCGCCAATTGATGCGTGAAAACTAACCTGGCCCATTTTTCCACCGAAGCTCCACGTGGGTAAAGCCTTTACACAATGCAATCCCTAGCTCTTCTCGAATGATCGTACCTGCAAAACACGCCGGAGGGTGCTCCAGCATAGGCACTCCGATGCTCAAGTCAGATCACCGGAAAACACTCAAGAAAAGAATAGGCAAGTATGCAAGAAGTAGCTAAGTGAGAGTGATAGTTAGTATCCTACCGTTACCTCCCTTCTGGGTATATTATTTCTACGTACTTTAGAAATAATAACCACTATCACGGTTTCTTGGCATAACTCCGCACGTTCTCACGTGATGTTATATGTTGATCTTTTCTCTCTCAGAAAACTACAATGTGCCTACAATTTCCCTCGCTGGACGGAGGTTAGACCAAGTCAATATGAATATGAGGAATATTCCTTAACTTGGGCCTTAATCTCCTCAATCGCCCACTACTGCTCAAGCTATCTCGGCCTTATCAGATATTTCATCAGCATAAGCTGACTAACATTGTATTCTGGGCTCTTCTCCCGTTTGGGCCCAGTGGCCCACCTATATTTACGTCCGGGCCTCACGGCCCATCTGCACTCAAGCTAGGGCCTCGTGGCCTGCCTGTAGCTGGGTTTGGGCCTCATGGCCTCTCTGTAATTAATCTGGGCTAAGCCCATCTCAAATTCGCCTTCCACTCTTGAGGGTATTCGATTATACTCTTGGGCCCTACGTGTAGTTGGGCCTGTCATTTTTATCCGTATCACTTACTATTTTTTAATTCTTAAATTTGCATGAATTAGAATTATTTGTGACATTCTTTTTAATTGCAAATTATTTTTTTTATTTCAATTGATTAATTGACTGTGTATTTTAAGTAATTAGATATTATAAATTTCAAGTGCATTTTTTTAAAATTATATTAAAGATCAATATTTTTTTAATACTTTTTAAAAATAAATTTAATGCTCATTTTACTTATACATTTTCATTCATATTATTAATAATTTGTAATTTTAACATATACGATTGATGCGTGAAAACTGACCTGGTATTTCCCCACCTGGGATAATGCCGAGTCAAGCTGGGTAAATCCACGTAATCACCTCCTTCATGAATTGGTAAACCTGCAAAAACACGCCAGAGGGTTCTCCGGCGTAGGCACTGATTGGAGTGTATAGGACAAGAGCTTTTAAGACCAATCACAAAATATCGAACCCAAGGGAAAAAGTATGCACATGAGACCCTAGAAATACGAGTTCTTAGTGACTAGAGTTGCAACAATGGGTTGGAACAAAAACAACAAAAACACTAGCAAAAATACAAAACAATAACAAGCAAGCAAATGAGCGAACACCTAGAATGCGATAACAACAACAACAATAAATGGTGGAATAGAGGTGCTAGGATTAACATCCATCAATGAATCATCAATCAACAAGCTACAATTGAATCAAATTGCAAATCAACTAAGATAGAAAGCATAAACCATAATGAAATTAATCACTCCATTAAAATCATAATGCCTAATGTGAGTATTCTTAGTTTTTCCCATTTCTCAATGTAGAAATCCCCAATTCATACAATCATGCAAAATTGAAACTCGATCAACACCTAATCACGTTAGCTCAACTCTCACCTATTGCTAGGGTGATTAACCATTAATCTAAAGAAGCAATTTTACACAAAGCACAATGACGAATCACAATTACGAAGCACCCAATCCACACATTCATACACAATTATCACCCGATTAATCCTGGATCACGTTAGAGCAACTCTCGTCTATAGCTAGGGTGATCAAACACTAATCTAAAGAGATAATTATGCATGAAGCACAAATGAGAATCACAATTAGTAAGCAATCTACTCAATTGATCTCCAATCATGAACAATCATAGCATCATCAATCAAATCATCATCAATTTCAATTAACCCAAGCACAAGAGAGTTAGCCCATGGTACCACAAACAATACCCATGGGAAGAAGATAGAATTGATCAAACACAAAACAAATCACAACAATTAAGAAATTAAAGAGACAAAAGAGGAAAAACATCACCAAATGATCTTCAATTAACAACAATAGGAATGTTTGAGTCTTCAACAATAATCTCCAAATGAAATACAAGTTTGAATTGAAAGAATTACAATAATCAAATGCTAACCTATGCTAATCTAGCAACAACAAATGGAAATCTACATCTAAATCTAACTTCTACTCTAATCTAAGGAAGAAATTGGCTTGGGGCCTGAGAAATCGCCTCAAAACCGCTACTAACTGCTATTATTAACTTTGTCTAAGTTGCTCTTCAAATGCCCTGTTTCTCCTCTTTAAATACAAAAATTCTGGAAAACTACCCCCTCGAGTCGAGGGTCAGGCCTCGACTCGAGGCTCCTGCAAATCTCCTCGCCCTCGACTCGAGGGTCATGCATCGAGTCGAGACTGCTGCCATTTTCTGATTTTGATCCTTTTCTGCATAGCCCTCGACTCGAGGCTCTTGTCCCTCGATCAGAGCTCGAGTCCAGGGCACTTTTCTCGCGCGGGGCTTCGGCCCCGACCCCCATTTTCATCCCGTATGATCGTCTCTTCATTCTAAGTCCAATGGTACACTCGGTTTGGCAAAATTCCACCGATTTACCTGCAAAACGGACGAAAAACCTCAAAATCTCACAAAGTAATACTTTTCAGGCAAAAGAGTGATACTTTTCACATTTAGGCACAAAAACTAACACTTTAGCTCACATTTTGCACTAAAATAGGCCCTAAAAACATGCATCAATTCACTCCAATCAGGCACTCCGATGCTCAAGTCAGAAAATCAGAAAATTCTTAAGAAAAGTGTACTCAGTTATTTAAGTAGATAATTGGTAATCATTCTTTTACCTTCGTTTTACCTATATAGATATGAAAACCATAACGACAGTTACCAGCTCTTAGCTGGTTACTCATCGTGGACGTCCCACTCTCTGGAGACTCCGTTCATCTCATTTCCCCACCTCAGTCCGACTGGGTCAACGCTATAGGATCCCGGAAATATTCCTTTCTTGGGCCTTAATTTTCCTTAGATATCTCAACTGATTTGCTCAGTTCAATATCTACTCGCAAATGTGGAGATACGGGCTTGGAGGCCCTAACTCCGAGGTCTGTTCCCTATCTAGGCTCGCTGCCCACCTGCAGCGTATTGGGTTCTCGGCCCAACTGCCATCGAGGTGGGTCTCTACTCAATCCTACGCTCTAGAGGGATCGGATTGTGTTCATTCTGGGCCTAATTTCCTTTGGGTCCCATCTCTATTTGGGCCGGACATATTTTCCCGTATCAACGATATTTTCATAGAGGACAATAATGAATATGTATACATTCTATCCATAAACTTTGACCAAATAATAGATGAAATTATATATATATATATATATATATATATATATACACATTTATAATTAATGAAATGAATAATAAACATATAAAACCTATGCCTCTAATTTTTATTTGGAATGGACTTGCTACTAAAAATAAATTATATAATTAATATTCAACATGCTTTAAAAATATATTTAAAAAGAAATATATAACATATATACAGTATTAAACAAATTAATTAAATTAAATATATGCTTGGAGTATTTATTTTAAAATTTAATATTTTTTTTACGCTGGATTGTGCTCTAGTAAATTATAATAGTAATGATGTGAAAATTGCACCTGTGAATTTTTTATGGCATACTGTTAAAAAAATATAAAAGTAGTAAAAATTTTCATTTTTTATTTTTTAACAAATAAGGTTTGACCGGTCCAATCAGTCACCGCTTTATACCATTTTTTCTGTTTTTGAGTGCTTTGTGGTCGAGTTGAACGTCGAGCGGTTCAACGTCTCAAAGCGGTTTGATAGTCTTACCGAGTAGTGAACGATCGGTCCAACCGGCTGGTCCAACCTGCTTTTTAAAATATAGTTTCAACTAGAAGTTAAAACTCAAATTTTCTTTTTAGGTTTTTCTTTATCATTAGTTATTAGTTTATCGTAATAATCACACAATAATAAAATAATTCATAATAATTGAAAAAATGTATAAAATGTAAATTAATTATGATAAACGACGAAATAGATTTACTGTGTTACTTTGTAAAATTTAATATCAAATTGTGATATCATGATTTTATGTAATTTTAATACAATAGGGGTGATAAATTTGAGTTGGAATTTCCACGTTCTTTTCAATGTTAAATTGAGGGGGTGACGATTTAATGATTCAAACTCAAATTTCAACATTTTCTTTTCCCATTGAGATCGAATCTATACCTGTGTTCGAGAGATAATTGTCCATACACTGATAAGGGATGTATGGATTCTCGAGAAGAAAGGAGTGGCGGTGGTCCCCCCACGGACCGCTCCGATCCCACGAGTGAATCGAAACTTAGATCTCACCCACATCGCCCCACCGATCCTCCTGAGAAGAGGTTGGTTTCAAACCCCTGTTCGAATAGGAGGAGTACTATCTAATTTATTTTTATTAAAATAAAGAGTAACATACATTTTCATTGTGTAATTAATTTTCGAGTAATGTCATTTATTGAAATGAGTTATATCATTCAATTGATATGCACAATGTAACTGGTTTTAAAGTAATATTATTCAATTAAACGAGTAGTATTATTTAGTGAAACAAGTAATACCATTTAAAATGATGCACCGTAAATATAAGAATTTGCATAAAATAAAATGACACAAAATTGAAAAGTGAGGATCTTGGACATAGTATGTTTCAGAATTTACTACTACCTCCGCTCTTTTATTATATTTTCAATTTTATTCAGAATGTGTTTCTAATTATCTATTACTTTGCTAATACCTACAAAGAAATATCTTTTTCCCACCAATGACCTTTCTGTAATTATAAACTTATTAATTCATTCATTAATAATAAATAAGGTATAATAGTCTTTTGATAATCTAATTAACGAAAATATTAATTTGTATGAAGGGCAGATAATAAGAAACAGATGTAGTTGAAATCAAAATAACGATGCATGTATGGTTATAACGAAACGTCTGAAAGAAATGTTTTCAAATCCATCATCCACTCATCATCATAGGCTCGTTATTATGTTTCAAAAATTAAAATAACATATATAATATAATAGAAATAAGATTTTAGAATCACTCGAAATTAGAATAACGATATGTGTGTCCTTATGAGGGAATGCAATCTGTTATGGGCACAAACAAGCATACAACTATTATACGGTCATGTATAAAGATTCTTTTAATATTTTGGATGATCATCATTGATGCGGATCCGATTATTCGCTCTCCGGTCTTCATCTTTTCCACTCAATTGGGTTCAAGTTTGATCCGTTGGACTTGCAAAAATACGCCATGAGAGGCCCCGGCGCAGGGACTCCAACGCTCAAGTCAGTATCAGTATCCTTTTAAAAAATGGACACTCTTGTGTGAGACCGTCTCATGCATGAGACGGACATGAGACGGAGTCACTTTTTCATAAATTACTATCACTTTTTCATAATTTGTTATCACTTTTTCATAAATTGTTATCACTTTTCATAAATTGTTATCACTTTTTAATTTATTATCACTTTTATACTAATTTGTATCACTTTTTTAAAAAGTGATAACAATTTTTAAAAAAGTGACTCGGTCTCATGAATGAGACCGTCTCATACAAGTTTTTGCCTTTAAAAAAATGTTTAGAAACAGAGTAAAGAAGAGAAGAGTTCTTGTTCTTTACCTCTTGGTTGGAAGTAATATATATATATATATATATATATATATATATATATATATATATATATATATATATATATATTTTTTTACCCTAGAACCAAAATTAAGGCAACACAGATTTTGGGCCTTCCAAATGGGTTTTTTGTTTGTGCTTGAGTTGAGTTACGTTCGAGTGTTTATGTTTTATCGTGAGTTGGGCTTGGGTTGCCGACTAAAACTCAATTTGGACTGAGGCTCTAATTTTTTAGGGTGACAGATCACTCTTCATCAATCATAAAATTAATACAAGTTGAATGATACTTTCTAACTCTTCATGTTATATGTTTTACAAAAAAAATATGATGAAATTAAATAATATTTCTCATCCGAACTGAATTCGCCATCACAAACTTATTTATTAGTTAGAATAATATTATGCTTTAAAAATAACAAATTGAGGATCTAGACAAAACATGCCTCCAAGTTCACTAAAAAAAACATCATAACATGTATCATTATAGCAGAACATACTTTTATGCACAAATGAGTTTAAATTTATCATTCGTTTATCATTATGTATTAATTATTATGTTTAAAATAAAATAAATCCCATTGAATTAAAGGTTTGGATCAAGATTGGAGTAACGACATGTGTGTCGTTGTGACATAATGCGTTCAGTTATTTGTCAAACAAACTTGAATCTACTATACGACCATTAAATAACTCCGACCACCCTATCTTAGAAAAGTGTAGACATTCTCTTAATATTGTGGAGGTCGTGGACATGTGGTCATCACAGAGTACTAGTTGAATGAGGGAAAATTTTTTTTAAGGACCGTAATTTTTGGGATTGGCAAAATAAGAACCATAACTTTTCGGACTGATAAATTAAGGGCAATAAGTTTAAAAAGTGGCGAATTGAGGTCAAATCTTCACAAATTGGGCTAATTGACCTGATTTGTGTTGAAATTCGGCCCAATTTATCCTGAACTCGGGCTAAATTTTGGGTCCAATTTAAATTGATTCGGGCTGATTTGACCTTAATTTACTATTTTTAAAACTTATGGTCCTTAAATTGTCAACTCTTAAATTTTTGACCTTAACTTTTGGTCCTTAAATTTGACCTTAACTTATAGTTCAATCACCACTATTCTGAGCTTTCAATCACCGCCGTTCTCTTGAAGTTTTTCATCAACCTCTTTTCTTCATCATCAACTTAGCACATCATCTTTCCACCACACTTTACAAGCAATGCACGATCTATTCAAAGTATCAAAGCTGTGCAGCGGAAAATAATTTTTAACTCCAATCTTTAAGGATCAAAAGCAATCTAAAAATATGATTCTGAAATTTAATTTGTTTTGAATATTCGATCAATAACAAGATAAGTAAACAAAACAGTAAAGAACACCAATAATTATAGTGGTACGGATCAAATAGATCCTACATCCACTCTCCTTCTTCAACTTGAAGAAGGGTCTCGACTACTTACTATCTTACTCACTTACAAAGTTACAATTACAACTTGTGAAGATTTCTATCTTCGATCCTATCTTCAATCTGCCTATCTTTCTGGAAACTTGAAGATTACAGTGCAGAAGTGTTGAAGATATACAAACAAGTGTTCAATAAACACTTAGAACTTATGAATATTGCTTGAAAAACTTTTTGAGTGCTTTTAAAATTTGCATGAATATTGTAAATGAGAGTACAGGATTATTGTGTTTGTAACTGTGCCTAAACTTATTTATAAGCATGAGAAACGGTTAGTTTGTTATAACAACCTAAAAACCGTTTAACAAACTTATTCTTGAAAACTGCCTCAAATTCAGCTGATCTTGGTCTAGTACTTGTCTGCAGCTGACTTGGTGAAGACTTGCCTTTCTTATTCTACTTAGCTTGTCTTGACCTTGTCTTGAGCTCTTCATTCTTGTCTCCAGCAGATGACTATCTCAAGCTCGTCTTCAGATGACCTCCTCTTCTATGACCTCAGTTGACTATTCTGGCTCTACCTAGTCTGGTCAGCCTAGTACTCGAATTAGCTATTCTAGACAATCAGTTGGTCATCTTACTTTACATGAGTTGACTCTAATCTGACTACTTTTAACTCATCAAAACTTCTTCTGATCTAACAATTTCCCCCTTTTTGATGAAGTTAAAACTACAAGAAAGAGAAAAACTCACAGCTGATGTTAGTCAAGGTTATTCAAGATCATCAGATGGGCACATTTAAACATATAAGCATTTAGTTCAGATTTCATTCACATAAGAACACTTAATTCATACTTAGAAATATTTTTTTGAAAAGTTTTAAGGAAAAGATTTTAAGTCTTAAGACTTTATCAGATGATTAGTACTTAGAAAATTTTAAGTCTTAGGACTTAGAAGATTTTTAGAAAGTTTAAATCTGAGATGGAAGTTTTCTCAGATG
This sequence comes from Paraleonurus japonicus, assembly GCA_030762865.1. NCBI lineage: Eukaryota > Viridiplantae > Streptophyta > Magnoliopsida > Lamiales > Lamiaceae > Paraleonurus > Paraleonurus japonicus. The sequence continues at coordinate 29,693,514 of CM061057.1, forward strand.
ATTAATACTTAGAAAGATTTTTAAGTTTTCTTAGAAAGCAGTAAAGAAAGCTTAAACAAATATAAGACAAGTAACACCAGATAAGATCAAGTGTATTCACATAAGATTTACATATTTAAAAAGTGGTGCAGATAAGAAAGAGAAATAAGGAAAAGAAAATCCTGTTCTTATCAGACACCCTATATGTCTGCTTCTGGGACCTCCAGCCAAGTAAAGACTCTTGTTCTTAGCTTCTTCAGTTCTTCCTCGTCTGTGAGTCCAGACTCGACCTCGGCTTTGGTGATGACTGTGTTCACCCAGTTCAGATCAGCGGTCCCATCAGCATTTAGTTTAGGTTTGGCGTGCTCGTAGGCTGGGGTAATTAGATCGCAGTTGAAAACGTCGCTGGCCTCATCGAGCAGCCTTCCATAGAGGCTCGGGTCTTCCTTTTCCATCCATTCGTGCCATTTGATATCCTCGTCTTCAGCTCCAGTCGAGAATGCCTTCAAGATGTACCAATAGTACATCCATCTGGCATCCATGTTCTTGTCACGATATTCTTTTGTATATTTACCCGCAACCATCTTTGGAGGGGTAGATGTTCGGTGGAAGGGGCGGAAGTCTACTTCATCTGTGGCTTTGGATACCCACTTCTTGATTCCCCTGTCCCACTTCATCTCTGCCCCTTTGCCTAGCTTCTTCTGTCTCTTCTTTTCCCTCTCTCTGAACCACTCCTTCTCGGCTTTGATCCTTCTGATCTGCTCCTCAGACAGGTTGGAGTAGTCCGGTTCTCTCTTCTTTTTCTCAGCCTCGGAAGATTTGGAAATTAAGACCTCGGCTGGCTCCTTCTCAGCTGCTTTCTCCTTTCCCTTGCCTCTGGCCTCAAATGATTTTTCTAATTCTTTGAGTCTAGCCAGCAGCTTCTCCGACTTCTCTTCCTTCTCTTTCCTCCTCCTCTCTTCGTCTTCTCAGATGGCCTCTTCTATCTGAGTCACCCTCAGCTGAAGGGCGGCGAGCTCATCTGCTTTTTCTTTCAATTCTGCCTTCGTCGCCTCCAACTCAGCTGTGTCAGCCTTAATTTGTAGCTTATCAGTGTTAGCTCTGACATCAGCTGTGAGGGCCTCAATTTTCTCCTGCCTAGCTACTTCCCCCTTTTTAACTTCATTTGTTAGGGCTCGTAGCTGGTCTTGCAGAGAGGCACAACGCACTCGAAAGTCTGATTTGTCGTTGGTCAGTGTATCTACCACGACTGCGTTGTCCTCAGCTACCTTGGCTTTCAGCAGCTTCACCTCCTCCTCCAGGCTGCTTAGATGATTTACCAATGCAGAGCCGGTCTTTTTTAGATAAATTCCTTGATATGTTGACCTCGGCTATCCGCATGTTTGTCAGCATTGTGTCTGTCACCGCCCTGATGATGTGCCTAGTCTTCTTGGCCACCATTCTCTCTACCTTCTGAGTAATTTTCTGCTGAAGGTTTTGGAAGGAAGAAGAGATGGCAGACAGAGGGCTGTCTGAGTCTTTCTCCTTGAAGGAGTCAGATGAGAAGCGAGAAGAGGGGGTTTTCGGAGATGGGGAGCTCATCCGGATATCTCCAAAGATGTTGTGAGAGATATTTGGGATTTGGACTTGGGGAGCGGGTTAGGGTGGAGGAGGGATATCAGATGGTGGGGGTGGTTGTATCTCAGATGGTGGGGGTGGAGAGGATGGTGGCTGGGATGAAGAGGGTGCAGGTTCGGCTATCTGTGGGGGAGGAGATGAGGTGGAAGGTAAGATTGTAGTTATGGGTGTAGGTGTGTAGACGGGACCGATGGGTAGGGGTAGTGTGGGTTGAATTTGGGGTAAGGGGGTAGATGGGAGTTCAGTTTGGACTACTGGGGAGGTAGGCTACTGCAGAGGCTCCGAGGTGCCAGACTGGGACACCTCTTCATCGCCAAGGTGGGCAGATGAAGGGGAGGGGGAGGATTTTGAAGAGGATAAACTGGAAGATGTACCAAAAGAGAGTACCTTTTGAGCTTTTTCCTTCTTCTTTGGCGAGGGGGAGGGGGTTCTCTCGGAGCTTATCTCCTGGATATCTTGAGCTTGCTCAACTGCTGCTGCAGCCACTTCCAGGGTTTGGGATTCTTCGATCAGCAGACTAGGCTGTGCAGCAGACGTTGCCCCCTCCTTTTCTAAGGCTTTGACTAGCCTTTTCCGCTTGGGTGCCTTCTCCTTCAGCTTCATTGGTTGTGAAGCCTCAGCTGAGCTCACGGTCGGCTCCGTCGGCTGATCCTCCTCGCCTGAGAGCTCAGCTACCCTCTCCTCAGCCGCTTCCTCATCGGAATCTGCTGGCCCTCCAATCAGCTCATTCTTGGTGAGGAGCCCTTTTTGCTTGGTGTAGCTCCTCAACCCATCTGTCCAATTGAGGTCGTCGGCCAGAAGATCCTCTAGGAGGACAGTTATCTTGTTGAACAAGCTTGTAATGGACATGGCAGTCCATTCACCATTATTGCAGATAAGCTTCTCCTTCTTCGTCTTCAATCTCCTCATGAGCAGCTCAGCCCAGTTAACCTGCACCCCATCCAAAATCGCCCTGATGCAGTTTAACCTGGGCCTTGTCAACCCATCGTGGGAATTTTGTTCCCTCAGAATACACTTAGTCAGTATCGTCATCAACAGACGATACTTCCTCCTAAGCATATTCTTCTTCAACTCCTTCCTTCTATCCCTAAATGAAGATCGGGCAATCATCTCGAATGATTCCACCCAATCTTCATCATTATAAACCAGGGGATTCACTCCTTCAGAATTCGTTTCAAATACCCTTGCTACTTCCTCCTTCGTCACCACAACAACATCACCATCAACCTTAGACTTAAACACTCCATTCTTCAAAGCTCCATTGATATAAAAATCGATCTCTCGCATATCGAGGGTCTTATTTTTCTCCAATTTCTTCGAGCCAAATGTCCTCAATCTTGATCTTTCCAAGAGTCCCAGAATTTCAAGCGACTCTGGGTCAGAGGTTGTATTGAAACCCACATACATCTCCGATTTGATTTTCTTGTTGTACGTATCTTTTTTGAAGTCCACCATTGTTGAAGTGATTCCAATATATTTTCGGCTCTGACTCATAAAAGGTTTAACAGGGGTTTTGAGAGTTGGGAATTTTACAGAGGATAAATCGTTTTTCTAAAAGTGAAAGGGGTTAAATGAAGAAGAAGGTGAATTTATAGGAGGAAAAAATTTTGGAGAGAGAATCCACATGGAAAGTGAATTTAAATCTGAATCGTTTATTCAAAATGATTTACTGTGTTGGATCAACGGTTAAAAATAGGATAAACGATTGGGATCCAGCGCGTGAGAATAACTCGACTTTGAAATGCGTAAAAAGTAACTGTATAGGCTACGGATTTGACAGCTAGTAGGGTTACTTTATGCAGAGAAGTAAGTATACCTGATATTAGCCTAGGTTTACTTTTCTTTGCACAAAGGTTTTCTAAAACAGACAAGGGTTTTGACTTAGTCTGAGAAATAACCTTGTCTGGGTTTTTCAAGTAAACAACCTAGCCTGATTCTTTTTAAAACAAAATTCAAGACAAGTTAATCAGCACCTTTTATTTTAAATAAACTAAGTCTTATATTCCGATATAACTAGTATATAAGAATATCAGACTCAACTGGGTTTTCAAAAACCAACTCATCTGAAATGTTTTGAAATAGATGAGTTGTGAGAATAATTTTGAAAATAAGATTTTGAACAAAACAAAGAAGGGTTGAACAGATGAGAAGGTTTATTAGTTTAGGAGATTCAAGCTGATCTAACAATATTGATCTATTACCTGTTCCTGCAGATACATAAACTCAAGCAACCATTAGTAGCCAAAGTAAGTCAGACAGGATGCAATTAGTCATCTGTTTTGAGGAGATCAGCTGACTATTGAGTCCTTGTCTGATTTACTTGCTGTCAGATAAGCAATTGTCAAGTCAGATAAGGTCAATATGACTAATCCTTGATTCTTGATTCCTAGGAAGGAGATCAATGATATCAGCTCTGTGATTGTCCTTTGACACATATCAAGTCTGATAATTCTTTCTAGACAAGATTTAAAGAAAGGAAAAGAAAGGAAAAACAAGATATAAACAAAAGAAATGGTTTAGGAATTACTTATCAGAAGTTGGGATTCAATCTCAATTGTCTGCACCTGGTACACCCCAACAGAATGGTGTGGCGGAACGAAGGTATATGACACTCTTGGAAATGGTTAGATCGATGATGAGCTATTCAGAATTACCGAGTTCGTTTTGGGGGTATGCCTTGGAAATGGCAGCGTACATTTTGAACTTGGTTCCTTCTAAGACAGTATCTTCTGCTCCCACAGAATTGTGGAATGGGCATAAGCCTAGTCTGAAATATATTTGGATTTGGGGTAGTCCAGCACATGTGCTGAAAGAAGATGCTGATAAGTTGGAATCTCGTACAAAAGTTCAGCTGTTTGTGGGTTATCCTAGAGGAACGAAAGGTGGTTTGTTTTATAGTCCTAAAGATCAGAGGGTAATTGTTAGCACAAATGCCCGATTTTTAGAAGAGGACTATGTAATGGACCACAAGCCCATGAGTAAAATTATTTTAGAAGAAATAAGGGGAGAAACTTCTACCTTAGTACCAAGAGTGTAAGATGAGATACCACAGGGGTCAGCACCATCTGTTACCAATGATACACTATTACCACAAGTGCCTCGTCGTAGTGGGAGGGTTGTTAGACAACCTGACAGATTCATGTTTTTGGGAGGGTCTTCGGACTTAGTACCTGGTGAACACGAATCTGATCCTGGAGCTACGACGAAGCACGCCAAGATAAAGATGCAGAATCTTGGGAAAAAGCAATGAAATCTGAATTAGAATCTAAGGATTCTAATCAAGTCTGGGAGCTAGTAGAACCACCAAATGGTGTAAAAGCCATTGGTTGTAAGTGGGTCTACAAAAGAAAAAGAGGGTCAGACGGCAAAGTAGAAACTTTCAAAGCAAGGCTTGTTGCGAAGGGGTACACTAAAAAAGAAGGGATCGATTATGAGGAAACCTTTTCGCCGTTAGCCATGCTTAAGTCTATCCGGATTCTTTTGTCTATGGCAAATGGATGTCAAGACAGCTTTCCTTAACGGAAGTCTTGAAGAAAACATCTATATGAAGCAACCAGAAGGATTCATTGCAAAGGGCAAAGAGCATCTTGTGTGTAAGCTTAATCGGTCCATTTATGGGTTGAAACAAGCTTCGAGATCTTGGAACATCCGTTTTGATGAGGTAATCTAGTCTTATGGATTCATTCATTGTCCGGATGAGTAATGTGTATACAAGAAGAGTGACGAAAACGTGGTGTTATTTCTTGTACTATACGTAGATGACATCTTGCTCATTGGCAACAATGTCAAGGTGTTGTCTGACGTAAATGTATGGTTGTCCAAGCAGTTTGATATGAAGGACTTGGGAGAAGTTGGACATATTCTTGGGATCAAAGTTATAAGGGATCGCAAGAAAAGAATGTTATGCTTATCTCAAGCTTCATACATTGATACTATCTTAGCTTGTTTTAGCATGCAAAACTCCAAGAAAGGTTTTCTACCTTTTCGATATGGAGTACTTTTATCTAAAGAGATGTGTCCTAAGACACCAAAGGAGATAGAGGACATGAAGGCAGTTCCTTATGCTTCGGCCGTAGGAAGCCTAATGTATGCAATGCTATGTACGAGGCCAGGTATCTGTTTTGCCGTGGGCATGGTTAGCAGATATCAAAGTAACCCAGGACAAGGATATTGGACTGCGGTAATGCATATTTTAAAGTACCTGAAAAGGACTAGAAATTATATGCTGGTTTACCAAGCAGATACTTTACTTCCTGAGGGTTACACAGATTCTGATTTCCAGTCGGATAGGGACAACAGTAAATCTACCTCGGGTTATGTGTTTACCTTGGGAGGTGGAGCCATAGTATGGAGGAGTGTTAAGCAGAAATGCGTTTCGGACTCCACCATGGAAGCTGAGTATGTGGCAGCCTCTGAGGCAGCCAAAGAAGCTGTATGGCTCAGAAACTTCTTGATGGACTTAGAAGTGATTACTAGTTTGCCTAAAGCTATCACAATTTATTGTGATAACATTGGTGCAGTGGCAAACTCGAAGGAACCACGAGCCCACAAAGCAAGCAAACACATTGAGCGCAAGTACCACCTGATACGAGACATCGTAAAACAAGGAGAAGTTGTTGTCGCCAAGATTGCATCAGCGGATAACCTAGCAGATCCTTTCACAAAGGCTCTTCCAACGAAAGATTTTGATGGGCATGTTGAAGGGATGGGAATCAGATGTATGGCAGCAATTATGGAAGCATAGTCTTTTATTATAAGTGGGAGATTGTTAGGATGTATACTATAAGCCTAGCTTTTGTATGAACATCTTTTTAAGTATGAACATCCTTTTAATATGAGATTCATTATGATCAAAATACTTATTGTTTATGATAGTTATATATATCATTATTTTGTACAGATTAATCTATACTGTAGATAACATGATGTGTGGTGTCACACAAAAGATCATGCTATCAGTTCCTTATAGGTTATAAATAATAGCTCACAACCAAGATGGATTTGGATAAACCATTGGAACGGTTGTAGTGTAATTTGGTATTAGTCTATCTTGACTATAAAGTTACACTAGTACATTTTGTATATATTGAGCAAGATCATATGAGGTTGTTCAATTTGTACTGACTATATAAAAGAACAAGACCTCTGTTGTTATGGATGTACGTCTTCTTAATCCCTATATAATAACGGGCACGTGTACTCAGTGTATGTTTCTTTGATTTGCCAATGGGTGAGATGTATTAAGTCAATAGGCTCGGTGAATTGGGAGATAACACTGTTTATATGGTGTGCTGTTGATTATAGAAGGAATCTGTGTCCTAATTATTTAGGATGATGATGTCCCCTTGAGGAGCTCATAAAGATTATTATGTAAGCCCTGCAGGTCGATTTAATCCGACATAATAATAAAGATGAGTGGTACTACTCTTGGAATTAGATATAAATTAATTAAGTTGTCAGTAATTTAATTAATTTATGGACATTCGATATCTTAAATACGGGAAAATAAACGTACACATAATAAAGGAGCCCATATTATAATATGGGATTAGGACGGTAATTCAATTATAATTCTTTAGTGGATTGAGTTATAATTGATGGGCTTAAGTAAAGTGTTCGGACTGAACACAGGAAATTTAGGCCCATCAGGAGGCCCAACCATAATTCCTCCTTAGGGTCCCTGTTGTAGCCTATAAATAAACCCTAACATCAGAGCCTGCATACGAGTGAAAAATACGTGAGATCAGAGAGAGGCGGATTCTGATTCCTTGGAGGATCGTCGACCACTCGACGTCCAACGGAAAGGGATAGGAATACGGTAGAAGATCGTGAGGTACGAGACTCATCCTTCGATCGCAGTTTTGACCTTAGAACTGGTTCGTCTTCACCTTTTACGGTGAATAAAGGTATAATCCTATCCGCTGCGTTTTTGTGACTATAATTCCGAATCTGATAATTTCATAGAGTCGGCGATCGGTGGTTCCAACAAAGCACACTCACTAAGTCAATAAAGATAACTCAAAGATATGCAATAAGTCAACAATTAAGCTCAAGATAAAGTCAATCCCAAAAATATACAAGGAATCCAAGTCACAAAAGATAGCATAATCATCTATAAGGAATAAGCTCAACAAATCCAAGACCATCAAATCATCTATGCACATCATCAAATAGAAATCATCAAGAACTCAAAAATCCATCAAGATCAAGTCATTAAGTACAATCTAAAGCAACCACAAATCATCAATCACCACAAGGAAATACTAAGTGAGCTAAAGGAAACAAGAGAAGAGGGATAGGAAATAGGGGGGATCTCCCTAATCATTGGTCGGCGGCAGTGGAGGAGGGTAGTGGCCCGGCCCAAAGTTCCACGAGCTCATCTGCCGGAGGAGTGAGTATATGTCTTGCTGATTCTTCAGGTACTCATCCTGCATCCTCCTAGTCTCCTCGTTGAATCTACGAGACTCCTCCATAACTCGAAAGCACTCGTCCTGTCTCGTGAGGCACTCCAACTGCATCCTCTGACTGTCAACCCACATCTCTTCAGTGAGTGTCCACTACCTATATGACGAGCTCCCGACCTCAAACTGTCGACTCCGCATCTCATCCTGCCAGTAGTAGTTGATCTCTGGCATGTACTCCTCATCCTCATCCATCCTAACCGGCTCCTCAGCTTGCTCCTCTTCTTCAGCTTCTTCATCTTCGTTCTCTTCCTCTGCAGCCTCTGCCTCGTCCTCCGAACCAGATCCGCCCTGCTGCCCTTCTTTCTCATCATCATCCTCACGGAGGTCCACTCCGTGCTCCCGAGTATAAGCATCAATAGCCTCGGTATGTCTCTGTGACCACATCCGGAGATTGATAGTTACATGCCCTGCTGCGCCGAACACTGTAGTCAACCTCTTATTAGGAAGAGGGAATTGGCCTCCGAGGTGTTGCTGAAAGCACCATGTCCTCCCGATGAGGTCTAGGGTCTTTATCCGCCTCATCGTGTCAGTGGTCAAATCAGGGCCCTGCCGTTCTCGCATGCTGTGCGTCGGAATACCAAAGTGCTCGGCAATGAGAGTGATCAGTCCTCCAAAATAAATCTTCTTTAATCGAGTGCTCGTCACCCTCTCAAACAAGTAGCAAAGATATGCAGCAGCGTTAAAACGAACCCCATGGAGAAAGCACCATAGAACATAGAGCTCCTCAGATACAACTGCTCCTCCCTCAGAACGGGCAAATATAGTGTTGGATAAGATCTTCTCTAAATACCTCATCACCGGGTTGCGGATCTTGGTACTCTTAGACTTTCTCGAAATAAACTGCGGCTGCTCCGGTGCCCCCGAATCCTAGATCCTCCTCCAAAACTTCTTGGCATTATACTCTCGTCTTATGTTAAGCAATGAGCCATCAGGATCGGTCGGTGCACCAATAATCTCGTTGATCTCGTTTACGATCAATGTATACTCATTCCCTAACAACTCGAATGTGATCGCCCTGGGAAACTTGGCCTTCCTAGCCTTGTCAAATGTAACGGTGCACAAGAACTCCAGAGTGAGCCCCAAGTAGGTCCGTGGCCTCTTAGCTAAGAAGCCGGACATGCCAACCTGCTCGAAAAGTCTGGGGATGTCATCCTCTATCCCCATAGAGACCATACAGTCATGGTCTACAAGGCGGGTCTTCACCACCTTGTTGTAGATCTTGGCGTACAAAATTGAGTGCTTTCTCCACTTGTAATCGTCCCACAGAGCCGGCATCTTATTTGCAAATCTAACCGCTCTGTCTCTCTTTCTGAACTCCTTATCAGGAAAGTTATGTCCGTCGGCACCTCGAAACATCTTTCCTACAAAATTTTCCAAGGCAACAATTAGCACATTCTAGTAGCAATACGAGCAAAATATAATAGGACTTAAGCACATGAACGAGTCAAGCATCACAACTCCAATCACAAATAATTCCTAAGTGAATAAGCAAATATCTCAATCAATTCGGTCAAATAATCAAAACTAAAGCAATATAATCAATAGAAGTGCTCAATAAATCCCACAAATATGCATGCTTAACTAAATGGTCTCAACACTCAAATACCATCACTTAATCTCACTAAGATATTCAATTAGGCTCAATGAAATTACCAACAATAATAAAGCCATCTAATCGAGTATTTAGAACGATAACAATCCCTAAGCATGCACTTCTATCATCAATTAGGTAAGCATGACCAAATATCCAAATACATTCACTAGGAATTCTCACACAATTAGGCAAAATCATTCTCAAGGCCAAAAATTCACAAAGGCATTATATAAATCATCTCAACTAACCCTACACATGCCTTCTAACTCAATAGTCAATCCAAATCATCTCACAAACACACCAAATTCGTTCTAAATATCATGCACGCAAGGTGTTCGTAGAAATGCCCAAATGACAATCAACTTCAATGTATAAATTGGCAAAATTCGAACTACCCATGCATTAATCCACTCAAGAACGAAATGTAAAGGGATAGGAAGTGATAATTTGTACCTTGTATCAATAAATTCGGCCAAGGAATGAAAATGGAAGATACCCACTCAATTCTTCAAAAATCCCCAAATGTCTCTAAAAAACCCTCACAAGACTTGATTTTGATGCAATGGATGATGAATATGTAATGCAAACAATGATTAATCGGTAAAAACAAGCATAATGGATCGAAAAAAAGAGCAGAGTCGCGAAGGGGGGTAGGGGAAGGGTTCCTTGACTCGAGAATTGGGGATCTGAAACTGATTCGTGATTTTTAAAAAATGTCCCCAGCCTCGACTCGAGGTCCAGCCCTCGACTCAGGGCATCCGAAAATTGAAGTCCCTTGACTCGAGGCTCAGCCCTCAAGTCGTGCTTGTAATTTAAAATTCCTCCTCGACTCGAGGCTCAGGCCTCGACTCGAGGGATGCATGATTTTTCGAAAATTACCTAAGTATGAACCCCTCGACCTGGGGGATTGGTCACCTCGACCCGAGGTCGAGTCCAGGGAATTTTTACAGATTCCCGGACCCGGCCCGTCCCTCGAAACTCTTAAAAATGACCTATTCGACCCCAACGAACCCAAATATGCAAAAACTAACCTTTTTGGTCCCTCGATTTATGCCCGGTCGCTCATTCGATCGAGGAGACCGGGGCCTCTTCATTTTTACTCATTTTCACCAACTTTTAAGCACTTCCTCATTTTCGATCTTGAATTTTCTTGCAATTCCGATCACTTTTCCAATAAAATGTAGTGAGTGTACCTACAATCGGGCATAAAAATCATCAAATCATTACCACTAAGAGATGCACATAACCAATAAACGATCAACACCCCCAAACTTGAATGTAAGCATGAAATTCAATATTTGGCATAAGTGATAAAAATATATCCAACTTTACATGGTATCAACAGTAAGCTCAATAATCCAAATAAATCCCATAGCAAAATATCATAACCTCCTAAGCATGATCACTAGTTCCAAGCTATTTCTCATAACAACGGACCAAAAACAAAAAGAAAACAACAACACATGTAATATCCCGAAATCCTTATATGAATTATTAATGCATGTTATTAATTTTAATAAATTAAGTATTATAATTTTATAATTTTTCTAATTGAAATATAAAATTAAATATTTTATAGTGTATAATAATGTGTATTTATATGCAAATATATTTATAAGAGGTATTAAATAAAAAATATATATATATATATATTTATATATATATTAAATATATTAGGTTAAATTAATAAAAATGTAAACATTACTGATAATGTAAAAACTTTTATAAGTTAAATTGAAAAGTTAATTGACGTCCGTATTCTTATCAACCATTTTCTTCCATTTCCTTCCACCGTAAGATAGCGCAGGTACGCCCGTTCACGCCGCCAAATTTCATCGCCGATGGTTTTCTCCGGTATTATCATATTATATATGGAAATGCTCGTAGCGATTCGTAGATTGTAGAAATAAGATCAGCTTGTTGTTTCGATTCTTGTAGCGTCCGATAATTTAATGCGAAACTTCGAAAATTAGTGTTTAAATGTGCTTTTTCATTCAATCACCACCGTCGTTTCGGCAAACGATAGGTGGCGAGGATTATACCGTTGTGAAGTCTGTTGTGCATAGAGTAGAATTCTATTCTCCATTGTTAGAATCGGTGTATGAAATTAGTAGAAAAATAAGCCGAAAGTGACGCGTAGAAACGGGTTTCAACGTTTAGAATTAAACTTTATTTTTGTGGATTCTTACGTTTCGAGTCATTATGGGATGTAGTAAAGGTCATAGGCCTAATTGTGAGTAGGAAACGATGAAAATGGAGTATCAAAAGCTTGAAATGGACGTTAATGGCGTAAGTGAAAAATTCGTCTGTCTCTGCCAAAATGGTCGTCACCTTTCCGGTGACCGTTTGAGGCGAGGCTTGGGTGAAATAGGAAGCCGAGATTGTAAGGATTCCAACGGTATTTTCGGTTTTCCAATCGGAGGTGTAGAATGACCGTAGGGACCTTTTGTACAAAAGCTTGAAAGTAGAGGGGAGGCCAAAGAGAATTAGATTAACTTCAGGGACTAAAATGCAAATTCTGAATTCTGGTCAGTTGACCAGTCAACGGTCAACGGTCAATGTTGACTTTCCATTTAATTACAATTTTGCCCCTCATTTTCAAACGCTTGTAGAATCTTCGTTTTTCATCTGATTTGATCCAAACCAGCGTCAAATTGTTCCAAATTCAAAGATCTACATTTTAATTCTAAAATCACGGGACGAACAGCATTATAAAAATGACCGTTTTACCCCTGAACGGCTGTACGCCGTAAACTCCCGTTTTTAATCCAAATTCTTTGTTTCAAGTCCGTTTTTATCTCAACGAGTTTCTACACGCTCTAAATAGAATTATATTATCAATAAACTAGCTAGTTTTTCTTTTGACCGTCAAACACATTAATCGAACTTTAAAATCCTTAGGAAAAGACTGGTTTGCCCTTTAACCCCTAGACCAAATCCAGTGGTCCTATAACTCTAGGAAGCTCTTATTATAGTTATTATAAGTTAATTATCATATCTATTATAATGTTCTGAGCGCACGATATCATTTGTAGGGCCAAGAACCCAAGCATAAAAGCAGTTCTGCTCCAAAACAGTGTTCATATCTAATCAGGTGGGATAATTTCCACTCTTAATTGAGTTTAACATTCCATGTTATGATTGCTATGTTAAGGTGCAATATGTGAGTAATATATGTCATGATTATGCAACAATTGTGATATTATGTTCAAGCCGGGTAATGGCCCGTACTATGTGTATTATGTTCAAGCCGGGTAATGGCCCGTACTATGTGTATTATGTTCAAGCCGGGTAATGGCCCGTACAATGTTCAAGCCGGGTAATGGCCCGTACTATGTGTATTATGTTCAAGCCGGGTAATGGCCCGTACAATGTTCAAGCCGGGTAATGGCCCGTACTATGTGTATTATGTTCAAGCCGGGTAATGGCCCGTACAATGTTCAAGCCGGGTAATGGCCCGTACTATGTGTACTATGTTCAAGCCGGGTAATGGCCCGTAAAATGTTCAAGCCGGGTAATGGCCCGTACAATGTGCACATGAGTTATGTTTTCATGTTATGTGTTATTTGCATATACATTTTATCAGTGCAATCATTGAGATTATTCCACTGGGTGTATTTGAAACACTCACCCCTCATATCCATTGTTACAGATCTTGAGTTTGATGTGGAGGGACGATGAGGATGCAGCACTGTACCTTTTGGTTCGGTTGTGTAATTATTGTATATATTATGAGTTATGCTACTGGAGGGAAAAATAATGGTTCTTTTGTCTGACTAGTATAAATATACTAGTTGAAACGTGTAACAAAACATATTTTGCCCTTTTTCTTTTGATGTGTAATTATCGCATGTGAGCGAGGTTTGTTAAATTCTTCTTTTTCAAGTACGTATCACTGATTTCTGGTTGCTTTGGGGTATTATTTTTAATTTGGTTATAGCTTCCGCTTATAAAGATAATAATTTTATTATCGTATCTTTGGAAATGAGTTTGAAATGGTATTTTAGTAGCGCCTCAGCCCCAAAGTGATATTATTTTAAAAAGGAAGAACTTGGGGCGCTACAACACAAACACACCAAAGCAACAAAAAGGATGGGTTGCCACCCGTCTAGCGCTAGGTTTAACGTCCTTTGCCGGACGGAACTCAAAGAGTTCATACTTGACATGAGGATCATCCTTGTGCCTCACTAGATTTTCTTTTGCAAAAAGGCAACATCCCCACTTGTCTTCTAAGAGGAGATTTCCTCCTTCTTTTATCTCCTTCATCGTCAAAACCTCCTTGAATCTTTCCACGCCTAGTAATCGACTCTAATTCGATTCGCTCCACACCACTCGATCTCCAACTTCAAAACTTACTTCCTTCTTCTCAAGTGGTGTCTTTTTCTCCTCTAACACCCCCAAACTTGAGCATTGCTCAAGCTTGGTCAAATTCTTCTCACCTTCTTCAAGCTCCTTATCTCCGGGGTCAAGCAAAGGCTCAATGAGTGCTTTCTCCTTCCTAAAATCATCCAAAGAAACACAAGACTTATTAGCAATCACTTTACAAGAAGGAATAAAATGCTCATTAACTAAAGAATTAGAAGAAGTAGAAGGTGTAGAATCATCCCTATCAACGGAAGGGTATAAATCGATGATCTCTATGTATCCACACGTCTTCTTCTCCAAAGTACTTGGAGCATCTTCTTCCAATGGAGCTCTAGTAAATGTCACCTCTTCTCCATTAACGCTCAATTTGAGCTCCCCTTTTTCAACATTGATCATGGCTTTGTCGGTGGCAAGGAAAGGTCTACCAAGAATGATAAGTGCCTCAAGCTCTTCCTTCATGTCAAGCACAATAAAATCAACCGGGAAGATAAACTTGTCAACTCCTACTAATACATCTTCAACAATCCCAAAAGGATGAGCATAAGATTGATCCGCCAATTAAAGATTGATATTTGTAGGAGTCATCTCTCCTAACTCCAACTTCTTAAAAATGGTCAAAGGCATGACATTTATACTAGCTCCCAAGTCACATAAGCCTTGAATTTTCCCATTCTCACCAATTTCGCAAGGAATTATAAAACTTCCCGGATCCTTTAGCTTTTGAGGTAAGTGTCTCTCTAGAATCTCCTTGCATTCTTCCACCAATTTGATCATACCCTTCTCATCCCATCTTCTCTTCTTCGACATGATTTCTTTCAAAAATTTCTTATAATGGGGAATATGCTCAAGGGCATCCAAAAGTGGAATATCAACATGCAAGCTTTTAAAAACCTCTAAAAACTTACCAAACTCCTCATCAAGCCTCTTCCTCCCAAGTCTATGAGGATAGGGAACCGGAGTGGGTCTAATGGGAACTCCCCATGCTTCTTTCGACTTCTCTTCTTCTTTCCTGGGACTTTTCCTTTGCTTGAATCTCTTCACTTGCCTCTTTCTCTTCAACCACACTTTCTTCAATCACTTCTTCTTTCTCCACCTATTTCTCAACTTCAACTTCCTTGGGCATCTTAGGGCCTTCATACCTAGCACCACTCCTTAGTTGGATAGCACTACAAAACTCTTTTGGATTGGGCTCGGTGGTAGATGGATACTTCCCTTTATTTTGCAAATGGTCCACCGTAGACGAAAGCTTCCCAACCGCGGTGGCCAATTATCCCACTTGATGCTCAATGGTCTTGAACCTTGTGTCCATTTGCTTTCCAATGTCATCAAGCCTTGAATCATTCGCCTCTAACCTCTTCACTATCATCCCAAGTAGCTCCTTCGTAGTTGCCTTCCCCTCATTTTTAGGTGCTTTGGCACCCAGATCAAATCTGGAAGGAAATTGGACGGCGGCTCTTGGATTGTCATAAGAAAAATTTTTGTGTCTCCCCCAATTGTTAGCATTAAATGGAGCTTGAGGTTAAGGTTGAAAATTACCTTGAGGCCTATTTTGATAAGACACTTGATATGGCCTTGCACCTTGGAAATTACCTTGATAGTTGCCTTGATATTCTTCTTTGATATGGAGGCCTTCCCATATAGTTCACTTCTTCAATCGGCATAGGACTTGGACACATATCAACTTGAGGGATGGATGGACTCACACTTTGTTGACTTTGGGAAGTAGTAAGAGCTCCCAAACAGGTCATCAACGTCATCATCATAGTCTTCATAGACTCTATCTCCTCCACATGTGACACTCTATGATGAGCTCCTCGATTAACCGACACTTGGAATGAATATTGGGCAATATTCTCCATAATCTCATTCATTTGCCCCACCGTCTTCGACCAAATAGAACCATTAGCACATGTATTTAAAAAGGAACGATCCCCATCCATCAAGCCATTACAAAAGTACATAATGGTTTGTTCCTCCGGAAAGTCATGTTGGGGACAATTAATAAGCAACATACCATATCTCTCCCAAGCTTCCGGTATAGTCTCTCTATTCTTTTGGCGAAAATGTGAAATCGCCTCCTTGGCTTGCACCGTCTTGGATGGCGGATAGAACTTAATCAAGAATCTTTTGCTTAGGTCCTCCCACGTACGAACAGTTTCGGGAGGAATCGAATTGAACCATGCTTTGGCTCTCCCCTTAAGAGTAAAGGCAAAAAGCCTTAGCTTCTTAGCATCCTCGGACACTCCATTGTACTTTGTAGTTTCGGAAATCTCTAGAAATTAGGTCATTGTGTTGATGAGGGCACTCCTCTTCATCTTTCCCTTCAAATTGCTTCTCTCTAAGCATCCTCACAAGAGTGGGACTTATCTCAAAATTATTGGCTTCAATTCTCAGCCTTGCTATACCGTCATAATGCTCACGAAGTTGAGGCTCAAAGAACTCTCTCAATGGCCTACCTTGAGGTGGACGCTCTTGCATCGGTTGTGGTTGGACTTGTGGAATATGAGGTGGCTCTTTATATCGTGGCTCATGGTTGTATGGCATATGAGGATAGTATGGTGGGAATTGTTGTGGATGAGGTGGATAGTATGGATATTGGTGAGTTTGTGGAGGGTAGGGATATGGATTTTGGTAGGGAAATTGATGTGGTGGCATCCCTTGAGGGAAATGGCCAACTTGAGCATTGAAAGGAAAATTGTGCCCATTACCTCCTCCATTGTCTTACAATCTCCCCTCTCCATTTACATTGACCTCCTCAACATGAGGTTCACCAACAACTCTCTCTTCATTCCTCAACTCTTCACCTTCTATCGCTTCCCTTCTTCTTCTCCCACGATTTCTTCGAATTGTAGCCTCAATTTCCGGATTGAGTGGCAAGGGTGGAATACCACTAGACCTTATAACCATGCACCTACAATACCACCAATCCAAGTATTAAAATCCAACAAAAATATACAACAAAACAAAAATACAAAAACAAAATCAACAAGTAGCCACTTCAAACAATTTCTAAGTCTCACTTAAGGCGCAAAAACTAATTCCCCAGCAACAACGCCATTTTGATTGTAGGAATCGGGCAAGCGATTTTAAGACAACCAAGTATATCGAATCCAAGGGAAAAAGTATGCAATGAGGCCCTAGGAATACAAGTTCTCTATGACTATTGTTACAAAAGCGGTTTTAGCTCTATAAACACACTACAACTAGTAAGCAATTTATCAAACACCTTGAATGCAAGAACAAGTAACTAAGATCAATGGGGGATTGGGATGCTAGGGATAATATCCATCAAGGAATCAATGATCAATAAGCTATTATTGAATCAAATTGCAAATCAACTAAGATAGAAAGCATAAAACCATCATGCAATTAATCTCTCCATTAATCACACAATGCCTAATGTGAGTATCCTTAGTGCAACTAATCTCTCAATTAAGAAGCACCCAATTCATACAATCATACACAATTATAACCCGATTAATCCCTAATCACGTTAGCTCAACTCTCGCCTATTGCTAAGGTGATCAAACATTAATCTAAAGAGATAAAAATGCATGAAGCACAATGAGAATCATAATTAGGGAGCAATCTAACTAATTGATCAACAATCATCAACAATCATAGCATAAGGCAATCAAATCATCCTTAATTTCAATTATCCTAAGCACAAGAGTATTAACCCATGGTGCAAAGTGCAAAACTCATGGGGAGAAAATCTAATTGCACAATTAAAAAGCTAATCACAACAATCAATGAATTAAAAGGAGTAAAGTGGAAGAACATCACCAATTGGATTAAAATGATTAAAAATAGGAATGCTTCAATCTTCAATGTATCTTCAAATGTGCTCTTCTCTTCAAATTACAACTTGGAAATGAAAAACTAATGGATCAAAAGCTAATCTAGGGTACAAATGATTAAATCTATCCAAATCTACCAATCTAATCAAACTACAATGAGAATTAAGCTATGGAATGAGAAATTCACCCTAAAAACTATAAAATAATTGCTCTAATGAAGGTTATGGAGTTTATGCTCTGTTTTCCGCTCAAATGGGCTTAAAACAAATTTTTTCGAATTTGGGCATCCCTCGACTTGAGGTTGGGGCCCTCGAGTCGAGGCTCCTTTAGTCGCGAATGCGGTTCTTCAATTTGTCTCCAGCCTCGAGTCGAGCTCCAGCCCTCAACTCGAGGTTCCAGCTTTTGCCCTGATCCTCGACTCGAGCTTCTAGCTTTTGCCCTGATCCTTAACTCGAGGGCTGAGCCTCGGGTCGAGTTTGTTAGGATGTATACTATAAGCCTAGCTTTTGTATGAACATCTTTTTGAGTATGAACATCTTTTTAATATGAGATTCATTATGATCAAAATACTTATTTTTTATGATTGTTATATATATCATTATTTTGTCCGGGTTAATCTATATTGTATATAACATGGTGTGTGGTGTCGCACAGAAGATTATGCTATCAGTTCCTTATAGATTATAAATAATAGCTCACAACCAAGATGGATATGGACAAACCATTGGAACGGTTGTAGTGTAATTTGGTATTAGTCTATCTTGACTATAAAGTTACACTAGTACATTTTGTATGTATTGAGCAGGACCATATGAGGTTGTTCAATTTGTACTGACTATATAAAAGAACAAGTCCTCTGTTGTTATGGATGTACGTCTTCTTAATCCCTATATAATAATGGGCACGTGTACTCAATGTATGTTTCTTTGATTTGCCAATGGGTGAGATTTATTAAATCAATAGGCTCGGTGAATTGGGAGACAAAGATTGTTTATATGGTGTGTTGTTGATTATAGAAGGAATCCGTGTCCTAATTATTTAGGATGATGATGTCCCCTTGAGGAGCTCATAAAGATTATTATGTAAACCCTGCAGGTGGATCTAATCCGACATAATAATAAAGATGAGTGGTACTACTCTTGGAATTAGATATAAATTAATTAAGTTGTCAGTAATTTAATTAATTTATGGACATTCGATATCTTAAACACGGGGAAATAAACGTACACATAATAAAGGAGCCCATATCATAATATGGGATTAGGACGGTAATTCAATTATAACTCTTTAGTGGACTGAGTTATAATTGATGGGCTTAAGTAAAGTGTTCGGACTGAACACAGGATATTTAGGCCCATCAGGAGGCCCAACCCTAATTCCTCCTTAGGGTCCCTGTTGTAGCCTATAAATAAACCCTAACATCAGAGCCTCCAGACGTGTGAAAAAACTTGAGATCAGAGAGAGGCGGATTCTGATTCCTTGGAGGATCGTCGACCACTCGACGTCCAAGGGAAAGGGATAGGAATACGGCAGAAGACCGTGAGGTTCGAGGCTCATCCTTCGATCGCAGTTCTGACCTTAGAACTGGTTTGTCTTCACCTATTATGGTGAATAAAGGTACAATTCTGTCCGCTGCGTTTATGTGATTACGATCCCGAATCTGATAATTTCATAGAGTCGGCGATCGGTGGTTCCAACAGAGTTTGCTCCAAAATTTCGAATTTCATCACTTCGCCGGCAACCTCGGGTCGAGGCCCCTGGCCCTCGACCAGAGGTCGAGTCCAGGGAATTTTCTCGACCCAGACTCCGCCTCTGACCTCTGTTTTCGCCCATCTTGTTCATCTCTTCACCCTATGAATGCCGGTACTCTCGGTTTGGCCAAATTCTACCGATTTACCTTAAAACAGGACGAAAAACATCAAAAATCTCACAAGTAATACTTTTTAGGCAAAGTTGTGATACTCTACACATTTAGGCACAAAATCTAACACTTTTGATCATTTTTTGCACTAAAATACCCCCTAAAAACATGCATCAATTCACTCCAATCAGAGTTCAAGATCATGTTGGTCCGATTGCCAAAGGGTTGCTGCAATTTTTGATACGCACGTGTGCATGTTCGGAGCGGCACGTGGGGGACTCTGAGAGGGGGTATTTGGCTGAAAGAGATGGGTTTATTAAGAACAAAACTATAGAGGTGGATCTTGCCTCAAGTTTCCCTAGGTTGTTTGGGCATCAAGTAGCTGATAGAGTTTTAGATGCTTTGAAAGAATATTACACTAATTATTTCTTTACATAGTTATAGTTGTAATGTAACCTCCCTAAAATTCTCAATTAATTTAGATTTATATTAAAATCTTTCATAAAAAAAAATTATATTAAACTTAAAGTCATATTTATAAAAGATTGAGTGGCTTACCAGGGGTACTAGTGTGTGAGTGAATTGTGATTTAGTACAATGAAAATTCATAATTACTGCAAACTACAAAATGACACTTGAAAGTACCTGACTGCCCTTGTCGTCGCACTATTGTTCATTGCTACAATGTTTATTTTTGGGCCATCAATTATCTATTTTTTTATTCATTGTTATAGGGTTCTTTTATTAGCTATATAACGTTAGTCTGGCAAAAATTGATTGATGGGACATATGAATAGGGTTTCCTTTACGCATTTCATGAAAACAAAACTGAAAACAATTACTATTCAAAACATCAGTTTAAATCCTCAAAAAATTTAAACTGATTTTTTTTCCGCTTTTTTTTAAAGGGTTTTTCTGTTCACAGGCTTTAATTTACACATTTGAACCCCTTCTTCAAAATCAAAATTTAAGAGGATGATTGCTGGTAGAAGATGAAGCGAGGAAAAGATGAAAAAAGAAATTTAAAGAGGAAAAGCAGAGAAGATGAAAAACATTTAGTTTCCAAAAAAGGTTTAAATCTTTAATATTACATCAATAAATTCCTGTAATGAATTAAAAAAAATATATTACATCAATAAATTCCTGTAATGAGTTTTATTCTATGGGTTATTTTTTAATCATCTTTATATGTTTATACATGATTTTACTGAAGAAACTTCAAGACGGATATCAGCTGAATGGAGAACGCAAAACCGTAGAGGTGGGTTTTAATGGTTCATTTAATATTTTCTTTTAATAATTATAATTTTATTGAAACTTCGAATTATCTTTGGTTTTGTAAAATTATATTAATTTTAATATTTTCTTTGCTGTTAATTTTTTTTTATGAGATGCGTTATTTTTTGTTTATTTTATGAAATACGCTCAGCTTTAAACAACAGTACATGAATTTATATAGGATTTGCACATAAAACAGATAATTAGTTTCATCCGAAGGTATGTTGTTCGAACTTTTTAGCTGGATTTTTATTGAAATTGTGTGAAAATATTTACAGTTTTTTAAAGGTATGTTGTTCCCTGTCGTTCGTATAATTATGTTTTAGTGTTTTCTGTAAATAATGTTGTAATGTTTTTTTTGAACGTGAAATATTAGTTGAAATTGTAATTTTTGAATTGTTCAATTTTTTTGTTTTTCGTTTATATTAGATTTTTTAACGACATATGTTGCTCTTAACTGCATAATTATCTGTTTTATGAACAATAGCTATTTATTTTGAACAACAATAAAATTGTGAACTGAAAATCTAGAATTTGTAGATTTTTATTTGATAATTCTGAAAATCTATTTAATTGTTTTAATTGTTGTAATTTTTTGGTCATATGTAGTATCAGGAAAGAGGAAAGATTATACTTCATCTTCTGATTCAGGTTGGTGTTGTACTTTCGAATAATTTTATGAACTTTTTACATTAAAAATGATACTAGATAATTACATGTAGATTATGATGCACGTGATAGAAGATATAAGAAGAAGGCCAAGAGGAAACAGATGTCAAGCTCTTCATCAAGTGAAGACTCAAAATATTCAAACGACAGTATATATTTTATTATAATTTTTAAATGATTTTTTAGGTTTAATTTTATAAATTACATTATATTGAAATTATAAATTAAATAAAGGTTCTGGAAACAACAACAATACTGAATTTTCAGAAGAAAAGGGTTCAACAGTGTTGGTCCCGATTAGTTGAGCAGATTAGGTAAAACGTGTATCAGCCTTCTAGGAAAAATCTAGAAGGGGGGTTGAATAGATTTTTCAGATTTTACAAATCTTTCAAAATTTATTCAAAGTACCAAAGTGACACAACGGAATTTAAAGATAATCTCAACTTTATTAAGATCAAAAGCAACTGATATCCAGATTTTAACTTTGATTCCGAAATTAATCTTTGAACAGTAACTTGGAAATTGAACAAGTAAGTAAATGAAAGCAGTAAAGAACACCGGATTTTATAGTGGTTCGGATTATAACAATCCTACATCCACTCTCCTTCTCCAACTTGAAGAAGGGACCTGCTTACTACTTTTCTTACTTCACAGCTTACAACTTACAACTTACAACTTTTCTTCAAATCTTCAAAGGACTCCTAACTCCTTTTGATGAATCTAAGAATTACAGTGAATAAAGGATTTTGAAGATTACAAGAGAAGTGTTCTATAAACACTTGGAATTTTTGAAAACTCTTTTGAAAATACTTTGTGAATTGAGATCTGAATAGTGAATAGTGTGAAAACTCAAATTTGCATAAGTGTCTTGAAAAAATAAAATCAAGACCTATTTATAAGTCTGAAAAGACAGTTAGTTTGTTAGTCAGTTCTAACAAACTGGAAACTGCTTTAACAAACTTAATCTTGAAAACTGCTCTTGACCTCAGCTGATTTCTTCTACTCGTCTGTAGCTGACTTGGTGAAGACTCGCTTTTCTTATTCTACTCAGCTTATCTTGACCTCGTCTGAGCTCTTCATAATTGTCTCCTGCAGATGACTAGACTTGAGCTTGTCTCCAGACAACTTGTAACTTCTGATCTTCAGCTGACTTAACTAGTCTTTGACCTAGTCTGATCAGCTTAGGATGAGCACCTGATCTTTTTCTTCATACTTTGTCTGCTCATCCGGATTGATCTTTTAACTCATCAAAACTTTACTTGATCTAACAATTTTCCCCTTTTTGATGAAGTTAAAACCTACAAGAAAGAGACACACTCACAACTGAAGTTAGTTTAGAGTTAATCAAGATTTAACACTTAGGTACATCATAACACATTTTCACTTTAATCAGATTCAATTAACACAAAGCACTTTTAAAAAACAATTCTTTTAAACTTAGAAAAACTTTTAAGTCTTAGGTTTTAGAAACATTTTAGACTTAGAAAAATTTTGAAAATTTTAAGTCTAAGATGATAAATTTCTCAGATGATTTATACTTAGAAATTTTTTTTTTAAGATTTCTTAAAGCGGGAAAAAAACATTAAGAAAATAAGACAAGTAACACTCATAAGTCAAACACAGATTTATTCACATCAGATTTACATGATACAAAAATCAAAAGATAAAAAGATAAGGAAAAGAGAATGATCCTATTTTCAGACTCCCCACTGGTTAGCTTCAGGAATGGCCAACCAGGTGAAGACCCTCTTCCTTAGCTTTTTAAGCTCTTCTTCATCTTTCAACCCAGACTCCACGTCAGCTTTGGCAATGATGCCTTTAATCCAGTCCATATCTATTGAGCGATCTGGGTTAGTCTTGGGTTTGCCTGTCTCATAAGCCGGAGCACAAAGATCAGCGTTGAAAAACTTATCTGCTTCAACCAGCAGCCTCTGATAGAGATCTTTGTCTTTCTTTTCTATCCACTCGTGCCACCTCAGGTCCTCGTCTTGAGCTGCTGAATCAGACCCCTTCAAGATGTACCAATGATACATCCATCTGGCGTCCAGATTCTTCTCCTTGTACTCTTTGAAGAGTTTGCCAGCGACGACCTTTGGCGGGTTGAGTGTCCGATGATAGGGCCTAAAATCTGCTTCGTCTGCCCCTTTCATCTCCCACTTCCTCACGTCCTTGCTCCATCTCATCTCCAGTCCCTTATTCTTCTTTTTCAGCTTCTTTCTTTCCCTTTCACCATAGAAAGCCTGCTCTCTCATGATCCTGCTGATCTGTTCCTCAGGCAAATTAGAGTAGTCAGACTCCCTCTTTCTTTTCTCAGACAATGTGAGCTTGGGACTTAGCACTTTTACTTGAGCAGACTCTTCGACCAGCTTCCCCTTCCCCTTTCCTTTTACCTCAGCTGAAAATTTTTTGGATTCTTTGATTTTCGCAAGCAGCTGGGCAGATTTATCTTCTTCTTCCTTTTTCCTCCTTGCCTCATCCTCCTTCAGGGCTTCCTCCAGTTGGCTGACCCTCAGCTGAAGTGCAGCCAGCTCATCAGATTTAATACGAGCTTCCTCCCTGGCTGCCTCCAGCTCAGCTGTGCTGACTTTTGTATCGACTTTGCTCCTCGTCTCATCCACCGCAGCTGTGAGTGCCAACTCTTTTTCTTTCACCTCCTTTTCCCCCTTTTTCACTTCATCAGCTAAGGCATTCAGCTTTGTCTCCAGATCATTGCATTTCACCCTGAAGTCTGACTTGCCCAAAGCTAATGAGTCCACCACTATAGCGTTGTATTCTGTCACTTGAGTTTTCAGCCCATGTACTTCCTCCTCCATGGCTTTCACCTTCTCGGCAAGAACAGAGTTAGTAATAGAAGTAATCTTTTGGGTTAGATTTACCTCTACTTCTCTTATGTTAGAGATCATTGCCTCAGTGACCGCCTTCACCATTTTCTTTGTTCACTTTTGCAGCTTCTTCTCAAAGGCCTGTTTCATCTTCCTCTCCATTTGAGCGATTATCGAAGTGATGGCTGAGGTGGGGCTTAAGTGACTCTCCTCATCCTCAGATGAGGATTCGGATGAGGAAGAAGTGGGAGTGTGGAGTTCAGAGATTTGAGGGGGATGAACTGGTGAGCTCATCTGAATATCCTCCAGGAATGAATAAGAAGTGATGTCTATTTCTGGTGGAGGTGTGGTTTGAGTTGGAGAAGTGAAAGGTTGAGTTTCAGGTGGGGTTGGGGTAGATGTAGTAGGTAGTTCAATTTGTGAAATGATGGTGGGGGTGGAGGTGGTTTCAGGTTGGGTGGAGATGGGAATGGTTTCAGATGAAGTTAAGATGGTTTCAGCATGGGTTTGGACTGTTTGGGACAACTGTGGCTGTTGTAGAGGCTCGAAGGTGCCAGCCGGGCACACCTCTTTATTGCCAGGTGGGGATTGAGTGAGAGAGAGAGATGAGTTAGTACCTTCCTCCTGAATGGGAGAAAGTGCAGCTTCCTTGGCTGGAGAAGACGGAGCATCCAGCTTTGCAACCTCAGCTGCAATCTCCAGTACAGGAACTTCTTCAGGCAGTAAGGTAGAGGCTTCCGTCTGACGACCAGAGCTGCCCGAGGATTCAGACGTCCTGGAGGACCTCCTCTGAAGAATAAATTGGTTATTTTCATCAGAGTCCTCGTCTGATTGTTGGCTGGTAGCAGCTTCAGACGGCTTAGCAGTTGGTATCTTCTCTGAGACTCTGACAAGCCTCCTCCTCAACCTCCTCCTCCTTGGGGACCTTACTGAAGTTGCTGCCTCCTCAGCTGTTACTTCCACAACAGCTGGATCCTTGGCTGGTTGAGCTTCTGTTGTTGGCTCGGCAACTTCAGCTGCTGGAAGTTGGGGTTCAGCCGCTTGCCTCTGAGCCACCGCGGCTGCTTCTTGCTCTCTCTGCCTCCTAGCATCGTCTGACTCATCATCTGAGTCAGGCACACCCCCAATCCTTTCATTCTTCGTCAATAAGCCTTTCTGCTTAGAATACTTTTTCAGCCCTTCCCTCGTCTCAAACCTTTTGTTCAAACTTTCCATCAACACTGTGATCTTGTTGAACAAGCTCACAGTTGAAGAAGTTGTCCAGTCTCCTCCATCTGGGTTATACAGCAGCCTCAGCTTCTCCTCTTTCAACCTTCTAAACAACAAATCAACCCAGTCTCCCTGTACTCCATAAAAAATGGCCCTCATACAACACAAACGTGACTTTGTCACTCCATCATGGGAGCTTTAATCTCCTAGGATTGACTTGGTCACGATTGTCATCAACAATCTAAATTTCCTTCTCAGTATATGCTTTTTCAAATCTCTCCTTACTCCTCTGTAAGTGATCCTCGCAAAGATATCGAACGACTCCTCCCATTCCTGCTCCTTATACGTCAGAGGGTTTACCCCTTCCATTGATGTATTAAAATTCCTCGCAACATTCTCCTTTGTGTACTCCAGTTGAGTACCTTCTACAGTCGTCGTGAAGCTGTTCTCTGTGAACACGTGATTGGCGTGAATTGATACATGTTTTTAGGGCTATTTTTAGTGCAAAAAGTGAGCTAAAGTGTTAGTTTTTGTGCCTAAATGTGAAAAGTATCACTCTTTTGCCTAAAAAGTATTACTTTGAGAGGTTTTGATGTATTTCGCCCGTTTTGCAGGTAAATCGGTGGAATTTTGCCAAACCGAGAGTACCGGTATTCTTAGAATGAAAAGACGAACATACGGGACGAAAACGGGGGTCGGGCCCGGAGCCCTTCTCGATAAAAATTCCCTGATCTCGAGTTCGAGTCGAGGGTGCACAGACCTCGACTCGAGGTTCATGCTGGAGGGAAATCATTTCAAAAAATTGGCAAGCTCGACTCGAGGGAGGAGCCTCGAGTCGAGGGAGACGAAAATTGCAGCGAGCTCGACTCGAGGGCTAGGCCTCGACTCGAGGCAGGAGAGAATTTTAAAGAAACGTGTTAGCGACTTTAGGCCTCGACTCGAGGGCCTGAACCTCGACTCGAGGAGTGCCCAAAACCGAAAAATTCAGTTTTTAAGCCATGAGAAGCCAAAACAGAGGGAGAGTTGATTCTAGCAGTTCAGAGCAGTTTCTAGGAGTTCCTTTGAGCGAATTTTACATTTTGTAGCTTGAATTTACTTGTAATTGCACTAGATTGTTAGAATTTAGATAGATTCCACATTTAGATCATTAGATTAGTAGATTGGTGATTGTAATTGAAGTTTGCAGCTGAGAATTGAGAAGAAGTGAAGTTGAATTGAAGCATTGTACAAGATTAATCATTCTTATTTTTGCCTATTGAAGCTTAATTGGTGATGTTCTTACCCTTTGATCTCTTTAATTCATTGCTTGTAGTGATTAGATTTTCAATTGCTTTCTTAGATTTTCTAGCCATGGTTTTTGCTTGTAGCACCATGGGCTAATAGCCTTGTGCTTGGGATAATTGAAATTAGGGATGAAGTGATTGCCTCATGCTATGATTGTTGATAATTGTGATCAATTGAATTAGATTGCTTCCTAATTGTGATTCTTAATTGTGCTTCATGAAAAATTGTCTCTTTTGATTAATAGTTGATCACCCTAGCAATAGGCGAGAGTTGAGCTAACGTGATTAGGTGTTAATCGAGTTTCAATTTTGCATGATTGTATGTATTGGGGACTTCTACATTGAGAGATGGGAAGAACTAAGGATACTCACATTATGCATTGTGATATTAATGGAGTGATTAATTTCATGATGGTTTATGCTTTCTAATTTGATTGATGTGCATTTGGATACAATCATAGCTTGTTAATCGTGGATTCCTTGATGGAGATTATCCCTTGCACCCTATTCCCTCATTGATTTTAGTCTATTTGATCTTGCATTCTAAGTGTTTGATAAATTGTTTGCATAATCTTGCCATTTAATTTCTTGCAATTTGTAGTGATTTAGTCCATGAGCTTGTTGCAACTTTAGCCATTTAGAACTCTTATCCTTGAATTTCGTTTGCATACTTTCTCCCTTGGGTTCGATATTTTTGTTGATTGGTCTTAATAACTCTTACCCTATACACTCCAATCAAATGGCGCCGTTGCCGGGGAAATTAGTTTTTGCGCCTTAAGTGAGACTTAGGAATTGTTTGAAGTGACTATTTGTTGCCTTTGTGTTTGTGTTTGTTTTGTTATTTTTGTTGGAATTTGATACTTTGAAATCTTGTCTAGATGGAAGGATACAACTCATACTTGTGGAATCAAGAATATTATCAAGATAGTAGGGTGTATTCTCCACATTTTGAAGAATTGAGCTACAATGATTGGAGGAACTATGAAGATAATTCTCAATGGCAACAAGTTCCATCCAATTATGAAGATTGGATAAGTGAAGAAATTTCTCCCCCACCTCAAGAGATGTTCCCATATTATGAGCCTTATGATCAAGCATGCAATCAATATTGTGGATTCGAATTTCAAGGGGCATCGGAAGAGGAAGATTATTATGATGATAGGAGGAGCTATGAGAATGACTATCCAATGCCACAAGCTTCTCCTAAATTTGAAGAATGGGGACTCCATGGTGTGAGAGCTAACTTGCAAGAGATGCTTGGAGTATTGTTGGAAAGAATTGAGGAAAATGACACTAGGTGTGATGAAATGCTTCCCTTGTATGAGGAAATCTATGAGACCAAAGCAATGGTCAATTCATGGATCGAGGGGACTATGGAGATCACCGAAGTCCACTTCATGTTTATAAAGTGTCAAGTCAAAAATTTCCTACGCCAAGTAAAGAACATGACCATCATGGAGAATCAAGAAGAAGGGGAGGAAGAAAATACAATTGAAGAAGATGTGGTAGAGGGTCCAAGCGATGAGGATGAAAAGGAAGATTTCCTTATCAAGAGTGATGAAGATGAATGTCCATTGATGGACATGAGCAATAATGAACAAACAAATCTAGAAGCACCAAATAAGGAATTGAAGATTGAAAGGAGCATTTCTATACCTTCTAACTCTTCAATTTGTGATTTAATTGAAATTGATGCTTCTAATAATTTGATTTTACCTCTTGAGAACTTTGATTATAGGAAAGAATTAAAGAAGTGCTTGGGCATCCTTGGAGAAAAGAAAGGGAGAAGGATGTTGGTGAGAAAGCAAGGAGGACAACCATCATCAAAGTGCAAGGATGTGGATGATGGGTCTATCCTACATATGAACCTCCAAAATTTCGAAGCTCAAAGGTTGAGATACAATGGCAAGGAGGATCGCTATCCTTGGCCATTTCGATGAAGGAAGATGGAAGTGAAAAGAATAAGTCCGGCATAGGACAATAAAATAGCGCTTGATGGGAGGCAACCCATCCTTTTTATTTCTTTTCTTGTGTTCTTTTGGTAGTTTAGTGTTTTTGTTTTATTTTTGGGAGATTTGGCTAGCTACTTAATTGCTCATGCTTAGGAGTGTGCTCTATACTTTGGGATTCATATAGTTTTGAGCTTGATTGTTAATATCATTTAGAGTTGCATATTTTTATCACTCTCATTCTAAACCTTGAATTCATGCTATCATTCAAGTTTGGGGGTGTTGGTCGTTATTTATTTCTTGCATCTCTTAGTGGTAATTATTTGATGTGTCTTATGCCCAATTGTAGGTACACGCACTACATTTGTTTGGGGAGTGATTGAAATTGCAAGGAAATGCAAGATCAAGAAGGAAAGCGCATAAAGCATGATGAGCCCTACATGTTTGAAGGAAGATGGAGTTTAAAGGCTTATTGGTACAACATTTCCTTTCAAACTTAGACTTGTCTAAGTTTGGGGGAGGTGTTTTTCTTAATTTGCCTATCTTTTGTGTTATTCTATGATTATGGGGTTTATTGAGCTTATTGCTTATTGATGATGAGGCTATAATTGTGACTTGTATTTCTTGCATATCTTCTTGGATTGATTGATTTTGAGCTTAATAGTGGATTAATTGACATATTTTTGAGTATCATTCATTGATATAGTGAGTATGGTTGAGATTATGTACATGAGCACTTGTGTTTGAGTTGTAAGACTAGTTGGAATTTGATATGATCATGAGTAGATGTGTAGCTTGATGCTAGTTGCTTGATTAATTATGTGAAGATGAATGTGATTGAAAATTCTTGATTCATTGCTCAAGTTAAGCCCGTGAGTTTTGTGCCTTCATAATCGTACATCTTATACGGTTGATTTGAATGCTTTGTGAGTGCATCATTCATGATTTGTATGCTAGAACTTGCCACTAGACTTGTTGATATTGATCTTTGTGTAATGTTTTGAAAATGATAAGAGGCCATGTTTGATATGATGAGTTACTTTGCCAAATACTCTCCTACCAAATACATTTGATTTCCTTAGTGAGCCATGTTGAGCTTATGATCCTTATTCTTTGGCAAGCCAAGTGAAATTGAAACCATTTAGCCTATTTTGATGAGCCTTTCTTGTCCTATGTTTAGTTGAGCTTGAATGTTGGCTATGATGGTGATTTGATTGCTAAGTGTGGGAAGATGATGAGCTAAGTGATGATGTGTTAAGAGATAGAAGAAAAGAAAGGTTGTGAAGAAAGATTGAATTGTAAAGAAAATGCATGAAATGAAATGATTCAATTTGTGAGCTTTAAAAAGAGAAAGCTCAAGTGAATGGTGGATTGATCCTTGAAGTTCAAAAGGAAGAGTGTTGCTAGATGAAAGTGAAGAGATGTGCATTGTATGGATTAGTTTACATTCAAGTCTCTACTAATTAGTCACTCTTATCCATAAATATCCCACCTTTCCAAAGAGCCAACATTACAACCTAGAAGAAAGACCTCTTTGATTCTTGATTGATCACAAATGATTTTGATTGAGATTAAGTCTTGTGGCAAGCATATGGTGTACTTATTTGTGAATTGATGATTGAGTGCTTTAAACCTTGATACACTTGAGTGAAGAGTGAAACACTCCATGGAAGGAGCAATGTGTTGAGTATTTGATTGAGCATTTGTTTGAGCATGATTTGTCTTGATGGCTAGTGGAGAGTTGCATTGATACAAGTGATCATTGATGAGTCCGATTGTCTTATATTTCGTCTATAGTGCCATGTGACATAATTGCAATCAATTCACTCCTTTGTTCTTAGTTTCTACGTTGCTCGAGGACGAGCAACAATTCAAGTTTGGGGGTATGATTGGCGTGAATTGATACATGTTTTTAGGGCTATTTTTAGTGCAAAAAGTGAGCTAAAGTGTTAGTTTTTGTGCCTAAATGTGAAAAGTATCACTCTTTTGCCTAAAAAGTATTACTTTGAGAGGTTTTGATGTATTTCGCCCGTTTTGCAGGTAAATCGATGGAATTTTGCCAAACCGAGAGTACCGGTATTCTTAGAATGAAAAGTCGAACATACGGGACGAAAACGGGGGTCGGGCCCGGAGCCCTTCTCGATAAAAATTCCCTGATCTCGAGTTCGAGTCGAGGGTGCACAGACCTCGACTCGAGGTTCATGCTGGAGGGAAATCATTTCAAAAAATTGGCAAGCTCGACTCGAGGGAGGAGCCTCGAGTCGAGGGAGACGAAAATTGCAGCGAGCTCGACTCGAGGGCTAGGCCTCGACTCGAGGCAGGAGAGAATTTTAAAGAAACGTGTTAGCGACTTTAGGCCTCGACTCGAGGGCCTGAACCTCGACTCGAGGAGTGCCCAAAACCGAAAAATTCAGTTTTTAAGCCATGAGAAGCCAAAACAGAGGGAGAGTTGATTCTAGCAGTTCAGAGCAGTTTCTAGGAGTTCCTTTGAGCGAATTTTACATTTTGTAGCTTGAATTTACTTGTAATTGCACTAGATTGTTAGAATTTAGATAGATTCCACATTTAGATCATTAGATTAGTAGATTGGTGATTGTAATTGAAGTTTGCAGCTGAGAATTGAGAAGAAGTGAAGTTGAATTGAAGCATTGTACAAGATTAATCATTCTTATTTTTGCCTATTGAAGCTTAATTGGTGATGTTCTTACCCTTTGATCTCTTTAATTCATTGCTTGTAGTGATTAGATTTTCAATTGCTTTCTTAGATTTTCTAGCCATGGTTTTTGCTTGTAGCACCATGGGCTAATAGCCTTGTGCTTGGGATAATTGAAATTAGGGATGAAGTGATTGCCTCATGCTATGATTGTTGATAATTGTGATCAATTGAATTAGATTGCTTCCTAATTGTGATTCTTAATTGTGCTTCATGAAAAATTGTCTCTTTTGATTAATAGTTGATCACCCTAGCAATAGGCGAGAGTTGAGCTAACGTGATTAGGTGTTAATCGAGTTTCAATTTTGCATGATTGTATGTATTGGGGACTTCTACATTGAGAGATGGGAAGAACTAAGGATACTCACATTATGCATTGTGATATTAATGGAGTGATTAATTTCATGATGGTTTATGCTTTCTAATTTGATTGATGTGCATTTGGATACAATCATAGCTTGTTAATCGTGGATTCCTTGATGGAGATTATCCCTTGCACCCTATTCCCTCATTGATTTTAGTCTATTTGATCTTGCATTCTAAGTGTTTGATAAATTGTTTGCATAATCTTGCCATTTAATTTCTTGCAATTTGTAGTGATTTAGTCCATGAGCTTGTTGCAACTTTAGCCATTTAGAACTCTTATCCTTGAATTTCGTTTGCATACTTTCTCCCTTGGGTTCGATATTTTTGTTGATTGGTCTTAATAACTCTTACCCTATACACTCCAATCAACACGCTGTTGGCCAGAAATTCTACTCCAATGAAATCCGCCCTTTTGTTCTGTGGTGATTTGAGTGAGCAGAATCCTCTTAGTCTTGAGGCTTCCAGTAATCCAATGATCTCCCTGGATTCTCTATCATTTGTTGTGTCGAAATCCACAAACATTTCTGCCTTAAGCTTATTCTTCACAACCTCTGAATTCATCTTGAAATCCAATTTGGCGGAGGTTATAAAAGTAGGAGGTTTTGGTGTTTGAGAAGAAGAGGATGCCATTGATAAAATTTTTGAGAGTTTGAAAATTTTTCAGTAAATTTCTGAGTAGGAAAATAAAAGTAAAAATTTAAAACTGAAGAAGGTAAGTTTTTAAATGAGGGGGAGAGAGAGGGAAAGTCGGGAAGATGATACGTGGCACGATCTCAAAGATTTTATTTTAAACCGCGCGTGTAAAACATCGACGGTTTAGCGAAAAAATCGCTTCGAATTCAGGCGCGTGGCCTTTACACTTCTTGAATTGCGTAAAAAGTAACCGTTTAACCTACGGAATAGACGGCTAATAGAATTGCTTTATCAGAAGTAATTAGTATACCTGACGTAAGCAATGAGATGTCTTTCTTAGCAATCAGGTATTCTATTTAAGACTTGGTAAATGTCAGACTTGGTCAAAATGACCTTGTCTTATCTTTTTCAAAAACTCTCTCCTAGTCTAATTTTGAAAAACACAAATTTTTAAACTGAACTTAATGAAGGATTTTCAGTTTAGTCACTAATACAGATTAATTTGAAATACACAGACTTATGAACTTTATTTGAAAACAAAGGTTTTGAGGAGAGACAAAGGTGAAGATTTTCTAATAGAAGA
Source organism: Paraleonurus japonicus (assembly GCA_030762865.1). NCBI lineage: Eukaryota > Viridiplantae > Streptophyta > Magnoliopsida > Lamiales > Lamiaceae > Paraleonurus > Paraleonurus japonicus. The sequence goes on from CM061057.1 coordinate 29,726,699, forward strand.
GATTTAAGAGACAAATCTGGTATACCTGTTCCTGCAAGCAAACTCATCAAAACTATTAGTAGCTGGGGTAGATCAGATAGGGTGCAGATAGTCATCTGTTTTCTAGAAATCAGGTGACTATTGTGCCCTAGTCTGATTTACCGAATGTCAGATACATAATCATCAAGTCAGATAAGGTCAATATGACTAATCTTTGATTCTTGATTCCTAAAAAAGAAATCAATGATATCAGCTACCTGATTGTCCTTTGACTCATATCTAGTCTGATAATTCTTTCTAGACATTGATTTAAAGAAAAAAAATAACCAGAAATAAGGAATACACTAAACAGATGCAAACAATTTAGAAATCAGCTAAATCTGAATAACCTGTCAACTCAAAGTTGTCATCAGCTGGGTACCATAACCCTACTTGTAAGGTTCCTTTGAGATATTTAAGAATTTTCTTAGCCGTCTCCAGATGAGTTTTCTTAGGATTAGATTGGATTCTTGCACATACCCCAACTGCAAAGGCTAAGTTTGGCCTACTTGCAGTGAGATAGAGAAGAGATCCAATCAGTCCACGATACTCCGTTGCATCTGTGGGTATCCCCTGCTCATCTGAATCCATAGAGAAGTTAGTTGTCATAGGTATTTTAACTTCTCTGCTAGTAGTCATTCCAAATTTCTCAATCAGATCCTTAGCATATTTAGACTGATGTATAAATATACCCTTACTCATCTATTTAATCTGTAAGCCTAGAAAGTATGTTAATTCGCCCATCATTGACATTTCAAACCTGTTTTTCATGAGAATGCTAAACTCTTCACATAATTTCAGATTAGGTGAACCAAAGATTATGTCATCTACATAAATTTGAACTAATAAGATGTTACCATCTACTTCCTTTCTAAACAAAGTTCTATCAATCTTACCTTTTGAAAAACCATTTCATGTCAAGAAATCAAATAAGGTATCATACCAAGCTCTGGGAGATTGTTTCAGTCCATATAGAGCTTTGTTGAGTTTATAGACCTTGTTATTGATCTTAAACCCAGGAGGCTGCTCCACATAGACTTCCTCAAGCAACACACCATTAAGGAAGGCAGACTTAACATCCATTTGAAAGACTTTGAAAGATTTATATGCAGTAAATGCCAAGAAACACCTTATTGCTTCTAATCTGGCGACTGGAGCATAGGTTTCATCATAGTCTATCCCCTCAGTCTGCGAGTAACCTTGAGCAACCAATCTTGCCTTATTTCGAACAATAATGTTGTTCTCATCTATTTTGTTTTTAAACACCCATTTGGTGCCTATAATCTTTCTGTGTAAGGGTCTTTCCACTAGTTCCCATACATTTTGCCTTTCAAAATGATGCAGTTCTTCCTGCATGACAGTTATCCAGTTTGAATCTGATAGAGCTTCCTCAATGGACTTGGGTTCAAGAAGCGACACATAACAGCTGAAAAGACTTTCAGAGTCCAGCATCATTCGTGTTTTCACACTACTAGATGGGTCTCCTATAATCTGATCAGATGGATGGTAGCTTCTCATCCTTTTGCCTATGTGAGGAGAAGGATCCTCATCTTGAGTCTCAGTAGGCAACTCCTCTGACTCTATCTCAGCTGACGTTCCCCCTTCATCAGCTGACCCCCACTGATCAGCTGACGTCAAGGGTGTCTGTTCTGATGGAGTCTGATCAGAAGTTGTCTTCTGATTATCAGATGGGGATTCTTCTTCATCTGATTCTGAATCAAGACTAGGTAGATAGACAGTTCTATGTTTAGTCTTGGTCAGTTCAATTTTATCTAGACTTTCAGAAATTTGATTCACTTTATCTGAGAAGGAATACAACTCATCAAAAACAACATGAGGAGTTTCCTCCACACAAAGGGTTGTCTTGTTAAAAACTCTAAATGCCTTGGAAGTGTTGGAATATCCCAAGAATATTCCATCAGCTGCCTTAGCATCAAAGGTTCTTAACTTAGATTTCCCATTGTTATGGATAAAACACTTACAACCAAAAGCTCTGAAATATGAGATTCTTGGAATCTTACCCTTCCAAATCTCATATGGAGTCTTACCCTTGTCTTTAACAACCAAGCACCTGTTCTGGGTATAACAAGCTGTGTTGATGGCTTCAGCCCAGAACCTGTGAGGGGTATCATACTCAGCTAACATGCTCCTGGCTGCTTCCTTCAAGGTTCTATTCCTTCTTTCAACCAATCCATTTTGTTGAGGATTTCTTACTGAAGATGTCTCATGAATAATTCCACACTCATTGAAAAAGTTAGATAAACAAGAATTCAAAAATTTTGTGCCCTTATCACTCCTTATTTTAATAATATTAACACCCTTTTCATTCTGAATCTGTCTGAACAGATCAGGGATCTTGTTTATAGTTTCATTTTTCTTGAAAAGAAATATAACCCAAGTATATCTAGAAAAATCATTTACTACAACAAGAGTATATTTCCTTCCACTGAAACTGAGAGGAGAAACAGGTTCAAACAGATCCAAATGAAGTAGTTGCAATACTCTTTCAGATGAAGAGGAGTTAATACTCTTAAATGAGTGTCTAAGCTGTTTATCTTTCTGACAAGCATCACATTTAAGCTCAGTGGATAAAAGTTTCTCAGGTAATCCCTTGACAAGGTTCTTTTTAGCCAGCTTACTAAGGGTCTTGAAATTCAGATGGCTAAGCCTCTTGTGCCATAGCCAACTGAGGTCTTCTCCACCCTTAACTATCATACAGGTATCTTTGGGACAACTATTAAAGTTGGCCACATAGACATTACCATGTCTGAAGCCAGTTAAAAGTACCTTATCTGAGAAATTATCTAAGATATCACATTTATCCTTAGAAAATTTGACAAGAAAACCTCTATCACAAAGCTGAGAAACAGATAGCAGATTATGTTTCAATCCTTCAACAAAATATACCTCAGATACCTGAATATCCTTGATAATCAGAGTACCTACACCTTTAGTCTGACCACAATTATTGTCTCCAAATAATACTTTTGGACCATCAATGCTTTGGAAATTTGATAACAGTCTTTTGTTATGAGTCATGTGTTGTGAACAACCACTATCAATGTACCATATAGAAGCTAAAATCTCTTCCTTGAGTGATGATCCCTGTGAATCCTGAAAAACAGATTAGTTATAAGGTACCCTAGTGATCTTGGGTCCTTGAAGGTCAAGCATCACTTTAGGTAACCAGATAAAAATCTCATCTTCAGATAATAAATCAGACTTGGTCTCTCTACCAAATCTGTCTACAATTTTATCACTTTTAAATGACAACTTGTTGTATTCAGATTTAGTAATTTTCCTAAACTTAGGAAATGTGGGATAACATCTGCTTCTTCCATCAAAAGGATTATAATAAGAATTTCTTCTTATTTTGGTTCTTGGATTTCTCTTAGTCTGATAAGGAGTCCTCAGCTGAATTTTTGTTTTCAAGCTGGGAAATGCAGTCCTTACTTGACTAATTGGTTTCCAAGGACCAATTTTAACTTCTTTTGATTGATCAGATGCTTTCACAAATTTTCTAGGTTTCTGGACATCTGATTTATTATTTCTATTATAACCAAGACCTGTTTTGTCATGGGATTTTTTAGATGTATTAAAGATATGATCTATTGCTGACTGTGAATTATTAAGTTGACTAATTTTGAAGACTAGCTTCTCATTGTCTTTCTTAATTAATTCATTTTCAGCACAGATTGATTCAAATTTGTCTTTTAAAGTTTTCAATTCACTTTCTAATCTTTCAGGTAAGCTGACTGATGTACTATCCTCAACTTGAGGAAAACATTCCCCCTTGAATGTTTCCTCAGTTTCTGAATAGTTCATCACCTGCTTTCCTTTAATTAGAATCTGAATTTGATCCTTTAAAGCCAAATTTTCTGTCTCTAGCTGTTTATAAGCAGCCAGAGATGTCTTTAAATCTCTCAATAATTCATGAATAACAGTTTGATCATAATCAGATGCAGACGCTCCGTCTGACCCAGATCGTCCCCTGGACCCAGACGGTCCCCTCCATCCAGACGGTCCGCTCATCTGTAACAATAATTAAATAAAACCACATTATTACACTATTCAATAACAAATAATTCATCATATACTCGAGCAATGCATTAAAATGAAACACACATAATTATTACACTATATATTCAATATTCATCTGAGTTTTCATCCTCCTCCTCCTCTTCACTCTCCTCCTCATCATCATCATTTTCTTCTTCTTCTTCGTCTTCTCCTTCCTCTTCTTCATTATTTTCAATATCAATTAGTGCACCGTTGACATCTGTCAATATGATTGGATCATCATCCGTTTGCACAACATTAATTTGGGACTCAAGGTCGCCTTGAAAGGGGGAAGCTCTTGTTCATTCGTTGGCACGGTTTCGACCAAGGATCTCGGTTTGATTTTGCAAACGGCCAACCACTCATGTCTACGCTTTCCCGGGTATTTGCAATAGTAAACTTGAGTGGCTTGACTTGCTAACACAAAAGGATCGTAGCGGCCGTATCTTCCCCTTTGATTAACGTCCACAAGTTTATAATGAGGATGTACTCTAGTTCCATTTGGCACAGATGGATCAAACCACTCACACTTGAACAGAACAACATTTTTCTCAATACGTCCGGGGTACTCCAATTGCACTACTTCCTCGAGGATCCCATAGAAATCATTCTCATCTGCATCATAATTTTTACCCTTGATACAAACGCCACAATTTGAAGTAGATTTGGATGAGCCATAAGTTCGTGTGTGAAATTTGTAACCATTCACGTAATATCCAGGGTATGTGGTGACACAACTCGAAGGACCGCTAGAAAGATCACGTATCCACCGATTTTGAATATTGTTTATCCTTACAAGTTGTTCAAACCACGATGCAAACTCATCTTGTAGTCTATTATCTTGTTCAGCCCTCGAGAGTCCCGGATGGTATTTTTGCAATTGCTCGGAAAACATACTACAAAAGGGGATTTGATTATTTAATATACGGATTGACGGTATAATTAACAAAATTTGAACGTTATAAACTTACTCGATATACGGTTGCAACTCGACAATTCAAGAACACGTACGTATGAGCCGTGTTTTTCTCCTCATCTACAATCCATCTTTTGTTCACCTTTCCAAGATGTCGACCAGGAGGTATAAATATGGACAAAGTACCTTTCGCTACTTCGGGTACCTCGCCCGACCATCGTAATTACGAGGTACACCGTGCCGCCTCGTCTCGAACGTGATCGCCAAAATAGAGGGAACAAAATATTGAGGCCTCTTTTTTTGTTAAATACGCATTTGCAATCGATGCTTCAACATGCGCCTTGTTACCAACACTCGAGCTTTAAATTGTAAAGATACCTAATTAAATGAATCAAGTGTTACATATATATATATATATATATATATATATATATAATAAGCATTTTAGGTAATCAAATAATTTAGAGTTATAAATTACCTCTCAAATGGATACATCCATCTATACTCGCACAGACCAGCTATCCTTGCTTCGTATGCAAGGTGCACAGCAGATGCTCCATCGAATTGAAGAAGCCGGACGGAAAAATACGTTCCAACTTATACAATATAATCGGAACATCTGCTTCCAATCGAGCCATGTTCTCTCTTCAGTAATGGATGTAGAAGTTAACTCCCTAAAGAACAAACTAAGTTCGGTGATTGCTTTCCACACATTCGGCGGTAGAGTTTCACGAAAAGCAATCGGGAGTAGTCTCTGCATAAACACACAGACAATCATGACTCTTCATCCCAAACATCTTCAATTTGCTCCAGTCTACACATCGAGATAGGTTAGACACATAGTCATCGGGAAACTTCAACTCGATTTACCCATCTCGCACGAGATCATCCTTTTGACTCTTATCAAGTGAATAACAAGCTTTGGGATACTTTCCCGTGCGTTGACATTTCTCTAGAGAGGGACGACGACAATATTCATTAAGTTCATCCCTAGACTTATTTGTGTCTTTTGTTTTCCCTTCCACATTCATCACCCGTAGAACAAATTATCAAACACATTTTTTTCAATGTGCATCACATCCAAATTATGGCGGATCAAGAGGGTACTCCAATATGGCAAATCCCAAAAATATTTTTCTTCCTCCAGCCACCATCTAATCTTCTTTGTGGGCCTCAAACACCCTCTTGTCACTTTCCGGTACCCCAACCAATCAATTTCTTGTAGAAGCATTTCACCTGTTCGGATGGGTGGTGGGTCATCTCAGAACTACTACATTCTTCGTGAATGCGTCTTGTTCCCCGCGATACGGATGTCCCCAGGTAAGAACTTACGATGGTTATCAAACCACGATTTGTTTGCGGCTGAGTTTTAAAGTGAAGGCATCGGAGTACTCAAAGACAATATGGACAAGCGATCCTTCCAGGCGGTGCTCCATCCAGACAAAGATTGAGTAAGCCGGAAAGTCACTAATGGTCCAGATTAATGCGGCTCGCATCATAAAATTCTCGCTTTCTAGCAACATCATAGGTTTCCACTCCATTTCCCCACAACATGTTCAAATCATGAATTAGTGGTCAGTAAAAATACATCTATATTATCCTTCGGATTTTTAGGACCAGGCACCAAAACCGTTAGAAACATGAATTGTTCTTTCATGCACAACCATGGGGGCAAATTGTGCGGTGTCACTATCACCGCCATGACGAATATCAAGTTTCCCGATCGCCCAAACGGGCTGAAAACCATCGGTGCTCAAACCCGGCCTCACATTCCGTATTTCACCGCAAAATCGAATATGAATAGTCCAGTGTTTCCAAGCCAACGAATTTGCGGGGTGACGCATAACACCAGCCTCATCATTATAGCAACTAGCATGCCATATCATATCCTTAGCGGTAGTAGTGGACTGATCGGATCTGCAATCGAGGAATGATAGGAAAATAGAACATCTCTTTGAAAGGACTTGTTCTTTTTCATCACCGACCATCCACACCACGTCTAGCGAGGTTTGAATCGGGATCGACCACAAACCTTACAAGATTCAAGATCCCCTGTCCGCACCCCAATATATCATACAATTATTTGCACAAAGAATCAATCCTCTCTACGGGAAGACCCATCCCACCCATCAACTCGTTTAGTATCGTAAAATTTATTGGGCACCCGATTTTACGGAGGGCAAATCTCACTAATCAAATCAACTATTTGATTGTAACCCCTTTTCGATACAGTCTATTCTCGGTTTTAATGTTTAAAAGACGGGCATTGAATGACAACCGAGAATGAGACTCGCAACCAGATACGAGATCCCGATCCATTTGCGAAGCATGTCAAAAAAATGTGCAAAGATGCTTGATTAGGAGGTTCCTCACTAAGGGGCTCTTCTTCTACATTTTGGAAACTGATGTTAGGACCGAAGTTAAGTCCATCATCATATTTTGGTACGAGCTAGGTGCTGCAGTGTGTCGTCAAACTCTATATGAAGTCGACGCCTGATCATAGTTTCGGTGTGGCATAGAATTCCAATTTTGCTCACCGTGCAAAATCCAATTGTGATAATTAGACATAAACCCATGCCTAAACAAATGTGATTTCACGTCAATAGGTTCTCTAAAACTATGGTTCCTACATTTGAATTTCGAGCAAGGACACCTAATCTTTCCTCCACTCATCCATTCCGGGTTACTAGTAGCGAATTCTATAAACGATTCGATTCCACTAAGAAATTCGGGAGATATCATGCCATTAATCGTTCTTGGACCATACATCCAACTACGGCTTGAATAATTCATCTGTTTCAAATTAATGAAGATTCAAAATTTAATTAAATCATATATAATTAATTCTTCCACTTAATATTTTTTTTCCTAATATTAATATATATTTTTTCTAAAAATTTCGGCAGAGTTTTGTTTTATTTTATCGCATTCCCCAGTTAATATATCAAGTAATTAATTCCTAGTGCATCCATTTCCGACTTAATTAAAATTAATCAAGTCGGAACGCACATTCTACAGCAAACAATACCAAACAATTCATCAACCCTCAACTCCAACATCAACTTGAATCGAACATCGATTCAATTTTCAAAACTATATAATTGAACTATCATACAAAATTTGATCGAACATCGATCATCATATATATATATATATATATATATATATATATAAATTATTATATCATATGAGCATGCAAAATAATTTTAAATCAAATAATTTTTAGAATTAAAATAAAAACATATTTAAATAATTAATTAAAAAAATAATACTTACGGTGATAGTGGTGGCTATGAAATTATACTCCCGGATCGAATCTTTTTCCAATAAACGTACACACCTACAAATATATAAATTATAGCAATTAAATTAAAATTATAATAATATTAATAATCAAAATTATATAATTGCATAATTACTAATTAATTAACACTAAATAATTATATAATAATCTTATACTACTAATTTTCCTAAATAATTACTAATAATCAAAATACACATAACAATTACAAAAATTAACACTAAATAATTAATAAATCACCAACTATAACAACAAATTATATAATTGCATAATTAATATTTTCCTAAATAATTAAAATACACATAACAATTATACAAATTAACTCAAAATAATTAATAAATCACCAACTATAACAACAAAATTAATAATAAAATTACACAAATACATATAAAAAAATACAAAATTTACTCACTAAAATAACAACAAAATTAACCGATTAAATCTAAAAAATTTACCGTAGAAATATCCCCGGGAACGAGTACTACAAAGCCCAACTAGTATTAGACCCAATTTCCGGCGAGAAAGGCGGCGGCGGTGGCTTTTTAACGGCGGCGGCGATTTTGAGAGAAAGGGGGGCGGCGCTGTGCTGTGGGGGAGAAGGCCTGCCCGATTTAATAACCTGGGCTTAGCGAGGGGGGCCCAGCCCTCGGTAATTAGCGAGGGGGCCCCCAGCCCTCGATAATATTGGGCTTAGCGACGGCTTTGGCGTGCACTGGGCTTGCCGAGGGGCCCGTTACCCTCGTTAAAATGGCGAGGGGCTTAGCCCTCGTTTGGGCCCTCGTTAATTACCGAGGGGCCCATTTCCCTCGCAAATACCCTCGTTAATTTTGGCCCTCGGTTGTCCCCTCGTTAATTACCGAGGGTTTTTTTCCCTCGGTAATTGCCCTCGTTAATACTTGTTTTTTTTGTAGTGTAGTAAATAGGCCAGACCTGAAAGCCTTTTAAAGGCCTATTTGTTGCAACCTTTCTATTCTTCATCAAATTTTACACCGTAAACACTATAAAACTCAAAATACGAATAAAATTAACATACTAAGAATTATTAACTTACAAAAGCAATAATAAAATCTTCAAGTAGTTCAAGAATTATAATATATATTATATGCCATATATTACATATATTTTATTATATATATAAATATAAATATAAATATAAATATAATATATTATACTATTATATATATATATATATAGTTAAATAGGCCGACCTGTTAGGCTTAAAAGGCCTACGAGAAAGCTTAAGACTGGCCTATTTAATTAAATAGACTTCTTAAAAGGCCTGGGCCTGGCCTATTTATTAAATGAGCCGAGCCAAGGCAGATTTTAGTAGGCCAGGCCGTAGGTCCCTGTTGGGTAGCTTGGCCTATTCCCACCCCTATCCAACATTATGCTCAAGCAAGCTCTATATATATCTCAAACATAATCACTGAAAAGTTTTTTAAAGCATAAAATTAATGTCATTATATTTATATAATAACGTTATATTATTTATTTATTTACTAATATTATTGTATTTATAAGCTAATAATATCATAGTGTAAAAATATTATAATATTAATTTATAAAAGTAGTATTATTAATGAATAAATGTAATAGTATTAGTTTCATATGGTGACCAAGTTTCATAAGAGGATTTGTGGTAAAATATTTTGTTAAAGTAGCATATATTTACAAATGATTTAAAAAAAACACTATTTGTAAATAAAAGACATAATGCATCAAAAGACCCCTAAACTATAAAATTTTATTTCGAAAAGTCCTTGAACTAATTTGTGTTTTAAAAAACTCTTAACTATATTATTCTTGTGTTAGATCAGGTTCTTAGTTTTGATTAAGTTAAAAACATACTATAGATAGATGAGCTAATGTAAATAGGATGATCAGCTGAATTTGTATAGATCAGCTAATGTAATACATTTCACTAGTAGGCTGATAAGACTAGGTGAAATGTGATTAGTAAGCTTAGGTCAAAAAACTTGGAGGTCATCTGAAGACAGTCTTGAAGAAGTCAGTTGTTTGAGAGATTAATGAAGAGCTCAAGACCAACTGAATAGAATAAGAAAAGCAGATTTTCACCAAATCAGAGACATATGACTAACTTAAGATCTGCTGAAATCAAGAAGTTTTTAAAGATAGGCTTGTTAAGCAGTTACAAGTTTGTTACAATAAACTAACCGTCTTATAGCTTTATAAATAGGACTAAGTACAGTTCTCAAAAGAACTTTTGCACTCATTTTCTGAAACTCACATTATCAAGAGCACTCACTGTTTTCCAAAAGCATTTTTCATAACGTTTTCTAAGTGTTTGAAGAACACTTTTTGTAAACCTTCAAATCACAATCTGCACTGTGAACGTAGATCTGATAGATAGATTGATAGTTTAAAGGAGAATCAGAGACGAAGAACATCTGAAATTGTACTCTGTAATCGACAGTAAGTAAGACAGTAATTGAAAAGGAAGAGCCCCTTCTTCAAGATTGAAGAAGGAGAGTGGATGTAGGATGTTTTGATCTGAACCACTATAAATCCCGTATTCTTTACTTTCTGCATTTAATTTCTGTTGATTATCTGTTAATTGGTTAAAATCACTTCAGATTGCTTTAGATCCAGTTTTATAGATTGAGTATAAATTTATTTCCGCTGACAGCTTTGATTTTGGTTTAAAATTAAGTTTGGATTGAGAATCTGAATTTTCTGAAAAATTTAGATAATCTATTCAACCCCCCTTTTAGATTATCTCTAGGAGGTCTACTTAAACCCTTTTAAATCACTCAATCTAGGGACCAACAATTATTATCAGAGCAGTGTTAAAGCTGTTCTGAATATTTCTTTTGGTCAAAATAATAATTTCTACTTAAATCTTGAAATAGATCTCTTGCTGAATATTTCCTGTTTGTTATTCTTGTTATCTACTAATCATGTCTTCAAGTGACAGAAAAGTTAAGAATCTTCCAGATTTTGAAATTGAAGACTATGACTATTGGATGTTTCGAATGGAGAATCATCTCAATTCCATTCATCCTCGTATGGAAGATGTTCTATCTGAAGGGCCTATTAAATTCTTCCATGGTGGTGTCAGTGATGGAGCAAGTAGCTCTGAATCTCGAGTCCAGATAGAGAAAAAGGTTTCTGAATTGACAAATGATGTAAGGAACGTATACAACCTTGACCAGGTGGCTAGGAATGAGATAATTGTGACACTCAGCAGAGAGTGGTATGAAAAGATCAAAAAGTGTAGATCAGCAAAGGAGATGTGGGATACCTTAGCCAACATGTGCGAAGGCACATATCAGGTAAAGGAGAACAAGCTTCAGGCTTTTTTTCCATTCATTTGATGTTTTTAAAATGAAGGAAGGTGAGTCTATTGACCAGCTAGACATGAGAATGACTAATATGATCAATAGTGCAATTGATTTAGATAAAGTTTACATTGAAAAGGAAATAAATAATAAAATTCTTAGATCTCTAACCAAGCGTTGGAGGGAAAAAAGGGATTTAATAAAAGCCACAAAGGATCTTTCCACCATGAGTCATTATACTTTATTCTCTCACTTAAAAGGTTATGAGTTTGACATCCAGATTGAGGATGAAGAAGATGAGATGGAATCCAGTACCTCATCTAAGACAATAGCTTTTGTCAATAAAGAAGACAAACCCGTAGCTGAAACAAATGGAGCTGATCTCTCTTTAAAAGAACAAATGGCCTTGTTGACTAAGAGGTATGATCGACTTAGAATGAAATATAAACGTAACATATTAAAATTTATAAGAAAAGATAGATCGAGATCGAGATCCAGAAGGAAAGACGATGTAGAATCCATAGATGATGATAGAATGAAAAATCAGAAAAGAAGGTATAAATCACCTGCAAAGAAGAATCCTAGCAGTCCTAGATCAGATCGAGGAGATACTTGTTACACTTGTAACAAGCCAGGGCATTACAACTATGATTGTCCCCAGCTAACTCCTAAAGAAAGAGAGGAGAAAAGAAAGAAAAGGGACAGACGCTTTGCAGATCAAAGAGCCCTTCTTGCAGAGGAAAAGGAATCCAGAAAATCATCCTCATCGTCTGATTTTGGATCAGATGAAGAAATCTGTCTGATGGTCAAAGAGGTAAATTACTACCCTTCGTCTGACAATGAATCTTATAAATCAGTTTCAGATAGTGATCAAACTGTCATCAAAGGACTTTTGAATGATCTGAAAATGTCTCTGAGTGCTTATAAGCAACTAGAGACTGAAAATTTAACTTTGAAAGATTAAATTTAGACTCTAATCAAGGGAAAGCAAGTTGTGAACTATTCTGAGTCTGTGGAAACATTCAAGGGGGAATGTTTACCTCAGGCTGAGGCTAGTACATCAGCTAGTCTTTCTGAAAGATTGGAAGAAGAATTAAAATCTTTAAAAGATAAATTTATACTGGTATGTAATGAGAATGAGTCAATTAAGAAGACCAATGAGAAGCTTGTCTTCAAGATGAGTCAACTTAATAACTCACAATCAGTTATAGACCACATCTTTAGAACCTCACAAAAGTCTCATGATAAGACAGGTCTAGGCTACAATAGAAATAATAAGTCAGAAATTTTGAAACCAAGGAAGTTTGTAAAAGCTGGTGAAACATCAAAAGGAATTAAAATTGGACCTTGGAAACCGCAAAGTCAGATGAGGACCATCTCTTCTAATCTAAATAGTAAGAATCAGATGAGGAATCCTAATCTGATGAAAATGATTCCAAGAACCAAGTTTAAAATGAGTCTCTCTTATAGTTCTTTTGATGGTAGAAGCAGGTGTTATCCTTTGTTTCAAAAGATCAAGAAGATAACCAAATCTAATTTCAATAAACTTGCATACAAGCCTGATATATTTGTTGACAGATTTGGCAGACAACTTGAATCTGACCTATTATTGAGAAATGATATGTATATATGGTTACCTAAAGTGATTGTTGATCTTAAAGGACTCAAGATCACTAGGGTACCTCTTACCTAATCTATTTTGTAGGAATCTCAAGGGCCATCATCAAAGGAAGAAATTTTAGCAACTATCTGGTACATTGACAGTGGCTGCTCTCAACACATCACCTGTGATAGAAGGCTACTCTCAAACTTTCAATGTATAGATGGTCCAAGAGTCCTATCCTGTGACAACAACTGTGGACAAACCAGAGGTGTTGGTACCTTAATTATCGGTGACGTTCAGGTATCTGAAGTCTATTATGTAGAAGGTTTGAAACACAATTTGTTGTCTATCTCTCAACTCTGTGATAGAGGTTTTTGTGTTAGATTTTCTAAGGATAAGTGTGATATTTTAGATAGTTCCTCAGATAAGATTCTCTTAACTTGTTTCAGACATGGTAATGTCTATGTGGCTGACTTTAATAGTTGTCCCAAAGATACATGTCTGGTTGCTAAAGGTGGAGATGACCTCCCTTAGTTGGCTATGACACAAAAGGCTTAGTCATCTGAACTTCAAAACCCTTAACAAAATAGCTACGAGGAATCTTGTTAAACGACTCCCTGAAAGACTTTGTTCAATTGATCTTAAATGTGATGCATGCCAAAAAGGTAAACAGCCTAGGAACTCCTTCAAAAGTATTAACACAATTTCATCTGAAAGAGTATTACAACACCTTCATTTGGATTTGTTTGGACTAGTTTCACCCCTTAGCTTTAGTGGGAGGAAATACACCCTTGTAGTCGTGGATGACTATTCAAGATATACTTTGGTGCTATTTCTTTTCAAAAAAAATAAGACTGTGAACAAGATCTCAGATTTGTTCAAACAAATACAAAATGAAAAGGGTGTTAATATTATTAAAATAAGGAGTGACAAGAGCACTGAGTTCTTAAATTCTTATGTATCTAACTATCTTACTGAGAATGGAATAGTACATGAGACATCATCAGCCAGAACAACAAAATGGAGTCGTGGAAAGAAGAAATAGAACGCTTAAAGAAGCAGCTAGGAGCATGTTAGCTGAGTACGGAACACTACAGAGGTTCTGGGCAGAAGTAATTAATATAGCTTGCTATACCCAGAATAGGTGCTTGCCTGTGAAAGATAAGGGTAAGACTCCTTATGAGCTATGGAAAGGTAAAGTTCCAAGAATCTCTTATTTTCGTGCTTTTGGTTGTAAGTATTTCATTCACAACAACGGAAAGTCAAAATTAAAGACATTTGATGCCAAGACAGCTGATAGAATATTCTTAGGATATTCCAACACCTCCAAGGCATTTAGAGTCTTTAAAAAGATAACTCTTTGTGTGGAGGAAACTCCTCATGTGGTGTTTGATGAAATACATACTTTTTAAGATAAGGTAAATCAAATTACTAATGGTCTAGATAGAATTGAACTTAACAAAACTAAACAGAGGAAAACCTATCTACCTAGTTTTGATTCAGATTCAGATAATGAAGAACTCTCATCTGAGAATCAGAAGGGAACTCCTCTATCTGTTTCATCTAAGGAGACTCCTCTGATATCTTCTGATCAGACAAGGTCAGTAGATGAAGGGGGAATGTCTACTCCGGCTGAACAAGATGAGTTACCTTCTGAAACAGCTGATGAGGGTACTTCAACTCAAATAGGCAAATGAATGAGGAGTTATCATCGAACTGATCAGATTATTGGGGATCCTTAAAGTAATGTTCAGACACGAACGATGTTGGATTCTCAAAGTATGTTCAGCTGTTATGTTTCACTCCTTGAGCCTAAGTCTATTGAGGAGGCTTTATCTTACCCAAGCCGGGCAACAACCATGCAAGAAGAACTACATCAATTTGAAAGACAAAATGTTTGGGAGCTAGTGGATAGACCCATTCATAGAAAAATTATAGACATCAAATGAGTTTTTAAAAATAAGACTGATGAAAATAATATTATTGTTCGTAATAAGGCTAGACTAGTAGCACAAGGTTACTCACAATCTGAGGGGATAGACTATGATGAGACCTATGCTCCTGTTGCCAGATTAGAAGCAATAATGTTGTTTTTAGCCTTTGCCGCCTATAAGAGTTTCAAGGTCTTTCAGATGGATGTCAAGTCTGCCTTCTTGAATGGAGTGTTTGTAACCAATTATAGAATTTTATATTTAAATTACTAAGTTTAGTGATCATTTTATTCTTTTCCAATTTCATATGTGGTTTTCTTAATTTTTCTCCAACTGAGGAACGATTTTTCGACCCAAAAATCTACTGATACTTTTGAAATTCACATCCGTAATCCGGATTTGATTAATAATGATTAATTACCAATAGTCCTTTAAACGTGGGAAAGACTCAAGAAAAATCCTTAGAAAAATTTTTGTTTCCCATCGCGCGTTTTAATAATTTTCGGAGCCGAAACTCAGATCGAAAAATACCAAAAACTCAACAAAAAAATTACACCACTGTATTAAAAATTGGACTACCAAATGGCAGCCCAAATCTTCCAAATTTTCGTGCACATGGTGAGCTTTAAATGAGGGAATATGGTAGTACATGAAATCTATAGCCAAATCCTAGGTCTAGGACCTAGGACTAGCCTTTTTAGCCTTAAGCCTATTTGACCACCTAGTTTGCTCCCTTTTCCCACCCCTCTTGACCGGCCACTTCCCCCTTTTCTCCCCTATAAATACCACTCTTCCCCTTCTTTATTTTCTACACCAACAAAGAAGGAAAAAACAAGTAGCAATCAAGAAATTCTTAGGAGGAAACTACAAAAGTTAGCCTCTAAGCTTGTGTTTTGTTTTTAAGAGTTTTATATAATTAATAGAGGCATGATAGGAACTCCTAAGAACCTGTATTAATGAGTAAAAACCGTGTTTGAAGCTTGAGGATCGAATTTATGGTGTATATGAATCATGATTTTGTTAATATGTGGAAGGGAAATAAACTGCCGAAAAACGCGACACACTACTGACCCGTTTTTGAAAAATTATTTTGAATACTTTCCCATGGTTTAAAAATCATGAAAAAATTCCTAGATGTAGTATTTGAAGTTTATAATAAAATACTAAAATTTAGTGGTCATTGGAATTTTTTAGACTGAGAATAAAATTGTGAAAGATTATGTATCGGAAGTAGTCCAAAACTGGGAGCAGTGACTCATTTCATTTATTTCTCCCCTTTCTAATAGTTATAAAATTCTAGTAAAAATCAGTGATGTTCCCCTTGATGTTTTGTAAATTATAGTCAAAATTCATAATATTTTGTTTAGTACTTTATGAGATATAATTTGTTTTCTGAGTACCTGGTCGATGTTCGACGCATAGGGTTATTCTGTGTTGCACGAATTTATTTTTCCGGTTAGACTAATGTATAAATTATGGATAAATTTATGGATGTCCTAAAACCTGTTTATAACAATATTCTAAAATTTGGAGATTTTTAAACAAGTATCCAATAAGTTATGAATTTTCTCGTAAGACATGTCGAGTAACCGAGCCAAACGATAGATTATATGTTCATGAATTTTCTGGGCAGAATCGATAGATTATATGTTCATGAATTTTCTGGGCAGAATCTGTAAGTTAAATGGCTTGGGTTCCTGAATAAATATTTTTCATAATTGAGTTATGAATCATATGTTTTAATTTCATAATTTTTGGATATTTCTACAGAGAGTTATGGATTTTATAAATTTAATGTCACTGTTTTGCCGAAACAGAAATTTAGAGTTCTTATTTCTAAATCTGCTATAGTTTCATAACTCAAATGAACTCGGACTCTTAATAAACTTCATTCTAAACTGAAAGATGTACAACATACTAAAATTTCATAATTTTCCAACGAGTCTAAGTATTTTATTTCGTTTATGCGTGTATAGGTATTGTTTCTTCGATTGTTAGTACTTGATAAATTAAATGGCCAAAACTTTTAATGACGAGCATGTTTTGAATATTGAATGTTATACATGATACTTTATGAATACATATACTTGAGTGTCTTACATATTTTTCTTGAAAATGAACGGAACCGAAAGTCCCAAATTCGGGACCCACAAACTGTAGTACACTAACAAAGTCGTTGGACATAGGATTAAACCCATAGAAGCTTTTGATAAAATAAAGTACCTCTTCTTCATTCAGAGCCTTGCACAATAAGATCAAGAACCTACGTTTCCAATGGATAAAAGATATGTCGAACTAAACATACGGATTGTGCCAGGTAGAGTACAGTCGGAACCAGAGACTGAGATTTTTGTACGTGAGGCCTAAGCAATCAAGAAGTTAAACTTTCTCTTGAAAGTTCTCCTCCAGATGGGTGACACTATCTGTATACCCAGTTAATGTTATATGGACTGTTGTCAGTTTTCCTGAATCAAACAAAAACAGTTTTCTTGAAAGATGCGAACAACTCAAAAGCATGCAAATGCACAACTCCTGACTATATGAATATATGAGAACAAGTTTCTTTTGCTTTGATTATTTATTTTTACATGGCAGAGGGTGAAACCCTATATTATATACGAGAATGAGTATCTCTATTGATTTATTGATCTGCAGAGGGCGAAGCCCTATATATATGTATAAACGGGAGAAATAAGGTCGGAAGAGGGTTTGGATTGTGTGCAGAAATGCCACTAGTGCCACCTCATTTGGGACGGAGAATTACGGGTCTCAGACGTACTAACGTGTCATTCCACAATGTGATTATGGAGATCGGATGTGGTAGGAAACTATCATGTGTCATCTCATATGTGCTATATTTATATACTAACTGTTGCAAAGAAAGATAAATCTCTTAATTGAATGGAAGTTAAAGGATGAAAATCATATAACTGAAGATTACCTTGTACAAATGGGCTAAATGTCGTAATGAATAATTAAAGATAGAAGAAGAATAAAAGATTAAATTATTTCGGGTTTTCCTGTCAATCTGTGTAACAGCATACAGGTTACCCACTGAGATTTTATCTCACACCCCAAACTTAATATATTCAGGTTGCGAGAATGAGGCCCGGGAGCTGCAGTAGAAAACCGCTTCCCACTCTCTCTTAATTAATAAATAAATTGTCTTATTAACTTTTATAACTTTTGTAATGAACACTTTGCTAAAATTATGTTATTATCTTCCCCTGGGAGTTGTACTCATCAAATGGTTTTTGCCCAAGCTGAATAATGGCCTTTTATAAATAAAAGAGTTTCTCTTCACTGAGTAAAGTGTCTCTGAAACTTTTCCGCTGCAACTTAATCAAATGTTATTCCAAAGAAATTTTTTGGCTCAGTTTTTATGTTTCACTAAGTGATGACTCGGGTTTAGGACGTCAGACCCCGAAGGTTGGCTTTCTGAATTTTGCGGCGTTACAGTGTTGCTTGAGGAAGTCTATGTAGAACAGCCTCCTGGGTTTAGGACAAATAATAAAGTTTATGAACTTAACAAGGCATTATATGGACTGAAACAAACATCCCGAGCTTGGTATGATACTTTATCTGAATTTTTGATATCAAGTAGATTTTCTAGAGGTAAGATTGATAGAACACTGTTTAGAAAATAAGTTAATGGTAATATTTTACTAGTTCAAATCTATGTAGACGATATTATTTTTGGTTCACCTAATCTGACACTGTGTGAAGAATTTGGTGATCTCATGAAGAACAGATTTGAAATATCTATGATGGGAGAACTAACATATTTTCTAAGCTTGCAGATTAAACAGAAAAGTAGAGGGATTTTTGTACATCAGACTAAGTATGCAAAGGACTTTATAGATAAGTGGGATGATTACTAGTAGAGAGGTTAAGATACCTATGGCAACTAACTTCTCTATGGATTCAGATGGGAACGGGATACCCACGAATGCAATGGAGTATCATGGACTGATCGGATCCTTGTTATATCTCATTGCAAGGGTTCTGATATAGCCTATGTAGTGTGGGTATGTGCAAGGTTTCAATCAAATCCTAAGAAATCTCATCTGGAAACAGCTAAGAAAATCCTAAAGTATCTTAAAGAACTTTGCAGGTTGGGTTGTGGTACCCATCTGATGACAACTTCGAGCTATCTGTTTATTCAGACTCATATTTTGGAGGTTGAAAATTGATAGGAAGTCCACGTCTTGTCAATTTTTAGGCAACAAGTTAATTTCTTGGTTATCTAAGAAACAAACTTCGGTTGCCACCTCCACAACTGAGGTTGAATACATGGTAGCTGGTAGTTGTTGCTCTCAAGTTCTCTGGATTAGTCTGCAGCTTAGGGACTATAATATTCTCACATCACCTGTAACTATTTACTGTGATAGTAGTAGTGTCATAGCAATGACATATAATCCTGTTTTGCATTCTAGGTGTAAGCATGTAGATATTGGACATCATTTTATTAGGGATCATGTTGAGAAAAATGACATTAGACTAGAAAAGATAGCAACCGATTTACAAATAGCTGATATACTTACTAAGCCTTTAGCTGAGTCTAGATTTAAAGAATTGTGTTTAGAATTAGGTTTACTTGGTGCATCTTTAGTTGATCTATTATTTCTATTGTTTGTATCTTGTATTTTCTTTCTATTTCTCTTTCTTTAAAATGTCTAGAAAGGATTATCAGACTTGGTATGTGTCAAAGGGCAATCACAGAGCTGATATCATTGATCTCCTTTCAAAGGAATCAAGAATCAAGGATTAGTCATATTGACCTTATCTAACTTGATAATTTCTTATCTGACATCAAGTAAATCAGACAAGGGCATGTTAATCAGCTGATTTTCTTAAAATCAGATGAGTATGTGTATCTTGTCTGACTTACTCTAACTACTAATGGTTTCCCAAGTTTGTGTATCTGCAGGAACAGATTAAGACAACATTGTTAGATCAGTATAAACCTTCTCATCTGAAAGCCTTCTTCATCTGAATAAAACCAATACTTGTTTTTCAAAAAGTGTTTTAAAAAATACTCTCACAATTCATCATTTTCAAAATTTTCAGATGAGTTGTTCTTTGAAAACCCTCAGCTGAGTTGAATATCTTTATATACTAGTTATATGAAGGTATAAGACTTAGTTTATTCAATATAATGGCACAAAATTAACTCAGACTTAAAAAATCTTTGTTTTCAAAATGGTCAGACTAGGAGATATTTTCAAATTCTTAAGACAAGGTCATTTTTTACCAAGTTTGATAAAACCCAGTCTGAAATAGGGAAACATTTATGCAAAGAAAGATATATTTCGGCTTACGTCAGGTATACTTACTATCTCTGCATAAAGTTCCCCCTATTAACCATCTAATCAGTAGCTTGGGCGGTTTCTTTTTATAATTTTAAAACTGAGTTAATGCCACGCGCCGGAGGTGAAATGTCTATTATATTTAGTTGTTGATATACTCCATGCGCGACATACAAATCAATGGCCACGATTAATCTGATCTTGCCACGTATCTTATTTCTCCGGGTTTTCCTCTCTCTCTCCCCAATTAAAAACTTACCTTCATCGTTTCAAAATTCACTTTTACAAATCAAAGCCCTAATTTTTACTGCAAATTACTCTCACTCAAAATCCTTTGCTTACAAAATTCTCAAATGGCTTCTTCATCCAAACCTTCCAAATTATCCTCAAAATCCAGTTTTAGAATGCATAATGACGTTTTTAAGAACAAGCTAAAGGCTGAAATGTATGTCGACTTCGAGACGACAAGAGACAGAGAATCCAGAGAAATCCTCCATCTACTGGAAGCATCGCAACTCAGGGGTTTTTGTTTGATGAAGTCGAAGCAAACAAAACCCTGGATCTTTTGGGAGCAGAATCTCTGATAAACAGCAAATTCACCAATGACGGCATAGACACAGAAGTTGATGGGACTCAACTTTCCTTCTCAAAGGATGCCATCGCCAGAATCTTTAATACATCTGCTGAGGGAGTAAATCCTCTGTCGTACAAAGAAGATGAGTGGGAGCGTTCTTTTGAAATGGTGGCGAGGGTGTCGAACAGGTGAGTTAGGAGGGATTTGAAAAAGAATCTTTTGAGGAGAAAATTCAGGTTTTTGATGGCAGTTGTTACCAAGAGCATACTGGGCAATCAGAGTTCCCACGACGGATTGTCAAGGCCTAGGTTATCCTGCATGAGGGCCATCATTGATGGGGTCAGAATCAATTGGGTGGAATTGTTGATAAAGAGGTTGAAGGAGGAGAAGGGCAGGCTGACGTATGATCCGGTAACTGGAGAATGGTCCACTCTCACCACTGTGAGTTTATTCAATAAAATCACTATTCTTATCGAAGGAATGAACAAAGTGGTGGACTAGAAAGTGGGAACAAAGAAGTTATCCAAATAGAAAGGGTTGTTGACGAAGGATGAGAAGTTGGGAGGGATGCCATACTCAGATGATGAGTCAGACGAGGCTAGGGATCAAAGGGTAGCAGTAGCAGAGGAGGAAGCTAGGAGGCCTGCTGCTGAGCCAGAAGCTGCCCCAGCAGCCGAGGAAGAAGAGATAGCGGCTGAGGCAGCTCCTGCTGAGGCTGATCCTGAAGAGGAAGTTGCTGAGGCTCTTTAGAGGAGGCCTCGAAGGAGATCCCAGGCCCCCAAGTGGCGGAGATCAGGTCTTCTGGATCATCTGATGAGGGGTCCTCACAAGCAGAGGAGTCAGAACAACAAGCTGAGGTTGCAACCTTGCTTCTAGAGGAGGTACCGGTCTTGCAAATAGTAGCAGAGGTTGGTCAAATAGAGGTGCCTCCCTCACCTATAAAAGAAGCTTCTATGTCTCCAATTAGGGAAGAAGGTATGAACTCATCTCTCTCCATGTCTTCTCCATCCCTAATTGGCAATGAAGAGGTGTACTCGGCTGGCACCTCGGAGCTTCTTCAATAGCCATAGTTGCTCCAAAAAGAGTCCAGTATTCCCCAAGTCCAAATATCGTCTGAACCCACTCAGACTCCTACCCCTACCCCATCTGAACAAACTCCCTCACCCACACAGCCCATTGAACAAACCACTCCATCTACCACCCGACCCTCTGAGCCAACCTCATCTACACCCCAACCCACACCTATCCCCATTCCACTCCTACAAGTCCAAACTACTCTACTCCCGACCCTATCCTACTCCTTCCTCCAAAATATCTAGATCAGATCCTCTTCCCCTCTCCCACTCCCAAAAGAAGCCCCAACCCCTTCTTCGTCTGATTCCTCATTTGAGGATGACGACAGCGATCTGAGCCCAGCATTTTCCTTCTCTTCAATCTTATCTACGCTAGAGAGGAAAATGAAAGTTGCGTTCACAAAGAGGCTGAAGAAGAAGAAGACGGAGAAGATTGTAGAGGCGGTCACAGAGACGATGATCACCAACATGCAGGAGGTTGAGGTAAATATGACTAATAAAATATCTACCTTAACTAACTCTATGTTGGCTGACAAGGTCAAGGCGCTGGAGGAGGAGGAGGAGGAGGAGGAGGAGGAGGAGGAGGAGGAGGAGGAGGTGAAGGAACTAAAGGAGCAGATGAAACAAAACAATGAAATGCTGGTGCAAGAAATAGCTTTGGACAAGTCTGATTTCCGCATTCATTATTCTGCACTAGAGACGAGGCTGGGGGAGCTCGAGGATGAAGTAAAAAAAGGGGAAAAGGAGGAGAAAGAAAGTAGGCAAGCCCTCACAGCTGATGTTGAAGATACGAAAAAGAAGCTGAACATCAAAGCCAGCACAACTGAGTTGGAGGCAGCCAATGAAGAGCTCAAAGTTAAATCAGATGAGTTGGCTGCACTTCAACTGAGGGTGAGCCAGATTGAAGAAGCTTTAAGGGAGGATGAGGAAAGGAGGAAGAAGGAGGAGGAGGAGAAGTCTGAGAAACTCTTGGCCAAGATCATAGAGTCTGAAAAATCATCAGAGGCCAAGGGTAAAGGAAAGAAGGTGGTAGCCGAGGAACCTAAGAAAGCTGATATCAATTTGAAGGCTGCTGCCAAAGGGAAAGGCAAACGTGAAGCTAACTACTCCAACCTATCAGAAGATTAGATCAAGAGGATCAGGAGGGAGAAGCAGTTTTATGGGGAAAATGAGAGGAGGAGGCTGAGGCAGCTTAACAAGAACCTAAACTTCACATGGAGCCGATATGAAAGGAAGTGGCTGATGAAAGGTGAAGGCGATGTGAAGTTCAGGCCATTTCACACTACCTCAGCTCCACCAAAAATGGTTGTCAGTCAGTACACTAAGGAGTACAAAGAAAAGAAGCTGGATGCAATGTGGATGTATTACTGGTACATTCTCAAAGCTCTAGGGGTCACTCAAGAGGATCCAGACTTAGCTTGTCACGAATGGATCGAGAAGATAGACGAAGACTTCTATCATCAGCTGCTCATAGAAGCTGATGAAGAATTCAACGTTAATCTAATCGCCCCAGCCTTTGAATATGTTGTACCTGCGAAGAAAGTTGACGGGACTGTTGACCTAGATTGGGTCAAGGGGATCGTCCAAAGAGCAGAGGTGGAGTCTGGGTACACCGAGGAGGAAGACCTGAAGCAGCTCAGGAAAAGGGTGTTTGACTGGCTGGTAGTACCTGAAGCTGATCGATGGGGGACTTAGATAAGATTTTATTTTCTAATCTTTTGATCTAATATGGCTCATCTGTAAATGTAATTTTTGATGTGATTAATATATGAAGTATTTGAACTTATCTGATTTTTTTTTTTATTTTATGCATTTTTATAAGTTCAAAATTTTTTTTCTAAGTCATAAAAGTAAATAAGGTTTTAAATTTTTTTTCTAAGTGTTGGTAATCTGATAAAACTTTGTGACTTGAAATATTTTCTTAAAATTTTTCTAAGTATTAAAAATTTACTTAAGTGTTGAAAACTTTCTTAAGTTTTGAGAATTCATTAAAGTGTGAGTAAGTGCTCATATGTGAATCTATCTGATTGAAAAGTTGCTTATGTGCCTAATCTAATTGACTATCTTATCTTGAATAATCTTGACTAACACCAGCTGTGAGTTTGTTTCTTTCTTGTTAGATCAGGTTCTTAGTTTTGATTAAGTTAAAAATATATAGGATAGATGAGTTGTTAGGTCAAGAAAGGTTTTGATGAGTTAAAAGAAGCAATTCAGATGATCAGATGACAATGAAGAACAGCTGAGGTCAAGGTCTGGTACTAAGCTGATCAGACTAGGTCATTAACTGAGCAAGTCAGCTGAAGACTAGAAGTTGCAAGTCATCTGGAGACAAGCTCAAATCTAGTCATTTGCAGGAGACGAGTATGAAGAGCTCAAACGAGGTCAAGACAAGCTGAGTAGAATAAGAAAGGCGAGTCTTCACCAAGTCAGCTGCAGACGAGTAGGATAAATCAGCTGAGAAGCAAAGCAGTTTTCAATATTAAGTTTGTTGAGCAGTTTTCAGTTTGTTAGAAATGACTAACAAACTAACTGTCTTTTCATACTAATAAATAGGTCTAGATTTTCATTTTGCAAATACTTTTATACATATCACAAATTTCACATTGCTCACTATTCAGATTTCAATCTTCACAATCAATTCACAAGTTTTTCACAAAGAGTTTTCAAAACAATTCTAAATGTTTATAGAACATTTTACTTGTAACCTTCAAAGTTCACTACTCACTGTAATAGTTATATTCCAGAGAAGAGTATAGAAGTCTTTGAAGATCTGAAGATATTTGTAAACTGTAAGTTGTAAGTCAGATCGAAAGTAAGCAAGTGGTAAGCTAAGTCCCTACTTCAAGTTGAAGAAGGAGAGTGGATGTAGGATTAATCATAATCCGAACCACTATAAATCTTTGTGTTCTTTATTGCTTTACTTTACTTATCTATTTCTTTACATTCTCAGTTTATCAATCAAAGATTAATTTCAGAATTGAAGTTAGAACTAAAATATCAGTGTGCTTTTGATCTTAATAAAGTTGAGTTTAAAATTGAATTCCGCTGTGTGATTTTGGTGTCTTGAATAAGTTTAGAAAGATTTGTGAAAATCTAAAAATCTATTCAACCGCCCCCCCCCCTTCTAGATTTTTCTTAGAAGGCTTGTGTCAGTTTTATCTCATATACTCAACTAAGCGGGACCAACAAGTGGTATCAGAGTAGTGTTAAGCTGTTCTGATATTGATTTTAGGTCTTAACCAAGAACTCTGAAATTAATTCTTGATTATCTTCATCTTCTTTATTTCGCTAACTGTGCTACTAACAAGATCTTGTAAGTTTTTGGTTTTCTATCTCAACATGTCATCTGTTAAGAGCAAGAAATCAAGGAGTCTACCTGATTTCTCAATCGAAGAATATGATTACTGGAAATTTAGAATGGAGAACCATCTCAAAGCAATTCATGATAGAATGGAGGAGGTTCTTGAAGAAGGACCTATCAAATTTTATCATGGAGGTACAAGTGACGACACTGCAGCTGCTGAAACAAGAGTTAGACAAGAGAAAAAGAGCTCCGAACTCACAAGTGATGAAAGAATGATTCATAATCTGGATCAGGTTGCTAGAACAGAGATCATTGAAACATTGAGTAAAGACTGGATCGAAAAAGTGAAAAGATGCAAGACTGCCAAGGAAATGTGGGAAACTCTTGTTGGGATTTGTGAAGGATCAGATCAGGTTCAAGGAAAACAAACTGCAATCAGTATTACATTTTTTTGACACTTTCAAGATGAAAGAAGGAGAATCCATTGATCAACTAGATGTTAGACTGACTAATCTTCTATACAAGGCAGCTGATTTGGGTAAAACTTATTCAGAGAAAGAAATTAACAATAAGGTGTTGAGGTCATTAAGCAAAAGATGGAGAGAGAAAGGTAATATTCTTAAAGCTACTCAGAATCTATCTTCAATTTCACACCACACTTTATTTTCTCATCTCAAGGCGTTAGAGTATGACATCCAAATCGAAGACGAAGAAGATGAAGCAGAATCTTCAACATCTGAAAAAACTGTAGCATTTGTTCATCAAGAAGAATCCGAGAAAATCTCCAAGGCATCTGATTTATCTATTAAGGAGGAAATGACTCTTTTGTTAAAACGATATGAAAGGCTGAGAATGAAGTACAAAAGAAATAAGAGAGATAGATCAGGTCGAAGGAATTACAGATCGGATAAAGAAGAAAAGAGTTCAGACAATGATAGGAAAAATGATCATACGAGAAAGCATAAGTCACCAATTAGAAGAGGAGATAGTAGTCCTAAGACAGAAATGGGAGATATCTGTTATACATGTAACAAACCTGGTCACTATAGTTATGATTGTCCTCAACTCACTCCAAGAGAGAGAGAAGAAAAGAGGAAAAAGCGAGACAAAAGAAAACATAGACGAGGAAAGTTGATCCTATAGTTTGATAGGTTTTGATAGGAGTAAGAAAAAATGATCTAATAAAACCTAGAGTTTTTGTTAAAGCAATTAAACCAAAGATAGAAACTAGATTTAGTCCTTGGAAACCTAAGGAATTAATTACCTCATCTGATACTTTTGAAAAGAAAACATAGACGAGGAAAGTTGATCCTAAGGTCAAACCAAAGATTAAGTCAAAATTCTATCCTAGGTATAATGGCTTTGATGGAAGAAGTAAAACATATCCATTTTTACCAAGATATAAGACAATTTCAAAAGATCAGTTAAACAAGATTGATCTTGAAAGTCTTATCTTAGTAGATAGATATGGATGTAAACTTCAATCTATGGTTTTAAGGAACATTGATATCTAAAAGGACCCGAAGTACAAAGGGTACCTAAGCATTAAATTTGTGATTGCAGGAAGATAAGAAGATAGTTGAAAGAGGAGACATTCTTGAGGTCATCTGGTACATTGACAGTGGTTGCTCCAAGCATATGACCTATGAAAGACGTCTTCTTTCTAACTATCAGACCATAGACAGACCAAGAGTAATGTTTGGAGATAACAATTATGGACTTACCAAAGGAGTAGGGACACTGATGATAAGTGATATTCAAGTAAATGAAGTCTATTACGTGGAAGGATTGAAGCACAATTTACTATCTGTTTCACAATTTTGTGATAAGGGGTTAAGTGTCAAATTTACTCATAATGCATGCTTTGTGTTAGATGGTATTAATGAAAATATTCTATTAGCTGGAGTCAGACAAGGTAATATTTATGTTGCAAATTTCAAAAGTTGTCCTAAAGATACTTGTCTTGTTGCTAAGAGTTCAAATGATTTAAGCTGGCTATAGCACAAATGTCTTGGCCACTTAAACTTCAAAACTCTTAACAAAATAGCAAGGAAATCTTTAGTAAAAGGACTCCCTGATAAAGTATTTTCAAAGAACCATGTGTGTGATTCTTGTCAAAAAGGAAAAGAAACTAAAGCTTCTTTTAAAACAATAAGTAGTCCTTCTTCAGAAAGAATTCTGGAACTTCTTCACATGGATCTCTTTGGTCCAATAACACCTCTCAGCTTCAGTGGAAGAAAATATATTTTGGTAATTGTTGATGACTTTTCAAGATTTACCTGGGTTATTTTCTTATACAAAAAGAATGAGACTATGATTAAGATTTTCTTAAAAAGGTTTAAAATGAAAAAGGGTTAACTATTGTTAAAATTAGAAGTGATAAAGGTATTGAATTCCTTAATAAGCTTGTTACTAACTATTGCATTGAGAATAACATAGCTAATGAAACATCTGCAGCACGGACTCCACAACAAAATGGAGTAGTTGAAAGGAGAAACAGAACCTTGAAAGAGGCAGCTAGAACAATGTTATCTGAGTACAACACTCCACACAGGTTTTGGGCAGAAGCTGTTAATACAACTTGTTTTGTTCAAAATAGAAGTTTGATTGTTAAAAATAAATGCAAAACTCCCTATGAAATTTGGAAGGGAAGATCCCCCAAAATTTCATACTTTCATATATTTGGTTGTAAATGTTTCATACACAACAATGGTAAATCTCAATTAAGAACTTTTGATGCCAAGATAGCAGATGAAATATTCTTGGGATACTCATCTGTATCAAAAGCATATAGAGTTTTTAATAAGACAACCATGTGTGTAGAAGAAACACCCCATGTTGTATTTGATGAATCTTCTTTTAAGTATAGTAAGACAGGGGACATCACAAAGATATCAGATGATCTGGATCAGATGACTATCAAAAGATCAACCATAAAATTCTACAATCAAGAATCAGACTCAGATGAAGAGGGAGAACCAGACTCAAACAAAGAGAAAGAACCTGGAAGCTCTTCCTCACCAGCTGATAAGACGACCAATACCTCAGATGATCAGGTTGAGTCATCAGAAGGTAACATAGTGTTGGTCCCTGAATGTTGAGTTGATTAAAACCTTGAGATAGCCTTCTAGAACAAAATCTAGAAAGGGGGGGGGGGGTTTGAATAGATTTTGTAGATTTTTTAATATCTTTTCAAAATCAATTCAAAGTATCAGATTAAACACAGCGGAAAACAATTTTTAAACTCAACTTTTAACAAGATCAAAAGCAAGGCTGATATTTAGATTTTAGCTAAGATTCTGAAATTTAATTTTGAATTAACAAATTGTAACTTGAACAGAAATTAAAAGAAAGCAGTAAATAACATCGGGTTTTATAGTGGTTCGGATTATAACAATCCTACATCCACTCTCCTTCTCCAAACTTTGAAGAAGGGTCTTCACTAGCTGCTTGCTTACTTACAACCTTTACAACTTACAATTCAATCTTCAACTCTTCAACTATGCTAATCAAACTTCTAAAATCTAACTCTAGAATAAGAAGTGTTTTTGAAGATGTGAAGTGAAGTGTTCTGTAAACACTTAGAAAAATATTTGAAACCTCTTTGAAAATACTTTGTGAAATCAATAGTGAATAGTATGAAAAATCAGATTTGCATAAGTGTGTTGAAAAATAAAATCTAGACATATTTATAAGTCTGAAAAGACAGTTAGTTTGTTAGTTAGTTCTAACAAACTGGAAACTGCTCAAAAAAACTTAATCTTGAAAACTGCTCTTTACCTCAGCTGTTTTCTTCTACTCGTCTGCAGCTGACTTGGTGAAGACTCGCCTTTCTTATTCTACTCAGCTTGTCTTGACCTCATCTGAGCTCTTTATGATCGTCTCCTGCAGATGGCTAGATTTGAGCTTGTCTCCAGATGACTTGTAACTTTGATCTCCAGCTAACTTAATCAGTTCTTGACCCAGTCTGATCAGCTTAGCACCGAACTCTGATCTGAGCTGTTTATCAACGTTGTCTGTTCATCTGGATTGATCTTTTAACTCATCAAAACTCTACTTGGTCTAACAATTTCCCCATTTTTGATGAAGTTAAAACCTACAAGAAAGAGACACACTCACAGCTGAAGTTAGTTTTTAAGTTAATCAAGATTTAACAAATACATATATCAGCACACATTTACACTTTTACTCAGATTCAATTATCACAAAGAACTTTAAAAAAAAATTTAGACAAAAAAAAAAAAAAAACTTTTAAGTCTTAGATTTTTTTTAAAACCATTTTAAACTTAGAAAATTTTGGAAGAAAAAAATTTTATTCTGAGAAGATAAATTTCTCAGATGACTTGTACTTAGAAAAATTTTAAGTTTTTTCTTAACGCAGAGAAAAAAACTTCAAGAAAATAAGACAAGTAAATCACAAACGTTCAGATATATTCATTCATATATTTACAGATTTACAATGATCAAAAGATAAAAAGATAAGGAAAAGAGAAAAGATCCTTTATCAGATTCCCCACTGATTGGCTTTAGGAATGACCAACCAGGTAAAGACTCTCTTCCTCAGCTTTTTCAGCTCTTCTTCGTCTTTTAACCCAGACTCAACCTCGGCTTTGGCAATGATGCCTTTGATCCAGTTCATGTCAACTGAGCCGTCTGGATTGGTCTTGGGCCTTCCTTTCTCATAGGCCGGAGCACAAAGATCTGCATTGAAGAACTTGTCTGCTTCCACCACCAGCCTCTGATATAGATCTTTGTCCTCCTTCTCTATCCACTCATGCCACTTCAGGTCCTCGTCCGGCTCTGCTGAATCAGACCCCTTCAGGATGTACCAATGATACATCCATCTGGCGTCCAAATTCTTTTCTTTATATTCCTTGAAGAGTTTGCCAGCAACAACCTTTGGTGGATTGAGTGTCCTGTGATAGGGCCTAAACTCAGCTTCATCTGCCTCCTTCATCTCCCATTTCCTTACATCTCTGCTCCACCTCATCTCCAGTCCCTTGCTCTTCTTCTTCAGTTTTTTTCTTTCTCTTTCTCCATAGAAGGCCTGCTCTCTCATGATCCTGCTGATCTGTTCTTCAGGCAGATTAGAGTAGTCAGGCTCCCTCTTCCTTTTCTCAGAAATTGTAAGCTTAGGACTTAGAACATTGGCTGGAGCAGATTCTTCAATCATCTTCCCTTTCCCCTTCCCTTTCACCTCAGCTGCTTTCATCTTAGATTCTTTTAATTTCGTCAGCAGCTGAGCAGTCCTTTCTTCTTCTTCTTTCCTCCTCCTCTCCTCATCTTCCTTCAGCGCCTCCTCAAGTTGGCTGACCCTCAGCTGAAGTGCAGCCAGCTCATCTGATTTAATGCGAGCTTCCTCTCTGGCTGCCTCCAACTCAGCTGTGCTAGCCTTCATGTCAACCTTGCTCTTAGTCTCATCTAACACAGCTGTGAGTGCCAACTCTCTTTCCTTCACCTCCTTTTTCCCCTTTTTGACTTCATCAGCCAAGGTAGTCAGCTTCATCTCCAGATCATTGCATTTAGCCCTGAAGTCTGACTTGTCCAAGGCCAATGAGTCCACCACTATGGAGTTGTATTCAGACACTTGCGATTTTCAGCCCTTTAACTTCCTCCTCCATAGCTGTCACCTTCTCAGCAAGAACAGATTTAGTTATAGACGTAATCTTTTTAGTAAGATTTACCTCTACTTCCCGCATGTTCGTGATCATTGCTTCAGTGACAGCCTTCACCATCTTCTTTGTCCTCCTCTGGATCTTCTTCTCGAAGGCCTGCTTCATCTTCCTCTCCATTTGGGCAATTATGGAAGTGATGGCTGATGTGGGGCTTAAGTCACTTTCCTCATCCTTAGATGAGGATTCGGAAGAAGAAGAGGTGGGAGTGTGAAGTTCAGAAATTTGGGTTGAGGAACGGGGGAGCTCATCTGAATGTCTTCTAAAAAGGGATAAGAGGTGATGTCTATTTCTGGTGGTGTGAAGTGTTGAGTTTCAGATGGGGTGGGGGTGGATGTAGTGGGTGGCTCTATTTGTGGAGAGATGGTGGGGGTAATGGTAGTTTCAGGTTGGGTGGTAGTGGGGGTGATTTCAGATTGAGTGGTGATGGGGATGGTTTCAGATGAGGTTTGGACTATATGGGGCAACTGTGGCTGTTTAAGAGGCTCGGAGGTGCCAGCCGGGCACACCTCTTCATTGCCAGGTGGAGATTTGGCGGGAGAGAGAGATGAAGTAGTACCTTCCTCTTGGATGGGTGAAAGTACAGCTTCCTTGGCTGGAGAGGCTGGGACATCCAGCTGTGCAACCTCGGCTGCGATTTCCAGCACCGGTACTTCTTCTGGCAGGAGGGTAGAGACTTCCATCTGACGACCAGAGCTGCCAGATGATTCAGACGTCCTGGAGGACCTCCTCTGAAGAATAAATTGATTATCTTCATCAGAGTCCTCATCTGTCTGCTGGCTTGTAGATGGCTCAGCTACTGGTACCCTATCTGCGGCCCTGACCAGCCTCCTCCTTGACCTTCTCTTTGTTGGGGACCTCACAGAAGTTGCTGCCTCCTCAGTTGTTACTTCCACAACAGCTGGATCCTCGGCTGGTTGAGCTTCTGCAGCTGGTACCGCAACTTCCACTGCTGGTTGAGGTTCAGCTGCTGGCCTCTGTACCACTGCAGCTGCTAGCTGCTCCCTCTGCCTCTGAGCATCCTCTGACTCATCATCCGAGTCAGGCAACCCTCCAATCCTTTCATCCTTAGTTAGCAAGCCTTTTTGCTTAGAATACTTCATTAATCCTTCCCTCGTCTCAAATCTTTTATTCAACCCTTCCATTAACACAGTGATTTTATTGCATAGACTTACAGTCGAGGTAATTGTCCAATCTCCATCAGTTAGGTTGAATAACAATCTCAGCTTCTCCTCCTTCATCCTCCTAAACAACAGGTCTACCCAGTCTACCTGAACTCCATCAACAATGGCTCTCATGCAACACAATCGTGACTTCGTCACTCCATCATGGGAGCTTTGATCTCCTAGGATTGACTTAGTTACAATCGTCATGAGCAGCCTAAACCTTCTCCTCAACATATGTTTCTTCAATTCTCTCCTCACTCCCCTGTAGGTAATCCTTGCAAACAAATCAAACGATTCTTCCCAATCGTTTTCCTTATACAACAAAAGGATTAACCCCTTCCATGGAGGTATCTAGAATCCTTGCAACGTCCTCCTTCAAATACTCCAAGTGAGTAGCTTCAACACTCGTTTTGAAGCCATTTTCCGTAAACTCACTTCTTGCGAGGAACTCTTCTCCGATGAAATCAGCAGTTTTGTTCAGCGTAGATTTGAACGAACAAAAACCCCGTAATCTTGAGGCTTCCAACAGTCTGATAATTTCTCTGGACTCTCTGTCATTTGTAGTCTCAAAATCTACAAACATTTCAGCCTTCAATTTATTTTTTACTGAATCAGAAAGCATTTTGAAATCAGAACCTGAAGCGGATATATATGTAGGAGGTTTTGGTGTTTGAGAAGAAGAGGATGCCATTGATAAGTTTTTGAGAGAAAGAAATTTTCAGTAAATTTGATAGCAGGGAATTGTGAAAGTAAAATTTTTAAAAACTGATGAAGGTAAGTTTTTAAACTAGGGAGAGAGAGAGGAAAAGTTGGGAAATCGAAACGTGGCACGATCTCAGGATTTTGATTTTGAACCGTTGATTGAAAAGGCGCGTGTAAAACATCAACGGTTTTGCGAGAAAATCGTTTTGAATTCAGGCGCGTAACGTACACGCGTCTTGAATTGCGTAAAAAGTAACCGTTTAACCTACGGATTAGACGGCTAATAGACTTACTTTATCAGAAGTAATTAGTATACATGACGTAAGCAATGAAATGTCTTACTTAGTACTCAGGTATTCTATTTCAGACTTGGTAAAATGTCAGACTTGGTCAAAATGACCTTGTCTTATATTTTTCAAAAAGCTTTCTCCTAGTCTGATTTTTTAAAACATCACCTGTTTAAGATTTAATACAGTATTTCTAATTTTAGTTACACAATACAAATTACTTAAGATATACAGACTTAAGAACTTTATTTGAAAACAACGATTTTGAGGAAAAACAAAGATGAAGGTTTTCTGAATGAAGAGATTTATGAGACTAATCTGATATACCTGTTCCTACAAACAAACTCATCAAAACTTATTAGTAGCTTAGGTAGATCAGATAGGGTGCAGATAGTCATCTGTTTTTCAGAAAATCAGCTGACTATTGAGCCCTAGTCTGATTTACCATATGTCAGATAAGCAATTATCATGTCAGATAAGGTCAATATGACTAATCCTTGATTCTTGATTCCTAAATAGGAAATCAATGATATCAGCTACCTGATTGTCCTTTGACTCAGATCTAGTCTGATAATTCTTTCTAGACATAATAAACTAAATTGAGAGAGACAAGAATTTAAAAAAACAGAATTAGAGATTTACTAAAGAGGCATCTAATAAACCTAATTCTACAGATAATTCTTTAAACCTCGTCTCTGCCAGTGGTTTTGTCAAGATGTCTGCTCTTTAAAAGTCGGTCAAGATCTTTTCAAGTCTGATATCTCCTTTTTCTACATGGTCTCGGATGAAGTGGTGTCTGATATCTACATGCTTGCATCTTGTATGAAGGACTGGGTTTTGAGTAATAGCTATGGCACTATTACTATCACAAAAGATAGGTACATCTTTGGTGATAATATTATAGTCTCTTAGCTGTTGACTTATCCAGATCAGCTGAGAACAACAACTTCCAGCTGCCATATACTCAGCTTCAGTTGTGGAAGTAGCTACAGAGGTTTGTTTCTTAGACAACCATGAAATCAGCTTACTTCCAAGAAATTGGCAAGTACCAGATGTAGATTTTCTATCTATCTTACACCCACCAAAATCCGAATCTGAGTATCCAGACAGCTCAAAGTTGTCATCAGCTGGATACCATAATCCAACATTTACTGTTCCTTTCAAATACTTGAGGATTTTCTTTGCTGCTTCAAGATGACTTTTCTTAGGATTAGCTTGAAATCGAGCACAGACTCCAACTGCAAATGAAATATCAGGTCTACTAGCAGTTAAATATAATAAAGAACCAATAAGAACCAATAATGAACCAATTAGATGGTCTCTTGTCTGAATTATTTATTTCAGATGATTCTACGTTACCTTCTGATGACTCTACCTGAACAGCTGATGTGTAGTTGGTCGTCTGATCAGCTGGTATGTCGTTTGTCGTTTGTCGTCTGATCAGTTGGTAGATCAGCTGTTGAGGAAGTTCTTTCAGGTTCATTTCCTTTGTCTGATTCTTCCTCTTCATCTGAATCTGATTCTTGAGTGTAGAATTTTATGGTTGATCCTTTGATAGTCATCTGATCTAGATCATCTGATATCTTTGTGATGTCCCCTGTCTTATCAATCTCAAAAGAAGATTCATCAAATACCACATGGGGTGTTTCTTCTACACACAAGGTTGTCTTATTAAAAACTCTACATGCCTTTGATATAGATGAGTATCCTAAGAATATCCCATCTGCTATCTTGGCATCAAAGGTTTTTAATTGAGATTTCCCATTGTTGTGTATGAAACATTTACAACCAAATATATGAAAATATGAAATTTTGGGAGGTCTTCCCTTCCAAATTTCATAGGGAGTTTTACACTTATCCTTGACAATCAGACTTCTATTTTGAACATAGCAGGCTGTATTCACTGCTTCTGCCCAAAACCTATGAGGCGTGTTGAATTCAGATAACATTGTTCTAGCTGCCTCTTTCAAGGTCCTGTTTCTTCTCTCAACAACTCCATTTTGTTGTGGAGTCCTTGCTGCAGATGTTTCCTGAGCTATGCCATTCTCAATGCAGTAGTTAGAAATTAATTTATTTAGAAATTCAGTACCTTTATCACTTCTAATTTTAACAATATTTAATCCCTTTTCATTTTGAATCTTTTTAAGGAATTCTGGAATCTTAGTCATAGTCTCATTCTTTTTGTACAAGAAAATAACCCAAGTAAATCTTGAAAAATCATCAATAATTACTAAGGTATATTTTCTTCCACTAAAGCTGAGAGGAGTTACTGGACCAAACAAATCCATATGAAGAAGTTCCAGAATCCTTTTTGAAGAAGGACTACTTATTGTTTTAAAAGAAGCCTTGGTCTGTTTTCCTTTTTGACAAGAAACACATACATGGTTCTTTGAAAATATTTTATCAGGGAGTCCTTTAACTAAAGATTTCCTTGCAATTTTGTTAAGAGTTTTGAAGTTTAAGTGACCAAGTCGTCTGTGCCACAGCCAACTTAAATCATCTGAACTCTTAGCAACAAGACAAGTATCTTTAGGACAACTTTTGAAGTTGGCAACATAAATGTTACATTGTCTTACTCCGGCTAATAGAATATTTTCATTGATACCATCTAAAACATAGCATGCATTATGAGTAAATTTAACACAAAACCCTTTATCACAAAATTGTGAAACAAATAGTAGGTTGTGCTTCAATCCTTCCACGTAGTAAACTTCTTGAACTAGAACATCTCCAATCATTAGTGTTCCTACACCTTTAGTATGTCCATAGTTGTTATCACCAAACATCACTCTAGGTCCATCAATGGTTTGATAGTTAGAGAGAAGTCGTCTTTCATAGGTCATGTGCTTGGAACAGCCACTATCAATGTACCAGATGACCTCAAGAATGTCTCCTCTATCAACTATCTTCTTATCTTCCTGCAATCACAAATTTATTGCTTAGGTACCCTTTGTATTTTGGGTCCTTTCATGTTAAGTTGACTCTTAGGAATCCAGATAAAAATATCAATGTTCCTTAAAACCATAGATTGAAGCTTGCATCCATATCTATCTACTAAGATAAGACTTTCAAGATCAATCTGATTTAATTGATCTTTTGAAATTGTCTTGAATCTTGGTAAGAATGGATATGATTTGCTTCTTCCATCAAAGCTATTATACCTAGGATAGATCTTTGATTTAGTCTTAGGTTTAGCCTTTACTTTCCTCGTCTGATTTTTCTTTTCAGAAGTATCAGACGAGGTAATTAATTCCTTTGGTTTCTAGGGACTGAATAAAGTTTCTACCTTAGGTTTAGTTGCTTTAACAAAAACTCTAGGTTTTATTGGATCATTCTTCTTATTCCTATCAAAGCCTAATCCAGTTTTATCACTAGACTTTTGTGAAGAATTGAAAATTTTATCTATTGTGGTTTGAGAATTATTCATAAGTCCTAACTTGAGATTGAATTCTCTGTTAGTCCTCTTATAATTCTCATTCTCAGAATAGATTTTTGAAAATTTTACTTTTAAAGAACTCAATTCCTGTTCTAACTTATCTGTCTTATCAGACAAGGTACTGGTGATCATCTCAGTCTGACATTCCCCCTTGAATGTATAGTCTGGTTTCTCACTTTCCTTAGTCTGATTGACTTTAGTTAGATCAGAAATTTGATCCTTTAAATTAAGATTTTTAGTCTCTATCTGTTTATAAGCAGATAGAGCAGTCTCCAAATCTTTCAAAAGTTTATCAATAAGACTGGGATCAGTTTCAGATAAGGTATCACAGTCATTATCTGATGATGAATAGTAATGTACCTCTTTAGCCATTAGACATATGTCATCATCTGACCCAAAATCAGATGATGATGAGGTTGATGATGTCTCACGAGCTTCTTCTTTCTCAGCTAGGAGAGCTCTCTGGTCAACATACCTTCTATCTCTTTTCTTCCTCTTTTCTTCTCTCTCTCTGGGAGTGAGTTGAGGATAATCATAGCTGTAGTGACCAGGTTTGCTGCATGTATAGCATACATCTCCTCTGTCTGTTTTTGCACTACTTTCTCCTCGTCTGATAGGTGACTTATGACTTCTTGACTGATCCTTCTTTTTATCATTATCTGAGCACTTTTCATCCCTGTCTGATCTATAGTTCCTTCGACCTAATCTGTCTCTTTTGTTTCTTTTGTACTTCATCTTCAGTCTTTCATACCTTTTCAACAAAAGAGCCATTTCTTCTTTTACAGACAAATCAGATGCTTTAGAGATCTTTTCAGATTCGTCTTTATGAACAAAAGCTACTGTTTTTCCAGATGTAGATGACTCTGCCTCATCTTCTTCATCTTCGATGTGAATGTTATATTCCAGTGCTTTAAGATGAGAGAAAAGATTGTGATGTGATATTGATGACAGATCCTGTGTTGCTTTGAGAATATTAGCTTTCTCTCTCCATCTTTTGCTCAAAGATCTGAGTACCTTGTTGTTAATTTCTTTCTCAGTGTATGTCTTACCCAAATCGGCTGCTTTGTTCACAAGATTAGTCAGTCTTACATCCAATTGATCCACAGTTTCACCACCCTTCATTTTGAACGTGTCAAATGCATGTAGAACAGACTGTAGCTTATTTTCTTTGACCTGTTCAGATCCTTCACAAATTCCAGCAAGAGTCTCCCACATTTCCTTGGCAGTCTTGCATCTTTTAACCTTTTCAATCCAATCCTTGCTCAATGTTTCAATAATTTCAGTTCTTGCAACTTGATCTAAATTGTGAATCTTCCTTTCATCACTAGTGAGTTCTGAACTCTTCTTTTCCTGCCTAACTCTTGCTTCAGCTGAAGTAGTACCATCACTTGTGCCACCATGATAAAACTTGATAGGTCCTTCCTCAAGAACCTCCTCCATTCTGTCATGAATTGCTTTAAGATGGTTCTCCATTCTAAACTTCCAGTAATCATATTCTTCTATAGAAAAATCAGCCAAACTCCTGGATTTCTTACTTTTCACAGAAGACATGATGAAACAAAAATCACAAGACTCACAAGATCTAATTAGCAGAACTGTTAGTGAAACTGCAGATTATCAAGAACAAAAATTCAGGATCTCAGTTAAGACCTAAAATTAATATCAGAACAGCTTAACACTGCTCTGATACCACTTGTTGGTCCCTGAATGTTGAGTTGATTAAAACCTTGAGATAGCCTTCTAGAACAAAATCTAGAAAGGGGGGGTTTGAATAGATTTTGTAGATTTTTTAATATCTTTTCAAAATCAATTCAAAGTATCAGATTAAACACATCGGAAATCAATTTTTAAACTCAACTTTTAACAAGATCAAAAGCAAGGCTGATATTTAGATTTTAGCTAAGATTCTGAAATTTAATTTTGAATTAACAAATTGTAACTTGAACAGAAATTAAAAGAAAGCAGTAGGTTTTATAGTGGTTCGGATTATAACAATCCTACATCCACTCTCCTTCTCCAAACTTTGAAGAAGGGTAGCTTACTTACTTACAACCTTTACAACTTACAATTCAATCTTCAACTCTTCAACTATGCTAATCAAACTTCTAAAATCTAACTCTAGAATAAGAAGTGTTTATGAAGATGTGAAGTGAAGTGTTCTATACACACTTAGAAAAATATTTGAAACCTCTTTGAAAATACTTTGTGAAATCAATAGTGAATAGTATGAAAAATCAGATTTGCATAAGTGTGTTGAAAAATAAAATCTAGACATATTTATAAGTCTGAAAAGACAGTTAGTTTGTTAGTTAGTTCTAACAAACTGGAAACTGCTCAACAAACTTAATCTTGAAAACTACTCTTGACCTCAGCTGTTTTCTTCTACTCGTCTGCAGCTGACTTGGTGAAGACTCGTCTTTCTTATTCTACTCAGCTTGTCTTGACCTCGTCTGAGCTCTTTATGATCGTCTCCTGCAGATGGCTAGATTTGAGCTTGTCTCCAGATGACTTGTAAACTTTGATCTCCAGCTAACTTAATCAGTTCTTGACCCAGTCTGATCAGCTTAGCACCGAACTCTGATCTGAGCTGTTTATCAATGTTGTCTGTTCATCTGGATTGATCTTTTAACTCATCAAAACTCTACTTGGTCTAACACATAGAATCATCTGAAATAAATAATTCAGACAAAACTTCATCCATTGTAAAAGACAAAGGTAAGAAAGTAATGTCATATCACCCAGCTGATCAGATAATTGGAGATTTAGACTCTAGAGTCCAGACGAGGACCCAACTAAATCAAGATTGCATGTTCAGTTGTTATGTGTCATTACTTGAACCTAAATCTATTACAGAAGCTCTAACTGATTCTAACTGGATTAATGCCATGCAAGAAGAACTAAATCAGTTTCAGAGACAAGATGTGTGGGAGCTTGTTGAAAGGCTTCATCATCAAAAAGTCATTGGAACTAAATGGGTCTTTAAAAACAAAAGGGATGAAAACAATATTGTGGTTAGAAATAAAGTCTGACTAGTTGCTCAAGGTTATTCACAATCAGAGGGGATTGATTATGATGAAACCTTTGCACCAGTAGCTCGTCTGGAAGCCATAAGATTGTTTTTAGCCTATGCTGCTTTTAAAAGATTCATAGTTTTTCAAATAGATGATAAGTCAGCATTTCTTAATGGAATCCTAGCTGAAGAAGTTTATGTAGAGCAACCTCCTGGTTCTCTCAAAGGAGACAAGGTATATAAACTAAGGAAAGCTCTATATGGACTTAAACAAGCACCTAGAGCATGGTATGACACCTTGTCTGATTATTTAATTCAAAATGGTTTTGTAAAGGTAGAATTGATATAACTCTCTTTAGAAAAGAATTTGGTTGTGATATTTTGTTAGTTCAGATTTACGTTGATGATATTATTTTTGGATCAACTAACATATCTTTGTGTGAAGAATTTAGTCATCTTATGAAAATCAGATTTGAAATGTCCATGATGGGAGAGATGACTTATTTTCTTGGACTCCAAGTCAAACAGACAAAGAAGGGAATATTCATCAATCAAGCCAAATATACAAAAGATCTCATTGAAAAATTTGGAATAGGTACCAACCGAGAAGCTAAGATACTTATGATGACAAACTTTTCAATGGATCCAGACGAGAAGGGAGAAGACACTGATCAAACCGAGTATCGAGGTCTAATTAGTTCATTATTATATTTAACTGCTAATAGACCTGATATTTCATTTGCAGTTGGAGTCTGCGCTCGATTTCAAGCTAATCCTAAGAAAAGCCATCTTGAAGCAACGAAGAAAATTCTTAGGTATCTAAAAGGTACAGTAAATGTTGGATTGTGGTATCCAGCTGATGACAACTTTGAGTTGTCTGGATACTCAGACTCAGACTTTGGTGGGTGTAAGATAGATAGAAAATCTACATCTGGTACTTACCAATTTCTTGGTAGTAAGCTGATTTCATGGTTGTCTAAGAAACAACCTCTGTAGCTACTTCCACAACTGAACCTGAGTATATGGCAGCTGGAAGTTGTTGTTCACAACTGATCTGGATAAGTCAACAGTTAAGGGACTATAACATTATCACCAAAGATGTACCAGTCTTTTGTGATAGTAATAGTGCCATAGCTATTACCCAGAACCCAGTCCTACATACAAGATGCAAGCATGTTGACATAAGACATCACTTTATCCGAGATCACGTTGAAAAAGGCAACATCAGACTTGAAAAGATTCTGACTGATTTTCAAAGAGCAGACATCTTGACAAAGCCACTGGCAGAGACAAGGTTTAAAGAACTTTCTGTAGAGTTAGGATTATTAGATGCTTCTTTAGTTAATCTATAATCTTATCTTATTGTTTTTCATTCTTTGTCTCTCTCAATTTAGTTTATTATGTCTAGAAAGAATTATCAGACTAGATATGAGTCAAAGGACAATCAGGTAGCTGATATCATTGATTTCCTACTAAGGAATCAAGAATCAAGGATTAGTCATATTGACCTTATCTGACTTGATGATTATTTATCTGACATCTGGTAAAATAGACAAGGACACAATAGTCAGCTGATTTTATAAAATCAGATGATCATTGTATCTTATCTGACTTACCCTAGCTACTAATGATTTCTTCAAGTTTATGTCTTTGCAGGAATAGATCACAAATCAGATTATTAGATCAGACAACATCTGCTCATCTATTATAAACCTTCTCTTTTGGACACCTTTGTTTCTAAATACTCTCCATACATTGTGTTTTCTTATAAAACTCTTATCAGATTGTTTTCATTGGTTGGAAAAACTAACTTTAGAAAATCTAATTTGAGCCTGCTTATTTGAAATAAAATGTTTTCTTAACTGGTCTTTAAGTTTGCCAAAAGATAAAACTAGGCTGTTTTAAAAATCAGACGAGGTACTTTATCAGATAAATTCATAATCCTATCTGTGTTTGGAAACCCTTATACGAAGTAAGGTAACCCTAGGCTGACGTCAGGTATACTTACTTTTCTGCATAAAGTAACCTATTTCTGAATCCCAATCGTTTATCCAAATTCTTAACCGTTGATTCAGCACAGTAAATCATTTCAAATAAACGGCTTAGATTAAAAACTAATTTTCTAAAGCGATTTCTCTTTCCAATTTTCCCTCCTATAAATACATCTTCTTCTTCGATCAAACTTTTTCACTATCAGAAAACCATACTTATACTCTGCAAAAATTTCATTCTCAAAACTCTTAGCCAAATTTTTATGAGCCAATCTCAGAAACCTATCTCAACAACTCCAATAATGGTGGACATTACCTCAGAAACGTACAGTAAGAAAATTAAATCAGAGATGTATGTGGACTTCGACACCACCACTGATGAAGAATCGAGACAGATTCTCAGATTATTAGAGAGGTCGGGATTGAGGACATTCTGCTCCAAGAAATCCAACACAAACAAAACTCTAGACATGAGAGGGGTGGAGTTTTAAGTCAATGGAGAACTTCAGGACAGAATCTTTAAAACTCGTGTTTACGGCGAAGAACTGACGGTGACCACGGCGGAGGTGGCCCGAATCTTTGATACAAGCAATGAAGGTGTAAAACCCCTCACCTACAAATCAGACGATTGGGTAGAATCAATCGAGATGATTGCCCGGACTTCAATGAAGGATAGAAGGTCGGAATTAAAGAAGAAGATGCTCCGACGGAGATATCGTCTGTTAATGACGATATTGACGAAGGTGATTCTAGGGGAGCAGAACTCCCATGATGGTCTGACGCGACCTAGGTTGTGCTGCTTGAGGACTATCATTGATGGGGTGCAAGACAATTGGGCTGAAATGTTGCTAAGCCGGTTTGAGACCGAGAGGAAGAGGCTAGAGGTAGTAAATGGAAAGCGGCAGGCAAAATCGATCACCAGTCTGTTTAATAAGGTGACGGTTATCCTGGAGGACATGTCGACAGCTGAGATCAACTGGGCTGATAGAGTTAGAGCCTATGCCAAGCAAAAAGGGCTATTGACAAAGAATGAGCTGATCGGAGAACCAACTGACTCTGACGGAGAAGCAGCTGAGGTCAGGGCTCAGGACCCCTCAGCTGAGGAGGAGGAAGAAGAAGGGGAAGAACAAGCAGCTGAACCTTCAATGATCTCTGCTGAGGCTTCACAGCCAATGATGCAGAAGGAGAAGATTCCTAAGAGGAGGAGGCTGATAAAAGCCTCGGAAAGGGAAGGAGCCTCATCTGAAGCCTAGCCAAGCCTGCTATCTGAAGAGGTATCTACTCTAAAGGTAGCTGCAGCAGCTGTTGAGCAAGCCCAGGACATCCATGAAGTCAGCTCAGAGAAGACACCCTCCCCTTCACCCAAAAAGGTAACCTCCTTTGGAGCCTCTGCTACTCCCTCTATCTCCCCTACCTCATCTCCCACCCATCTTGGCGATGAAGAGGTGACCCAGGCTGGCACCTCTGAGCCTCTTAAACAGCCTACTCCCACGTTAGTCCAAGTCACAACCTCATCATTCCTCCCTCAAACACAAACTACTTCTCCTCCCCCATCTCCATCTAAGCTTCTCTCATTTCTTACTGGACCCATCTACTCACCTACACCTTTAACCGTCTACACTCCAACCTGTTAGGATGTATACTATAAGCCTAGCTTTTGTATGAACATCTTTCTTGAGTATGAACATCTTTTTTCATATGAGATTCATTATGATCAAAATACTTATTGTTTATGATTGTTATATATATCATTATTTTGTTCAGATTAATCTATACTGTAGATAACATGGTGTGTGGTGTCACACAGAAGATCATGTTATCAGTGCCTTATAGA
Source organism: Paraleonurus japonicus (assembly GCA_030762865.1). Lineage (NCBI taxonomy): Eukaryota > Viridiplantae > Streptophyta > Magnoliopsida > Lamiales > Lamiaceae > Paraleonurus > Paraleonurus japonicus. The sequence goes on from CM061057.1 coordinate 29,770,184, forward strand.
TTATAAATAATAGCTCACAACCAAAATGGATTTGGACAAATCATTGGAACGGTTGTAGTGTAATTTGGTATTAGTCTATCTTGACTATAAAGTTACACTAGTACATTTTGTATGTATTGAGCAGGACCATATGAGGTTGTTCAATTTGTACTGACTATATAAAAGAACAAGACCTCTGTTGTTATGGATGTACGTCTTCTTAATCCCTATATAATAATGGGCACGTGTACTCAATGTATGTTTCTTTGATTTACCAATGGGTGAGATTTATTAAATCAATAGGCTCGGTGAATTGGGAGATATCATTTTTATATGGTGTCTTTGATTATAGAAGGAATCCGTGTCCTAATTATTTAGGATGATGATGTCCCCTTGAGGAGCTCATAAAGATTATTATGTAAACCCTGCAGTGTGGATTTAATCCGACATAATAATAAAGATGAGTGGTACTACTCTTGGAATTAGATATAAATTAATTAAGTTGTCAAGAATTTAATTAATTTATGGACATTCGATATCTTAAACACGGGAAATAAACGTACACATAATAAAGGAGCCCATATAATAATATGGGATTAGGATTTGTAATTCAATTATAACTCTTTAGTGGACTGAGTTATAATTGATGGGCTTAAGTAAAGTGTTCGGACTGAACACAGGATATTTAGGCCCATCAGGAGGCCCAACCCTAATTCCTCCTTAGGGTCCCTGTTGTAGCCTATAAATAAACCCTAGGCTTATAAGAAGTGGGTCAAGGCAGATGAGATGGTGCGGTGTTACATTTTGGCTTCTATGTCAAATGTGCTGCAACATCAGCATCAGGCCATGACCTCTGCTTATGAGATGATGCTCAATCTCAAAGAACTCTTCGGACACCAGAGTCGGGCTGCCAGGCAAGAAGCCATGAGAAACTTAATGACGACGACCATGACTGAGGGGACACCCGTAAGGGATCATATCCTCAAGATGATGGCTCATTTGAATGAGATGGAAGTCCTTGGAGCTGAAATCGATGGGGAAACCCAGGTCGATATCGTTCTCCAGACACTGCCTAAGAGTTTTGAGCAGTTTCGCCTGAACTACAACATGAACAAAAGGTTGTATTCGATGGCGGAACTTCTGACAGAACTCCAAGCAGCAGAAGGGTTATTTCGTCAAGCTTCTCAAGCTTATATTGCTGAAAATGTTTCTACATCTAAGCCAAAAGGCAAAGTGATGAAGAAAAAGAAACAAGCTGGTTTGGCAAAGAAAGCGGGTGAACCAAAGAAAATTGGTCCACCAAATGGCGTGAAGAAGCCTAAGGGCAAATGCTTTTTGTGCAAGCAGCCAGGACATTGGAAGGTAGATTGCCCCCGTAAAAAGGAAAAAGAAGGTATATCTTATTCACTAACTATTGAAACATGTTCAGCGGTGTTATCTACCGGCACCTGGTGTGTAGATACGGGAGCCACTGATCATGTCTGCAATTCTTTGCAGGGGTTCCAGGAAACCAGGCAGCTTAGTGAGGGTGAGATTACCATCTACATGGGCGACGCTACGAGAGTAGCAGCTGTTGCAGTGGGAGATGTTAATTCTAGGGATTGTGGATCTTTTATTGAAATCTATGGCTTAATTCTTCTTTTATTTGGTGTTTGTTGTTGATTATGATTCACGTGTTTGAATATTCATGTTTAAAAGCTTATTTTCATTTGCCATGATTATTTGTTCTACTTATTATTGTTTGGGTTTATAATTGAGAAATTTAAATCCATCAATTTACCTCAAACACATGACCTATTAATTATTACTTGAGAAAGGAAATTAATTAGTGGGAAGGTTTTAGGGATCCTAGGTGCTAATTGGGTTGATCTCATTAATAGGGTAGAGATACTTGTTAATGTTGTTCTTCCTTTGAGTTGATTGGTTAGAAATTTTCTTTCAATTCTTGTTTAGTGATCCACCTTGCATAATCACCACAACACATTTTAAATCAAGTTTGCCGCCATAGATGGATGTTTAAGTGAAGCATTTCCTTAGGACTATCTTCTTAATTGTTGATTTCACTCTTGTTCTTTCGATTGCTTGTTTTAATCTAGTGTTTAATTGTTGTGGCTATTATTTCTAATCTTCTCATTGGTGACACTTGGTAGAATTTAGTTAATTGTAGTCTTAATTTGGCAACATATTTTAATTGATTTTCTAGATAAAATTAAACCTCTTCGCGTTACTCTTACACTAATCCCCTCCTTTTGGATCAATATCCTTGCTTATCACACTATGATTTGTAACTCGTACGCTTGCGGTAATTAAATTTTGTGTTGATAAAAAATGGAACAAGTTAATGGCGCCGTTGCCGGGGAGGGGCGTTCATTAGTTCTAGGAGTGATAAGTGGTTAGATTTTGTACTATATTTTTACTTGCTTTCTTTTATTTGTGGTAAATTACAAAAAAATGTTGAGTTATTGCTTTTGTTGATTTATTTTGCTACACTTCTAATTAATGGTATTTGTTTTAGATTGGTGCATGAACACTGCAAGAGTAAATAGACAAGATCTCCATCCTTTGGAGTTGGAAATTGAGGCTATTTGTAGACACCAAAACGTGGAAAGAAGAAGAAGGAGAGTAGTAAAAGAAATTAAGGGAGACAATCCGGTGGTAGATGATGTGGGAGGAGTCCCATTTTATCCTACGGAAATAATGTTAATCCCGATGTTGCGGCACCACAAGAGAATATTCCAAATGATGAAAGAGTACAACAAAGGGTAATGAGAGATCATTTTCGTCCAATACCAAGGCTTTATGGAGGAGCCGGAATGGAGCCCGTGGATGCTCATAACTTTTAACTCAAATTGGAACTCATCTTGATGGTGCAAAATAATCAATTCGGAGGCTTAGCAAGAGAGGACCCCAATTTACATCTATCTCAATTTCTTGAGATAAGTGGGATGGTGAAGATAAATTGGGTACCTCAAGATTACATCCGGAGGCAATTATTCCCATTCTCTCTTGGGGATCGAGCAAAACAATGGTACATCTCTCTTGATATGATTACCATTACCACATGGAATGATTTGGTGGATGCATTTTTGATGAAGTATTTTCCCCCAAGCAAAACCATTCAAATTAGAGGGGAGATATCTTCATTCATGCAAGGTGAAGATGAATCGTTAGCCTGAGCATGGGACCATTTCAAAGACTTAATCCGGAGTTGTTCACAATATGGTTTCTCTAGAGATCAAAGGATTTGCTACTTCTACAATAGGATGGACGATTGCACAAGAGGCATGGTGGATGCCTCGACCGGAGGATCTTTATTAGGAAGAACAACCGAAGAAGGGTATGAATTACTTGAAGAAATGGCTATGAATGGCAATCAATGGCCATCGGAAATGAGACAACATAGAAGAGTCACCTCGACTTAAGATTCGGAACTCTTAGCCAAGCTAGCATCCAAGGTTGACAATCTAACCTCTATGGTGACCAAGCAAACTCCCAAAGAACCTATAGCGGAAGTTCAACATGAAGAGACTCATTGCATGGGCTATCCAAGAGACCGCAATTATGGAGAAAGGCAATACCGAGGGAACCCTTCTCGTCACAGCCCAAACCATTATCATCCGGGGTTAAAAATTCATAAGAATTTTTCCTATGCCAATCCAAGGAATGTTCTTCAACCGGCGGCGGATTTCAAGGTAAATAATAGGGTGATCAAAGAGCCATCAAAGGGTTTATCTATGGAGGAAATGTTCACATCATTTATGGGAGTAACCAAAAATTTCATGCAAGAGACTAAGAAAAAATTTGCACAACAAGATGAGAAGTTTGATCACTTGTCTCATGAAATTGAAGGGATCAAAGACAACGTGAAAGCCATTGAGGTGCAAGTTGGTCAACTTGCCAACATGATGGGGAGTCAACACAAACCGGGTCAATTTCCATCTAACACGGAATTGAACCCCAAAGAGCATTGCAAGGCTATAAGATTGAGAAGCGGCACAAGCTATGAGGGGCCAAAGATGCCGGTTGAAGAAGAAAGGAAAGAGAGCACTAAAATTGTTGAAGAAGAGATAGTACAAGAAGAAGAAAGTCAACAAGAAATTATCTTTGAAAAAGAGAGGGTAGAAAAACCAAGTGAAAAGAAGGGTGAGCAAGAAGTGGACATCCCTATTCCTCTCCATAACAATGGGAAGCAATCAACATCCATCCCCTATACACAAAGACTAAAGAAGAAGAACTTAGATGTCAAGTTTGCCAAGTTCTTGGAGGTATTCAAGAGGATTCACATCAACATACCTTTTGCGTAAGCATTGGAGCAAATGCCTCACTACACCATGTTCTTGAAAGACATTATGTTAAACAAGAGAAGGATGGCCAGTTATGAAATCGTTAACCTCAACGAGGAGTGTAGTGCCATGATCCAGTCCAAGCTTCCTAAAAAATTAAAGGATCCAGGTTCCTTCACACTTCCGTGCAAGATTGGCAATGGAGGCACATTTAGAGCTTTGTGTGATTTAGGAGCGAGCATAATCTTATGCCCTTATCTATCCTCAAGACACTTGGTTTGAGAGATTTGAAGCCTACTACCATCAATCTTCAATTGGCGAATAGATCCATGGCATATCCAAGTGGAATAATTGAAGACGTGTTGGTGAAAGTTGACAAATTCATTTTTTCTGCGGATTTTGTGGTGCTCGATATGGTAGAGGATAGGGCAATCCCCTTGATCTTAGGAAGACCATTCTTAGCAACCGGTGGGGCCGTGATTGATGTAAAGAAAGGAGAGTTGGTTTTGAATGTCAATGACGAGCATGTGATGTTATGTTTGGCATCTACAAAGCAATCAAGTATCATGATATTGAGGAGGACCACTATGAGTGCCGTATGGTGGGTATTGTGAAAACTTGTGTGGAAGAGCAAGTAGAGAATGAGAAGTTTTTGGAGCTACACAAAGGAAGGAAGTTTGGGGGGTACTTCTTGAGGAGCACTTAATATTTCCACACACCAATATTGAAGAGTGGCCCTCATGTTTTAAGGTTGGAGAGCATGTGTTGTTATATAACTCAAGGCTAAAGTTATTCCTGGGGAAGCTCAAGACCAAGTGGTTGGGACCATTTATGATCAAGAATGTCACACCCATGGGAAATGTGAAACTCATAGGGCATGATGGAGAGACTTTTGTGGTGAATGCTCAATGAGTGAAGCGTTACCATGGAAATGAGAAAGTTCGGATGATTGAGATACTCTACTTGGATGAAGCCTAGAAAAATGGAAAGTCCATACGGCATAGGACGTTAAAAATAGCGCTTCTTGGGAGGCAACCCAAGGTTTTTATTGCTTTCTTTATTGTTTTCTAGTGTTAGTTGTTTGATTTTACTTAGCATTTTTGTAGGTGGATGATTCATATAAGAGCTCTAGTGGACTTGAAAGAAGAGAAAGAGCACCATGGAATGAAAAAAAATATTGCAATTGTGATTTCCAACAAAGATGCTTAGGATGTGCAAGGAGAGAGGTAGTTTTTCGATGCCTCAAACTTAGAATTCTCACCTATAGTGAAATTCTAAGTTTGGGGGTTTATTTATTGGGGATTTGTTTGCTTTTTATTGCTACCCTTGTTATTTTTGCATCGGTGCACCATTCTACTAGGAGTCACATTCTTGCACTGGCGCACACACCCGTGGTGCTAGATTTTAGGTTGTGTTGTGTGATAGTGTTATTTTGGTTAAGTTGCAAATTTATTCATCGATATTTGTGCTTTGGTTGGTGGATTGTTGAGTTCATGCTATAATGATGAATTGATTGGTGAAGTTTAATGTTTGCATGATAGCTAGTTGTGTGATGAGTGATGCTTATGATGGTACTTTGTCCATGTTCATTGAGCCGTGAGCTTTAGAGCCTATTAGATATGCATACATTTTGAGTCTAAGTTCTTTCATGAGAGTGTCATGCATACTTGTGTGCTCTAGAACTTGCCAAGTGTCTTATTTGAGCTACTTGTGTATGTGAGATTCTTGAAAAGGATAAGAGGCTATCTTTTTTTACATAGTCACTTTGCCAAATTTTTCCTACCCAATGAAATTTCTCCGTAGTTAGCCAACTTGAGCTTATTACCCTATTTCTTTGGCAACCTACATGTATTAACCCAAATCTCCTTTTTAATGAGCCTAAATTGTCCCTATGAACCAGTGGAACTTTAATGTGGATAAGAAGGTTAATTGAGCTTATTTGTGAAGTTGGTGGAATTACTTGGCGTGTAAGTGAAAAGTGAGAAAAGGATGAGACATGAATGCACAAGAAAAGATTAAGTTGGCGTGAAAAGAAAAGAAAAGAAAAGAAAAGAAAAGAAAAGAAAAGAAAAAATGAGAAGAAACTCTCTTTGTGTGCAAAGAATTTGATAGAGCTTGATATTCAAAAGTGTTAAATGGATGATGAGAAAGAATGTGCTTTGAGTTGACAAAAAAATGGTGGGAGTTAGAATTTTTTGAGTTGCAATCCGCGCAATTGCAACTTTATATTGAGAAGTTTTTTTTAGATGTGTCTATGCGTCTTTATCTTCTTGCCCCATTAGTTTTTTTTTTATAGTCACTCAATCCAAATTTTTCCACCTTGACCAAAGAGCCAACGTCAAATGAAAAGCCCTCTTTGATTCTTGAATTGAGCATGAATGCATGGTAAGAATGTAGATATTTGGCAAGCATATGGTAGTGCACTTGTGTGTTTTGACTTTTGAGAGCAAACACGTCATATATATCTTGTGTGTAGAGAGAAACACTCCTTGAGAAGAACATTGGATGAAGTACTTGAATTTTGCATCTCTCAAAGCATAGCATGTTTGAATGTTTGTTGATTGCAACACCATGAGATAAGTTGTTATAAAGAGAACTCGATGATTCTATTTGATGTCTTGTGTCTGATGAACTTTGATGCAATCATATCACCCTCATGTTTTATTTTCTCTTTGTTTAAGGACAAACAACACTTTAAGTTTTGGAGGTTTGATTCGAATGATTTTTGAATGATTTTGGTGTGCATTTTATGCTTATTTTTCATATATTTTCATGCTTTTATTGCCTAAGATGAGCTAATTGCACTTAATCATTGAGATTGTGTAGTGAGTTGTGATTTGTAGGTAAAATAGTTTTTTTAGGATAAATTGAGGGTCTGTAGATTATCCAAGCCAAAGAAAGAATTGCATGGCTAGAAATAGGGCTTAAAGATTAGCACAATGCAAAAAAATTGGCTCGATCGGATGTCATACGTGAAAGTTATGATCCAACAAAGTTGAAGAATGAATCACACTCGAGCACCTCCATTTCCACCCGGCCGAGTGGAGCAGCAGCAATAGGAAAATCACTCGGGCATCCATATTTTCACTCGGCCGAGTGGACTAGCAGCAGTAGGAATCCGACTCGGGCAACACATGGTGACTCGGCCGAGTCACATCCCTCATATGGCCGAGTTACTTACGTATTTGACAGGATTTTCGGGGTTTTAGACTTATATTGGACACTCTTTAATGGCTTAATTATAAAGTTAAATGTCTAACCTAATTTCCCACTATAAATACTCCCCCAATTCAGATTTCAAAGACATCTCACTCACTCTTGAAGATCAAACACACACACTCACAAACACTTGAAGGTATTTGGTTCCTTTCTCCTCAAGTCCATCACTTTGGAGACTCAAGACATGTTTTGAGCTTGGATTGTAGTAGATTTTCATCCCCAAGAGACTAAGCTTCCTTTTTCCCTTCTTTTATTTCAATTTTAGTCCTTTAATTTTGTAATAGCATTGATGAGAATTTTTGTTGGCTAGAACCCTTTGTTCTAGGGATTGTGGATCTTTTATTGAAATCTATGGCTTAAATCTTCTTTTATTTGGTGTTTGTTGTTGATTATGATTCACGTGTTTGAATATTCATGTTTAAAATCTTATTTTCATTGGCCATGATTATTTATTCTACTTATTGTTGTTTGGGTTTATGATTGACACTTGGTAGAATTTAGTTAATTGTAGTCTTAATTTGGCAACATCTTTTAATTAATTCTCTAGACAGAATTAAACCTCTTCGCGTTACTCTTACACTAATCCCCCTCCTTGTGGATCGATATCCTTGTTTATCACACTATGATTTGAAACCCGTATGCTTGCGATAATTAAATTTTATGTTGATAAAAAGTGAAACAACCCCAAAGCTTGATTTACCCAAATAATTTTTTGGGCAGCTTGACTAATGGAATTAATAGGAGTCAGAAGGTGAAAGAGGTGGTTTTAACTCAGGGGTCGACAGATTGCCATGAAGAAAATAGGAGAACATTGAAGAAGAATCCATGGAGGAAAAAAGAGGGGATTGCATCGAAATAGAGCCTTCAAGCTACGGAGAAGAAGAAATGGAGGGCATTTGTAACAAATTTGGAATCAAGTGCAGGCAGAGAGGCAGAAGCTAGAGAATTGAAAAATAAGGGCAAGAAAGATAGTCTGGATTGCTCTACGAAAGACAAGAGGAAAGAGGCGACTGAACCATGGGAGATAATAAAGAAATTGTGATTAACATCGATTGTAATTGAGGACCGAATGGTGATTGAATTGGAAGCGTTGGATCGAGATAGAGGGGAAAGTGCCGCAGAGGTCAGGGAGATAATTGAGGTATGTAGTCAATGAAAATCCTTACATACAGTATTCGGGGCTTGGGGTGTAGTGTCAAATGTGGTGATGTGCGGGAATTGATTGTCAAACGTAGTGTGGATTTTGACCAAATTCAAGAAACGAAAAAAGAATTGATAGATGAAAATTCAAGGGCAGGGGGTATTGTTTCTCTGTGGGATGTTGAGAAATTTATGGTTTAAAGTAGGTGGAATATGGAAGGGGCAGTAGTTGTGAATGGTCTGTGGGGTTCAGAGAGGATTCAGTGTTGTTTGATAAATGTGTATGCTCATTGTTTGCTATCTGAAAGGCTAGAACTATGGGACAGGTTGAGAATTTTCAAAAATTAATGGGAGTTTGGGGGTAAAAAACTTGGAGTGTTTCAATCGGGTGTTACTAGGGAAGTGGGCTTGGGGCTTTCAAAATGAGAGAGAGAAATTATGGGTCAGGGTAGTGGTGTCTAGGTGGGTGGAGTCTAGTGGCTTGGGGTATGATTATGCTAATTTGAGGAGTCAAACTCCAATAGGGTTGTGGGGAAGTGGTGAGAGCAGTTGGGGGAGAAGAGGGTAGTTGGTTTTCAGAGGGGGTTGAGAGGGTGATAGGAAATGGTAATAGCACTCTATTTTGGAAGGAGCAATGGGCAAGGGGGTGAGGCTTAAGGATTTATTCTCGAGGTTGTATAGGTTGAGTTTTCTTTGGGTGAATGGGAGGAGGGGGTGTGAGTGTGGAAATGGAGATCGAGGCGTGAGTTGTTTAAAAGGGAGTCTGTTATGCTTAATAATTTGATTGAAGTGATTGACAGGTTTCCCTTACGAGTTGATGCACATGATGCTTAGAGGTGGAGCCCAAATTCAAGTGGAGGTTATACGACAGGAGAAGTGTATGATTGGCTAAGAGGTAAAGAAGAAGATAGGATAGGGGAGGAGAACATGGCTTTTAAGCTAATTTGGGACCAGCTGGTACCTGCAAAAATCAAAATACATGATTGGAGATCCATATGGGAAAGATTGCCGACGAGAGTGAAATTACAAAGAAGAAACATCATCCAACCAAATGGAGACGTCTCTTGTGTCTTCTGTGGTGATCATGTGGAGGAGGTGAGGCATGTTTTATTTGAGTGTAAGTTCTCTTATTTGGTTTGGATGGGATGTTGCAATTGGATAGGAATTCATACTGCCCTTTCTTCAGCTCCCTCTACGTGTTTATTTCAATTTAGTAAATTCATTAGGGGGAGGAAGGGTTGCTCATATGGAGTATGTATATGAGAGTGCATTGTTTGGTTTATTTGGAAGTGTAGAAACAAGAAGCTCTTTGAAGGAGGGGAGGTGCAGCTGGGTGAAGTGATTGAAGAAATAAAGTCCAAATTGTGAAGTTGATTAGTGTATCGGGATCCAATAAACAACAAATTATCTTTTGAAGATTGGTTGGTTTGGCCAAGGAGGTGCTTGGAGGAGTGAATTATGTTGTTTTTTTTAGGAGAATTGGTTTTGTGTACTCTGCTTTTGTCCTAAGAATAGATTGAAGTTGTGTATTGTTGGCTCATTGTAGGGCATTTCTTGTGCCGTTGATGGGGTGAACTTTTTTTTTAATTTAATAAATGTTTTTTGTCTAAGCAAAAAAAATAATAATATGTTGGAGATGAAGTTTTTGTTGGAATTTGATCTTAATAACATTAAAATCGAATGATTATCATATTTTAACAAAAATTAATAAACTGACCCAGTAAAATCTGTGAGTTTCTATTATCAAGGACTTCATGAAACAAGAATTAGGACCGGTTACAAATAGGTTCAAAAAAAATTCAAAATCGCAAACAGGTTCAAAAAAATTTGCACAGCAGCACAAGATAAATTTGCACAGAAGCACAAAAATATTTACACAATGAACCTATTTATAATTTTTGGATACTTTTTGAACCTATTTGCAATAATTCCCAAGAATTATACTCCCTCAATATCATTTTTTATTGTTCAAAATCAAAAAATGGACGTCTTATTTTTATTTTCTCATATCCAAAATAGCAAAAAAATAATACTATCCTCTCAAACTAAACTCTTACAAACATCCATTATTTACACCCATATGATACTCAATTAATTCTTTTAATAAAAGTGATAATAAAACAACCTCTTTCAATAAAGTTGAAAATACTCAATTACACTTCATTGTATATATTTTAATACTAATAAACAACTATTTTTTTAATAGTTTTGTAATTTTTCTTTGAGAAATCAAAACTGGGATAGAAAAAAACAATGGACGTCTTATTTTTATTTTCTCATATCCAAAATAGCAAAAACAATACTATCCTCTCAAACTAAACTCTTACAAACATCCATTTATTTGCACCCACATGCTACTCAATTAATTCTTTTAATAAAAGTGATAATAAAACAACCTCTTTCAATAAAGTTGAAAATACTCAATTACACTTGTTGGTCCCACTAGTTGAGTATTACAAAGAGAAACTTGAAACAGCCTTCTAGGGAAAATATAGAAGGGGGGGTTGAATAGATTTTCTAACTTTTTCAAAATAAGAAAATTAATTCAAGACACCAAAGTTTACACAGCGAAAATTGATTTTAACTCAACTTTAAGCAGATCAAAAGCAAACTGATAACTAGTCTGATTTTAATTCTGAAGTTGAACTTTGATTAAGAGTGGTAATTGATTAAGAATAGATAAGTAAATGAAAGCAGTAAAGAACACAATGGTTTATAGTGGTTCGGATCTAACAGATCCTACATCCACTCTCCTTCTTCAACTCGAAGAAGGGTCTCTTCCACTACTTAGTTACTTACTTTCTAACGTACAACTTACAACTTTTACAAAGATCTTCTAATCTTCAAACTATCTTCAAACTCCTAATCTTTTCTGGAAAATCTAACTTTTACAGTGCAAGAAGTGTGTTGAAGATGTACAGAAAAGTGTTCTATAAACACTTGAAACTTTTGAAAAATATCTTTGAAAACTTGTGTGAACATTTGAAAGCTTTGTGAATTATCAAAGTAAAAAATGCAGAATGAATTCGTTGTGTATTCTTTTTCTAAAATAAAGTTATGCCTAGACCTATTTATAAGCCTGGAAAGACAGTTAGTTTGGTAGTTGGTTGTAACAAACTAGAACTGCTTAACAAACTTAATCTTGATAACCGCTCCTTATCTTCAGCTGATCTTTCACTAGTCGTCTGCAGCTGACTTGGTGAAGACTTGCTTTTCTTATTCTACTCAGCTTGTCTTGACCTCGTCTGATCTCTTCATGATTGTCTCCTGCAGATGACTTGTCTCGAACTTGTCTCCAGACTACTTCTGCCTCTTCAAACCTCAGCTGACCTATCCAGTTCTTCCTAGTCTGATCAGCCTAGTACTGGATCTTCACCTTAGCTGTTCTTCGAAGTTGGCTGTTCTTCTGAGTTGATCCTTTTTAACTCATCAAAACTTATCCTGAACAAACAATTTCCCCCTTTTTGATGAAGTTAAAACTGCAAGAAAGAGATACACTCACAACTGATGTTAGTCACAGTTATTCAAGATAATCAGATATGCATATTAAAGCATATTCACACTTAATTCAGATTTGTTCAAGATAGAGCACTTAATTCACACTTAAAAAAATTTTGACAGAAATAAAAAAATTTGAGTCTTAAGACTTTTTCAGATAATTTATACTTAGAAAAGTTTTAAGTCTTAGGACTTAGAAAAATTTAAAGACTTCGAAAAAAAATTTTGAAATTTTTTAATCTGAGATGAGAGTTTTCTCAGATGATTAACACTTTGAAAATTTTTAAGTTTTCTAAAAAACAGTAAAGAAAGCTTAAAAATAAGACAAGTCAATACAGATAAGATGAAGTATTATTCACATCATATTTACATATTGCAAAGATGGATAAGAAAAAGAAGATAAGAAAAAAAAATCCTTCGGTCAGATTCCCCATTGATAGGCTTCTGGAACAGCCAGCCAGGTGAAGACTCGTCTTCTTAGTGCCTTAAGTTCTTCTTCACCTTTTAGGCCTGATTCCACTTCTACCTTAGCAACGATGCCTTTTATCCAGTTCATGTCTACTGATTCGTCGGGATTGGTCTTGGGTCTGCCCTTCTCGTAAGCTGGAGCGCATAGATCGGCGTTGAAGATTTTATCAGCTTCGTCGATCAGGCAATGATAGAGGTTGATATCTTCCTTTTCAATCCACTCGTGCCACCTTAGGTCTTCGTCCTGGGCTGAAGAATCAGAACCTTTTAAGATGTACCAATGGTACATCCATCTGGCATCTAGATTCTTCTCTTTATATTCTTTGAACCACTGACCCGCGACGACCTTCGGAGGATTGAGTGTTCGGTGATAAGGTCTGAACTCAACTTCATCTGCCCCATTCATCTCCCACTTTCTGACCTCTTTGCTCCATCTCATCTCCAAGCCTTTGTTCTTCTTCTTCTTCAGGCGCTTCCTTTCCCTTTCACCATACCACGCCTTCTTTTGCCTAATTCTGCGAATCTGCTCTTCTGAAAGGTTTGAGTAGTCAGGCTCTCTCTTCCTTTTCTCAGCCAGGGTAGTTTTGAGACTCAGCGCTTTGGCTGGAGAGGACTCCTCAAACATCTTTCCTTTGCCTTTTCCCTTCACCTCAGCTGGTTTTTCTGCTTCTTTCATTTTGGCCAACAGCTGGGCAGATTTTTCTTCCTCCTCCTTCTTGCTCCTGATCTCATCCTCCTTGAGGGCTTCTTCCAACTGGCTCACCCTCAGCTGAAGCGCAGCCAGCTCATCAGATTTGAGCCAATCATAGTCTCTGTGACCGCCTCAACCATCTTCTTCGTCTTTCTCTTCATCTTTATGGAAAATATTTGTTTGATTTTTCTCTCCATTTGAGCAACGATAGAGGAGATGGCTGAAGTTGGGCTTAGGTCACAGTCCTCATCCTCAGATGAGGATTCAGACGGGGAGGAGGGGGTTTGGGGTTCTTCTGTTTGAGGTAAGGGGGTTGGAGAGCTCATCTGGATGTCCTCCAGAAATGAGTAAGAGGAGATCTCAATTTATGGAGGGGGTAAAGTTTGTGTTTGTGGGGGAATGGATGTTTGTGTCTCAGATAAGGGAATGGTAGACAAGGTTGGTTGTTCGGGTTGAGGGATGGTTGTTAGAGTGGGAGTGGTTTCAGGTTGGATGGGGGTAGATGTGGTTTCAGATGGAGTTATGATTGGTTCAATTGGGGTTTTATGTTTGGACTGTAGGAGTTGGACTGGTTATTTGGGGCAACTGTGGCTATTTTAGAGGCTCTGAGGTGTCAGTCGGGCACACCTCTTCATTGCCAGAGGGAGATTAGGATAAAGAGAGAGAAAAGTTGGTACCTTCCTCCTGGATCGGAGAGAGAGCAGCTTCCTTGGTCGGAGATAGAGGGACTTCAGCTTGCCCGACCTCCGCTGCAATCTTAAGGACAAGTATTTTCTCTGGGAGAAGGGTCGAGGACTCCGTCTGTTGACCTGAGCTGCCAGAGGATTCAGATACTTAAGGCTTCGTTCGAGGTCTCTTCTGAAGGATGAATTGGTCATCCTCATCAGAGTCCTCGTCCGAAGGTTGACTGGCGGTGGCAGTAGACGACTCCTCTGAAGCTTTCTTTTCCAAGGCCTTTACTAGTCTACTCCTTGATCTTCTCTGAGGAGATCTTGCCTCAGCTGCTACCTCCTCCGCTGTCACTTCGACCACAGCTGGATTCTTCTCAGCTTGGACATCCTCTCCTCCGGCCTCAGCCACCGGTTCTGCAGCCTGCCTTCTGGCCTCTTCGGCTACTGCTGCTGCCCTTTGGTCTCTTGCAACATCTGATTCATCATCTGAATCAGGCATTCCTCCCAGCCTTTCATTTTTTGTAAGTATTCCCTTTTGTTTGGAATACTTTTTCGATCCAACTCTCCAGTCAGCTGCTCGATTCAGCCCCTCGATCATAATAGTGATTTTGTTGAACAGGCTGACTGTAGAGTATGCCACCCATTCTTCTTTAGCTGATTTAAAAGTCAACCTCTTCTTCTCCTCGCTTAATCTCTGGATGAGCAGCTGTACCCAGTTCACTTGGACCCCATCTAAAATGGCCCTCATCACACACAATCTGGGCTTGGACAACCCATCATGTGAGCTTTGCTCTCCCAACACAACCTTCGTTACAACAGTCATCAACAGTCTATACCTTCTCCTTAACAATTTTTTCTTCAGATCACGACGAGTTCCTCTGTAAGTAACTCTCGCCATCAAATCGAACGATTCCTCCCAATCATCCTCCTTGTATGTCAATGGATTTACCCCTTCCATTGACTATTGAAAATTCTGGCAAGATTTTCCCTGGTATATGGCAAAGTTGTGCCATCAACCCTTGTGCCAAACCCTTCTGTGGTCTCCTGCAAGTTTACCAGAAACTCCGCTCCCAATAAATCCACAATCTTGTTCTTGGGAGACTTCATGGAAAGAAATCCCCGCAATTGAGAGGCTTCTAGTAGTCGGAGTATCTCCGCCGATTCTCAGTCTCTCGTGGTTTCGAAGTCCACGTACATTTCGGCTTTTAACTTGCTCTTGAATATCTCTTCATTCATTTTAAAACCAGAGGTATTTGTGGAGATATACTTAGGTTTATGAGTTTTGGTGGTTTTTGATGAAGAAGCCATGGTAATCAGTTGGAAAGTATGAGAAATTTTACAGAGAATTGAGACTGGAACTTGTAAAAGTAAATTTCGAAATGACGAAGGTAAGTTTTTAAATCAAGAAGAGAGAGAGGGAAAATTTGGAAGATGATACGTGGCAAATTTTCAGAAACCATTCTTGACCGTTGATTGTTAAAGGCACGTGTAAAATATCGATGGCTCCGTGAGAAAACTGCTTCGCATTCAGCGCATGGCATTAACGCATCTTGAACTGTGTAAAAAGTAATCGTTTATCCTATGGATTAGACAGCTAATAAGTTTACTTTATGCAGAGGTAATTAGTATACCTGACGTAAGCCAAAATATACCTTTCTTTGCATAAAGGTTTCCTATTTCAGACTGGGTTTTGTCAGACTTGGTCAAAAGTGACTTTGTCTTATGTTTTGAAGAATTCCTCCAAGTCTGATTTTGAAAAACAAAATTATTTTAATGCCATTATTTTGGATAAACACTCTTCAAGGCAGAAACTCATCTGAAAAATTTGAAAATAGATTAGCTTGTGAGAACTGTTTTGGAAATATATTTTTCAAGAAATGAGTGAATAAAAGGGGAGGTTATTTTAGAGGTTTTAAGCTGATCTAACAATGTTGATATACCTGTTCCTGCAAATAAACTCAACAAAACTATTAGTAGTCGAGGTAAGTCTGATAGGATGTAGATAATTATCTGTTTTCAAAGAAGCCAGCTGACTATAGTGTCCTTATCTGATTTAGCTGATGTCTGATAAGTAATTATCAAGTCAGATAAGGTCAATATGACTTATCCTTGATTCTTGATTCCTAAGAAGGAGATCAATGATATCAGCTACCTGATTGTCCTTTGACACATATCTAGTCTGATAATTCTTTCTAGACATTTATTTTAAAGAAAGGAAAGAAAAAGGAAAACAAATAATAGATGCAAACAAAAGCAATTAAAAATCAGCCAAAGATGCATCAAGTAATCCTAATTCTAAACACAAATCTTTAAATCTAGATTCAGCTAATGATTTTGTAAGTAGATCTGCTCTCTGAGATTCTGTGGCTATCTTTTCTATCCTAATATCATTCTTTTCTACATGATCTCTAATGAAATGATATCTGATGTCAATATGCTTACACCTAGAATGGAGAACAGGATTGTATGTCATGGCTATTGCACTATTACTATCATAGTAAATAGGAACAGATGATGTTTGAATGTTATAGTCCCTAAGCTGTTGACTAATCCAGAGAAGTTGAGAGCAACAACTACCAGCTGCCATGTATTCAGCCTCAGTTGTGGAGGTGGCAACAGATGTCTGTTTCTTAGATAACCAAGAAATTAATTTGTTGCCTAAGAATTGACAAGTTCCAGAAGTGGATTTCCTATCAATCTTGCATCTTCCAAAATCTGAGTCTGAATACGATAAACAAACACCCAGACAAAGAATGAAGACGGAGACAGGGTGGAGCAAGTAGCAGACGATGAAGTGTTAGAGAAATTTTTACACAAGTTTCAAGAAGCAGTTTCAAGTAACCAAGAGGAAGTTACAAGATTCAGTTATACTGTTATAACTGATCAAAATAGAATTCAAGGAAGTTACAACTACCAAATAAAATTTTCTATAAATAGAGATAGAAATTAGTTTAGAAATATACTTGATACTTTGCATTCATCGATATACACAATTTGTATTCACGAGCCACAAATATTGTACACATTCACAAACGTTTTGTACGTTTTCCAGTTTTAGTGTTTATAGAACACTGTTCACTGAACATCTTCAAGCCATAGATATGCAGAAATTAGGAAGAAATCGTTGTAAGGCTGAAGATTCACAATTGTAAGTAAGTAAGCAAGAAGGAAGAAAGTAAGTGAAGACCCTTCTTCAAGGTTGAAGAAGGAGAGTGGATGTAGGATTGTTATAATCCGAACCACTATAAATTATGTGTTCTTTATTGCTTTGATTTACTTACTTGTTTCTTTTCAATTCTCATCTTATCAATCACAGATTATTTTCAGGATTAAAGTTAAAACTAAAATATCAGTTTGCTTTTGATCTTGTTGAAGTTGAGGTTAATAATCATTTTCCGCTGTGTACATCTGGTACTTTGAATATATTTAGAGAGATTTGAAAAATCTACAAAATCTATTCAACCCCCCTTCTAGATTTTGTTCTAGAAGGTTAACTATAAGTTTCTTAATCAACTCAATCAATCGGGACCAACAAGTGGTATCAGAGCAGTGTTAAGCTGTTCTGATATTGATTTTAGGTCATAACTAAGATCCCAAAATTTGTTTTTGAGTATTTGTATTTTCTTTGTTTCACTAACAGTTCTACTAACAAGATCTTACAAGTATTGTGGTTTTTCTGTTTCACCATGTCTTCTATTAAGAGCAAGAAATCCAGGAGTCTACCTGATTTTTCAATAGAAGAATATGACTACTCTAAGTTTAGAATGGAGAACCATCTTAAAGCAATTCATGACAGAATGGAGGAGGTTCTTGAGGAAGGACCTATCAAGTTTTATCATGGTGGCACAAGTGATGGTACTACAGCAGCTGAAACAAGAGTGAGGCAAGAAAAAAAAAGCTCAGAACTCACTAGTGATGAAAGGAAGATTCATAATTTGGATCAAGTTGCAAGAACTGAAATTATTGAAACATTGAGCAAGGATTGGATAGAAAAGGTTAAAAGATGCAAGACTGCCAAGGAAATGTGGGAGACTCTTGCTGGAATCTGTGAAGGATCTGAACAGGTTAAAGAAAACAAGTTGCAGTCTGTTCTACACACTTTTGACACTTTCAAGATGAAAGAAGGAGAGTCTGTTGATCAATTGGACGTTAGGCTGACCAATCTACTGAACAAGGCTTTTGATTTGGGAAAAACGTATACAGAAAAAGAAATCAACAATAAAGTGCTAAGGTCATTGAGCAAAAGATGGAGAGAGAAAGCTAACATTCTGAAGGCTACTCAAAATCTATCCTCAATTTCTCACCACACATTGTTTTCTCTTCTGAAGGCGTTAGAATATGACATTCAAATTGAAGATGAAGAAGATGAAGCAGAATCTTCAACATCTAGAAAGACTGTAGCTTTTGTTCATCAAGATGAATCCGAAAAGATCTCTAAAGCATCGGATTTGTCCGTAAAAGAAGAAATGGCTCTTCTGTTAAAAAGGTATGAAAGATTGAAGATGAAGTACAAAAGAAACAAGAGAGACAGGTCAGGTCGAAGGAACTATAGATCAGACAGGGATGAAAAGAGTTCAGACAATGATAGAAAGAAGGATCAGTCAAGGAGTCATAAGTCACCTATCAGACGAGGAGATAGAAGTCCAAAAACAGACAGAGGAGATATATGTTATACATGCAACAAGCCTGGTCACTACAGTTACGATTGTCCTCAACTCACTCCCAGAGAGAGAGAAGAAAAGAGGAAGAAAAGAGATAGAAGGTATGCTGATCAGAGAGCTCTTCTAGCTGAGAAAGAAGAAGTTCATGAGACATCTTCATCCTCATCCTCATCTGATTTTGGATCAGATGATGACATCTGTCTGATGGCAAAAGAGGTACATTACTATTCATCCTCAGATAATTATTGTGATACCTTATCAGAAACTGATCCCAGTCTTATTGATAAACTTTTGATAGACTTGGAAACAACTCTATCTGCTTATAAACAGATAGAGGCTGAAAATTTTAATTTAAAGAATCAAATTACTGATCTAACTAAGGTCAATCAAACTAAGGAAAGTGAGAAACCAGACTGTACATTCAAGGGGGAATGTCAGACTAAGATGATCACTAGTACCTTGTCTGATAAGACAGATAAGTTAGAACAAGAATTGAGTTCTTTGAAGATAAAATTTTCAAATATCTATTCTGAAAATGAGAATTATAAGAAAACTAACAGAAAATTAAATCTCAAGTTAGGACTTCTGAATAACTCTCAAACCACAATAGATAAAATTTTCAATTCTTCACAAAAGTCTAGTGATAAAACTGGATTAGGTTTTGATAGGAGTAAGAAAAATGATCCAATAAAACCTAGAGTCTTTGTCAAAGCAACTAAACCAAAGATAGAAACTAGATTTAGTCCCTGGAAACCTAAGGAATTAATTACCTCATCTGATAATTCTGAAAAGAAGAAACAGACGAGGAAAGAAACTCCAAAGGTTAAACCCAAGACTAAATCAAAGTCTTATCCTAGGTATAATGGTTTTGACGGAAGAAGCAAGACATATCCATTCTTACCAAGATTCAAGACAATTTCAAAAGATCAGTTAAATAAGATTGATCTTGAAAGTCTTATCTTAGTAGATAGATATGGGTGTAAACTGCAATCTATGGTTTTAAGGAACATTGATATCTTTGTCTGAATTCCTAAAAATCAACTTAACATGAAAGGACCCAAAGTACAAAGGGTACCTAAGCAATAAATTTGTGATTGCAGGAAGATAAGAAGATAGTTGATAGAGGAGACATTCTTGAGGTCATCTGGTATATTGACAGTGGCTGTTCCAAGCACATGACCTATGAAAGACGACTTCTCTCTAACTATCAAACCATTGATGGACCAAGAGTGATGTTTGGAGATAACAACTATGGACTTACTAAAGGTGTAGGAACACTAATGATTGGAGATGTTCAAGTTCATGAAGTTTACTACGTGGAAGGATTGAAGCACAACCTACTATCTGTTTAACAATTTTGTGAAAAAGGGTTTTGTGTCAAATTTACTCATAATGCATGCTATGTTCTAGATGGTATCAATGAAAATATTTTATTGGCTGGAGTTAGACAAGGTAACATTTATGTTGCAAATTTCAAAAGTTGTCCTAAAGATACTTGTCTTGTTGCTAAGAGTTCAGATGACTTAAGTTGGCTGTGGCACAAACGACTTAGTCACTTAAACTTCAAAACTCTTAACAAAATAGCAAGGAAATCTTTAGTTAAAGGACTCCCTGATAAAATATTTTCAAAGAACCATGTGTGTGATGCTTGTCAAAAAGGAAAACAGACCAAAGCTTCTTTTAAAACAATAAGTAGTCCTTCTTCAGAAAGAATTCTGGAACTTGTTCACATGGATCTGTTTGGTCCAGTAACTCCTCTCAGTTTTAGTGGAAGAAAATATACCTTAGTAATTGTTGATGATTTTTCAAGATTTACTTGGGTTATTTTCTTGTACAAAAAGAATGAGACTATGACTAAGATTCCAGAATTTCTTAAAAAAATTCAAAATGAAAAAGGATTAAATATTGTTAAAATTAGAAGTGATAAAGGTAATGAATTCCTTAATAAATTTATCACTAACTACTGCATTGAGAATGGTATAGCTCATGAAACATCTGCAGCAAGGACTCCACAGCAAAATGGAGTAGTTGAAAGGAGAAACAGAACCTTGAAAGAGGCAGCTAGATCTATGCTATCTGAATTCAACACTCCACACAGGTTTTGGGCAGAAGCTGTTAATACAGCCTGCTATGTTCAAAATAGGAGTCTGATTGTTAAAAATTTGTGTAAAACTCCCTATGAAATTTGGAAGGGAAGATCCCCCAAAATTTCATACTTTCATATATTTGGTTGTAAATGTTTCATACATAACAATGGAAAATCTCAATTAAAAACCTTTGATGCCAAGATAGCAGATGGGATATTCTTAGGATACTCATCTGTATCAAAGGCATATAGAGTTTTTAATAAGACAACCTTGTGTGTAGAAGAAACACCTCATGTGGTATTTAATGAATCCTCTTTTGAGTTTGATAAGACAGGGGACATCACAAAGATATCAGATGATTTGGAACAGGTGACAATCAAAGAATCAACCATAAAATTCTACAATCAAGGATCAGATTCAGATGAAGAGGAAGAATTGGACAAAGGAAAAGAATCTGAAGGATTGTCCTCACCAGCTGATCCGCCATCTAACCAGACGACTAGTACATCTGATGTTCAGGGATCAGAAGGTAACATAGAATCATCTGAAATAAATAGTTCAGACAAGACACCATCCACTGTAAAAGATAAAGGTAAGAGAGTAATATCATATCACCCAGCTGAGCAGATAATTGGAGATTTAGATTCGGGTGTCCAGACGAGGACCCAACTAAGTCAAGATTGTATGTTCAGTTGCTATGAGTCATTACTTGAACCTAAATCAATTACAGAAGCTCTAATTGATTCCAACTGGATTAATGCCATGCAAGAAGAACTAAATCAGTTTCAAAGACAAGATATGTGGGAGCTTATTGAAAGACCTCATCATAAAAAAGTCATTGGAACTAAATGGGTCTTTAAAAACAAAAGGGATGAAAACAATATTGTGGTTAGAAACAAGGCCAGACTAGTTGCTCAAGGTTATTCACAATTAGAGGGTATTGATTATGATGAAACCTTTGCACCAGTAGCTCGTCTGGAAGCCATAAGATTGTTTTTAGCCTATGCTGCTTTTAAAAGATTCATAGTTTTTCAAATGGATGTTAAGTCAGCATTTTTAAATGGAATCTTAGCTGAGGATGTTTATGTAGAGCAACCTCCTGGTTTTGTTAAAGGAGACAAGGTTTATAAACTAAGGAAAGCTCTATATGGACTTAAACAAGCACCAAGAGCTTGGTATGACACCTTCTCTTATTATTTAATTCAAAATGGTTTTGTTAAAGGTAAAATTGATAGAACTCTCTTTAGAAAAGAGTTTGGTTGTGATCTTTTGTTAGTTCAAATTTATGTTGATGATATAATATTTGGATCAACTAACATATCTTTGTGTGAAGAATTTAGTTCTCTTATGAAAAGCAGATTTGAAATGTCCATGATGGGTGAGATGACTTATTTTCTTGGACTTCAAGTCAAACAGACAAAGAAAGGAATTTTCATAAACCAAGCCAAATATACAAAAGATCTTATTGATAAATTTGGAATAGGTACCAGCCGAGAAGCTAAGATACCTATGATGAAAAATTTTTCAATGGATCCAGATGAGAAGGGAGAAGTCACAAGTCAAATAGAGTATCGAGGTCTAATTGGTTCTTTATTATATTTAACTGCTAGTAGACCTGATATTTCTTTTGCAGTTGGAGTATGTGCTCGATTTCAAGCTAATCCTAAGAAAAGTCATCTTAAAGCAGCAAAGAAAATTCTCAAGTATTTGAAAGGAACTATAAATGTTGGACTATGGTATCCAGCTGATGATAACTTTGAGCTATCTGGATACTCAGATTCAGATTTTGGTGGGTGTAAGATAGATAGAAAATCTACATCTGGTACTTGCCAATTTCTTGGTAGTAAGCTGATTTCATGGTTGTCTAAGAAACAAACCTCGGTAGCTACTTCCACAACTGAAGCTGAGTATATGGCAGCTGGAAGTTGTTGTTCACAGCTGATTTGGATAAGTCAACAACTAAGGGACTATAACATTATCACCAAAGAAGTACTTATCTTTTGTGATAGTAATAGTGCCATAGCTATTACCCAGAATCCAGTCCTACATACAAGATGCAAGCATGTAGATATAAGACACCACTTCATCCGAGACCATGTTGAAAAAGGAGATATCAGAATAGAGAAGATTCTTACTGATTTTCAAAGAGCAGACATCTTGACAAAGCCACTTGCAGAGACAAAGTTTAAAGAACTATCTGTAGAATTAGGATTATTAGATGCTTCGTTAGTTAATATATAATCTTATTTTTTATTAAGTCTCTCTCAATTGGTTATTATGTCTAGAAAGAATTATCAGACTAGATTTGAGTCAAAGGATAATCAGGTAGCTGATATCATTGATCTCCTATCTTGGGATCAAGAATCAAGGATTAGTCATATTGACCATATCAGACTTGATAGTTACTTGTCTGACATAGGTAAATCAGATAAGGACACAATAGTCAACTAACTTCTACAGAATCAGATGACTATTGCACCTTATCTGACTTACTCTTGATACTAACGATTTGTCAAAGTATCTGTGATTTCAGCAAGAACAAAGTTTAGTACACATCTCTAAATAACAAGACAAGGTCTAATTATCCAAGTGTTCAGAAAACAGACAGTGATGCTATCAATTCAGACGAGGTGAAAGTCCAGGAAGTTTCTCTTAAATACTCTTAATTATGAATATTGGGTTCATATAATTAATATATGAATTTAATATCATAATTCTCTTTAACATTTATTCAAAAATGAAGTTACTCAGGTTGTTAAAAATATTTTGTTTTACAAAATAAAAGGATAAGGGTTCAAATTTGTTTTCTAAAATCTATAATATTTTATTTTATCTCTCCAATTAACTGAAAAGTAATTTCTTAAATAAGTAACTCTGTCAGGAGAGAAGTTACTACGGACCCGAAATTTTATCAAATTTACTTTTGAAATACACTGAGTATGCTTCACGCGCCAGAAATGGAGGCGGTTTCTGAAATATGAACCGTCTCAATCTCACGCGCGACATATTAAATAATATTTTCTTTACTTTTCAAAATAAATGTCATAATTGCATTAATGCCGATTCAAAAGCCTACATTTACACTTTTGCAGGCAATTATTAATCTTATAATTATTTATTATTATATTTGCCATATAAATAGGCACTCGTGTGCATAATTCCATTTACGCACACATAAAACCCTTCATATTTTCTCAAAACTTCTCTTTTCCCTCCTAAAACCTTCTGCATTCATCAATGGCGGATTCTAAAAAGAAAATCAAGTTCGAATATGATCTGACTTCCATTCGAGATAGAACAAAGTCAGAAATGTATGTCGAATGGGATGTTTCAACTGATTCCGAAACCAGAGAAATACTGAATCTACTCGAATCAAGAGGACTAAAGCGATACTGCACAATGAAACCTTCGAGAAATCTGACGATGGATGATCTGTGTGCCGAGTTCTTAACCAGGGCGAAAGCAACAGACACAGGCTTAGAATCTCAAATAAGAACAAAAGAAAAGAAGAGAAGGGTAGTTTTATCAATTTTTGAGATTGGAGCAATTTTTGGTCTAAGCACCACTAGCGAGAACCCGTTCACATACAAATCATCGGAATATTTGGAGAGTTTCCGAATGATGGCCAGGAGAACATATCAAAATACGACGGTAAATCTAAAAAGGCCGATGTTGAAGAGAAAGTACAGGCTTTTGATGCTGATTCTAACTAAGTGTATCTTGGGGGAGCAACAGAGCCACAATGGGCTAACCAAGCCAAGGATATGCTGTCTGAGGGCTATCATAGACGGGGCTGAGATCAACTGGGTGAGGCTGGTTTACTCGAGGATAATGGAGGAGAAGAAGAAGTTTACAAAAACCTCAATATCAGGCGAGCTGATGAGATGGTCTCTGACCAAACTTGCAAGTATGATGGCCAGGATCACCATCATACTTGAGCACAAGGTGGGGACAGACAACCTTGACTGGAGTATTGGTGTCAAGAAATACACAAGACAGAAAGGGCTTCTGATTAAAGACGAGAAGTTGTATGGGCCAACAGATTCAGAGGGAGATGGAGATGCTCCAGCTCCACCTCCAGCTCCAAAGAAAAGGGCTTCAAAAGCCAAGGCGGAAGAAGTGAAGATGGTGTTGGTTGATGAATACTCGTCTGCTGAGACAGAGAAAGCAGAGGAGGAAGAGGAGGAGACAGCTTCCCAAGGGGGAAGTGTCGCAGCTGAGGCAGTAAGAGTATCGGGGCAGACGGAGACTGTGGATGTCTCGTCTGAGAATGAATCAGGAGAAGAAGAAGCCAGATCACCATCTTCATCTTCATCCTCATCTGAGGATGGAGTACCTAAACCCTCCACATCCCAACCTGGCGATGAAGGGGCAGATGAGACCGCTGCCTCTGAGCCTCTAAAACGGTCCACTCCCAAAAGTCCAACACAAGCTCAACCGTCAATTGATCCATTTTCTTTCCTACCCTCAACCTCATCTGAACCTGACCTATTCCTGAATCTACCCAACCCATCTGGGGAAATTGGTCCAACTGAAACTTCACTGCGGATTCTTGGAAAGAAATACATCCTTAGACATGAATCCACTCTCAAGGACGAGCCTGAGTTACTGAAAGAGCTGATAGATGTATATCTGTTGAGAAGACTTAGGCTAGGTTCATTTGAAGAAACGGCTATTTTGATAGCAGAAGTAGGGGGTAATAACCTAGCTATCTGGGAGAAAAAAGTCCTCAAGAAGGCAAAGCTTAAGTCATTCCAAAATATCCTAACAGAAAACACATTTGTTGATTATATTCTACAAAGGGTATATCTTGGAGATGAGACCCCAGAAGAGGTGGAGAAAGCAGTTGAGAAGGGGGAAGAGCAGAAAAAGGATGAGATGGCTGATGTTGAGGAAGAAAGGGTGGAGGAAGGAATTACTGGTGGAGCTGCCGATGAGCCAGCTGAGATGGATACAACTGAGGAGGCACAAACAGAGCAGGGTGTTGAGCAAGAAACAGCTGAGGTAGAATCAGTTGTGCCAACTACTTCGACACTTTTGGCAGATTCCCCTCCAGCTACTGTACAAGCTGAAGCTGACATTGAGGAAATAGATCTAAGTCTATTTCCTCCCCCTGAAGAGCACAACTTGCCCACCACATCTGCGTCTGCATCCGACGTGGAAGCACTGAAGGCTGAAGTTGAGAATCTGAGGAGTGCCTGTCTGAATGCATTCCAGATGGTTCCAAGTGTCATAACCTCTTCACTAAAGAAGAATATAGAAGCCGCAGTTCATGAGAAGGCCAAGATTGATCTATACTTCTCCGGAATCAGACATGAAGAGAATATGGTTAAAGTGAAGCAAAAGGTGGCTGAAGAAATAAACTCTCAAGATGCCTGGGTCAAACAGTATGTCAGAGATGCATTTCGCCAAATCAGTGACAGTGTTGAAGACCAGGTGAGAGAGTCTTGGAGAGCAAAGGAAGCTTCATTTCTTCAAATTCTATCGATGCAGCTAGCCATGGAGAAAGACAGACAAACAACCATCTTAAAAAAATTCATGGAGGATGAATTCAGACGAGCTGAGGTCGGACAAAAGAAAAGATATGACCAGTTGGATCAAAAGACAGGTATTGTAAGAGAGGAACTCATTGGCCAAATAAATCAAGTAGCCACTATCTGCAACACCCGATTTGCTGATGTCAAAAAGGGGGAAGATAGTGAGCTCAAGAAAAGAGTTGAGTTACTGGATGATCAGCTTATGGCCCTGAATCTGAGGATAGATGAGTTGTCTGAGGAGCTGTTGAAAGCAGAAGAAGAGAAGAAGAAGGCTGCAGAAGAGAAGTCTCAGAGAGCACTGAGGAGACTAAAAAGAAGAACTGCAGCTGAGTCTACCGAGTCTGAATTTGAACCCGAACTTCCACCCACTGTTGATCCGGCTCCTGTTCTTACAATCAAGTCTCCCTCATCCTCATCCAAAGCAGCTGGGAAAGCCAAGGCTTCAAGCCAACTCCAGAAAACCCAGGCTGAAATTGATGAAGAAGAAAAAATAAGGAAAAGGAAGAGGGAGGACATGGAGAAACATAAAAGAAGGGATGCCAAGAAAAGACGAGAGCAAGAGAAAGCAGCAGGGAAATTCTATGATAGATCTCTGAGGAAATGGGTCCAGAAGGAAAAAGATGAGCAAGGCAGGGATGTCTTCGAGGCCGACCCATCGAGGTGAGGTCGTTCCCAAAGAAATCCTACTCATGGCAGATCAAGTGAAATGGAGACCCTTTGAAGTTGATTGGGTCTTCCAGTTTCATGTGTGCAAAAATATCAAATGGGGTTTGGATGAGAACTCAGCATTTCACAACTGGTTGGAAGAAAAGTATCCTCAAATATATCAGTATGTGATAGACCTTGCACATGAGGAGTTCAATGCAGACGTAGTCGCACCTTCCTATTCTCAGATGGAACCTCCACTAACAAGAGATGGTCGACCAGATCGTGAGAAGATCAAGCAGTTGATCATCAAGGCCGAATCCATTGCTGATCTTGCAGAAGGAGGAGAGACAATATCTTTAAAGATAGAGTCTTTGATTGGCTAAAGATACCTGAGCAGGATAGGTGGTATGACTAGTTCTAATTCTTTTTTTTTTGTGATCCTTATCTGATCTACATGAGATATGTGCGAATCTGTGAATATATCTGAATATCTGATTGGACTTCTCTCATAAACTTTGGTATTCTAACTGACTTGTTTTTTTTTCCCTCTAAGTAACTTGTTTACAATTTCATAACACTAACTTATCTGCAATCTTCAAATCTTGTCTATGTTGTCTTCGAAGTATTTCACCTTAACTTTGATTGACTATATTGCTCTAATAATTTGTTTATTGAGTATATAGCTCTGATCATCTGATTATTAAATCCATTGCTCTGATTATCTGACTATGTGACTTAGTTTTATACTTTGCAGTATTTTTATCTCTTGAAGAGTTCTGACATTTTTCTTTTCTTGAGCTATGTTTTAACATCATCAAAAAGGGGGAAATAGTTAGGTAAAGAAAAGGTTGTATTTAGTTTTGATGTGTTAAAAAGTGTAATATAGGATGACCAACTGAACATTTTGTATAGACAGCTGAAGTAAATGTTTGAAAATAAAACTAAGTATAAGAAGTCAGACTAGGTTGAGAAATCAGACCAGGACGGTATATCAGATAAGGACGAGAAGACAGACAAGGATGAGAAATCAGATGGGGACAAGATATCAGATAAGGACAACACAGAAGATAGTTAAGATGCAATACGATAAACAAACACCCAGACAAAGAATGAAGACGGAGACAGGGTGGAGCAAGTAGTAGACGATGAAGTGTTAGAGAAATTTTTACACAAGTTTCAAGAAGCAATTTCAACTAACCAAGAGGAAGTTACAAGATTCCGTTATACTGTTATAACTGATCAAAACAGAATTCAAGGAAGTTACAACTACCAAATGAAGATCTCTATAAATAGAGATAGAAATTAGTTTAGAAATATACTTGATACTTTGCATTCATCGATATACACAATTTGTATTCACGAGCCACAAATATTGTACACATTCACAAACGTTTTGTACGTTTTCCAGTTTTAGTGTTTATAGAACACTGTTCACAGAACATCTTCAAGCCATAGATATTTAGAAATTAGGAAGAAAACGTTGTAAGGCTGAAGATTCACAATTGTAAGTAAGTCAGCAAGAAGGAATAAAGTAAGTGAAGACCCTTCTTCAAGGTTGAAGAAGGAGAGTGGATGTAGGATTGTTATAATCCGAACCACTATAAATTATGTGTTCTTTATTGCTTTGATTTACTTACTTGTTTCTTTTCAATTATCATCTTATCAATCACAGATTATTTTCAGGATTAAAGTTAAAACTAAAATATCAGTTTCCTTTTGATCTTGTTGAAGTTGAGGTTAATAATCATTTTCCGCTGTGTACATCTGGTATTTTGAATATATTTAGAGAGATTTGAAAAATCTACAAAATCTATTCACCCCCCTTCTAGATTTTGTTCTAGAAGGTTAACTATAAGTTTCTTAATCAACTCAATAAATCGGGACCAACAGGTATTTTAACTTCCCTACTAGTAGTCATCCCAAATTTCTCTATAAGGTCCTTAGCATATTTAGTCTGTTGTATGAATATACCCTTACTCGTTTGCTTAATCTGCAGGCCTAGAAAATATGTTAATTCACCCATCATTGACATTTCAAACCTATTTTTCATGAGAACACTGAATTCTTCACACAAAGTAAGATTAGGTGAACCAAAAATAATGTCATCTACATAAATTTGAACCAACAAAATGTTGCCATCTATTTCCTTTCTAAACAAAGTCCTATCTATCTTACCTTTTGAGAATCCATTTGAAATCAGAAATTCAGATAAGGTATCGTACCAAGCCCTGGGTGCTTGTTTTAGTCCATATAGGGCCTTATTGAGTTTATAGACCTTATTGTTGGTCTTAAACCCAGGAGACTGCTCCACATAGACTTCCTCAAGTAACACACCATTTAGGAAGACAGACTTGACATCCATCTGAAAGACTTTGAAAGATTTATAAGCAGCAAATGCCAAAAACAGCCTTATTGCTTCTAATCTGGCAACTGGAGCATAGGTTTCATCATAGTCTATCCCTTCAGAATGTGACTAACCTTGAGCTACCAATCTTGCCTTATTACGAACAATAACGTTATTTTCATCTGTATTAATTTTAAACACCCATTTGGTGCCTATAATCTTTCTATGTAAGGGTCTTTCCACTAATTCCCAAATATTTTGCCTTTCAAATTGATGCAGTTCTTCCTACATGGTTTTTATCCAGTTTGGATCTGATAAAGCCTCCTCAATAGACTTAGGCTCGAGAAGTGATACATAACAGCTGAATAGACTTTGAGAATCAACCATAGTTCGTGTCTGCACACTACTGGATGAGTAGAAGGATCCTCATCTTGAGACTCAGCAGGCAACTCGTCTGACTCTGCCTGAGCAGACGTTCCCCCTTTATCTGCTGAACCTGGCTAATCAGCTTATGTCAAGGGTGTCTCCTCAGATGGAGTCTGGAGAGGGGTTGCCTTCTGATTTTCAGATGGAGATTCTTCTTCATCTGAATCTGCATCAAGACTAGGCAGATAGACTGTTCTATGTTTAGTTTTGGTTAGTTCAATTTTGTTTAGATCATTTGTAATTTGATTCACATTATCTGAGAAAGAATGCATTTCATCAAAAACCTGATTGGAGTGAATTGATGCATATTGTTAGGGCCTATTTGAGTGCAAAAAGTGAGTCAAAGTGTTGATTTTTGTACATTAATGTGTAGAGCATCACTTATTAGCCTAAAAAGTATATATTTTTCGTCCGTTTCGCAAGTAATTCGGTGGAATTTTGTCAATCCGAGAGTACTGGTGTGCTTAGAATGAAGAGACGAACATATCGGACGAAAACGGGGGTCGGGGCCGAAGCCCCACTCGAAAAAGGTGCCCTGGTCTCAAGCTCTGGTCGAGGACCAAGAGCCTCGAGATGAGGGTGGTGCTGGAGGGAAAATATTTGAAAAAGGCAGCTGCCTCGACTCGAGGGAGGAGCCTCGAGTTGAGGGATGGGTGAAAAGCAGGATCCTCGAGTCGAGGGCTGAGCCTCGACTCGAAGCAGGAGTAAAACTTGCAAAAGCATGGATGCGACTCTTGGACCTCGACTCGAGGGCCTCAAGCTGAAGTCGAGGGACCCCAAAAATCGAAAATTTCAGATTTAAGTCCATTGGAAGCCAAAATAGAGCATACACTCATTCTAGCATTTTAGAGCAGTTTCCAGGTGGTTCCTTAGGCGAATTTCTTATTATTTAGCTTAATTTCCATTGTAATTGCAATAGATTGTTAGATTTAGAATAAATTCTTGTTTGTAAGCATTAGATTAGTGTATTGATCATAGAGAATTGAAGATTCAAGTTGTAATTGAAGAGTGGAGAAGTTGAGTTCAATTATTGTAGAGGAATCAAGCATTCCTATTTTTGTATATTGAAGATCAATTGGTGATGTTCTTACCTTTTTCTCTCTTTAATTCATTGTTTGTGTTGATTAGATTGTTAATTGCTTTCTTAGATTTTCTACCCATGGCTTTTTCTTGTAGCAATAGTTTTGTGCTTGGGATAATTGAAATTAGGGATGAAGTGATTGCCTCATACTATGATTGTTGATAATTGTGATCAATTGAATTAGATTGCTACCTAATTGTGATTCAACTTGTGCTTCATGTAAAATTGTTTCTTTTGATTAATGGTTGATCACCCTAGCGATAGGCGAGAGTTGAGCTAACGTGATTAGGTGTTAATCGGGTTTCAATTTTGCATGATTGTATGAATTGGGGACTTCTACATTGAGAGATGTGAAGGACTAAGAATACTCACATTAGGCATTGTGATTTTAATGGAGTGATTAATTTCATGATAGTTTATGCTTTCTAATTTGGTTGATTTGCAATTGGATATAATCGTAGCTTGTTAATCATGGATTCCTTGATGGAGATTATCCCTTGGACCCCATTCCCCCATTGTTTCTAGCCTATTTGTTTTTGCATTCTAAGTGTTTGATTTATTGCTTGCATAGTTTAGCCATTTAAATTCTTGCCATTTTTGTGTAGATTTTAGTTTAAAACCTTGTTGCAACTCTAGTCACCTAAAACTCATATCCTTAGGGCCTCGTTTGCATACTTTCTCCCTTGGGTTCGATAATTTGCGATTGGTCTTAATAGCTCTTACCCGATTACTACTCCAATCAAAACCACATGAGGAGTTTCCTCCACACAAAGGGTTGTCTTGTTGAAGACTCTGAAAGCTTTGGAAGTGTTAGAATATCCCAAGAATATTCCATCAGGTGCCTTAGCATCAAAGGTCCTCAGCTTAGACTTTCCATTGTTATGGATGAAGCATGTACAACCAAAAGCCCGAAAATATGAGATTCTTGGAACCTTACCCTTCCAGATTTCATATGGAGTCTTACCCTTACTTTTAAATGGCAAGCACCTGTTCTGGGTATAGCAGACAGTATTGATGGCCTCAGCCCAGAACTTGTGAGGGGTTCCATACTCGACTAGCATGCTCCTGGCTGCTTCTTTGAGTGTTATATTCCTCCTTTCAACT
Organism: Paraleonurus japonicus; assembly: GCA_030762865.1. Taxonomy (NCBI): domain Eukaryota; kingdom Viridiplantae; phylum Streptophyta; class Magnoliopsida; order Lamiales; family Lamiaceae; genus Paraleonurus; species Paraleonurus japonicus. Next base: position 29,802,021 of record CM061057.1, read on the forward strand.
ACCCCATTTTGTTGTGGTGTTCTGGCTAATGAGGTCTCATGAACTATGCCACTCTCATTTAAAAAGTTAGATAAACAAGAATTTAAAAATTCAGTGCCCTTATCACTCCTAATCTTAACAATATTAACACCTTTCTCATTTTGAATCTGTCTGAACAGATCAGGGATCTTGTTCACAGTCTCATTCTTTTTGAAAAGGAATATTACCCAAGTGTATCTAGAAAAATCATCAACAACAACAAGAGTATATTTTCTTCCACTAAAGCTGAGAGGTGAAACAGGTTCAAACAGATCAAGATGAAGGAGTTGTAAAACTCTTTCAGATGATGATGTGTTAATACTTTTAAATGAGTATCTGGGTTGTTTACCTTTTTGACATGCATCACGTTTCAGATCAGTAGAGCATAATTTCTCAGGTAGTCCTTTAACAAGATTCTCTCTAGCTAGCTTACTAAGCTGAGGTCATCTCCACCCTCAGCTACCAGACATGTATCTTTGGGACAACTGTTAAAGTTAGCCACATAGACATTACCATGTCTGAAGCCAGTTAGAAGCACCTTGTCTAAGGAGCTATCTAATATATCACGCTTGTCTTTAGAAAACTTTACAAGAAAACCTTTTTCACAGAGTTGAGAAACAGATAACAGATTATGCTTTAAACCATCTACAAAATACACCTCAGATACCTGGACATCCCTTATAATCAAGGTAACAACTCCCTTAGTTTGTCCACAATTGTTGTCTCCAAAAAGAACTCTAGGACCATCAATATTTTGGAAGTTTGATAAAAGCTTCTTGTTACAAGTCATATGCTGTGAACAACCACTGTCTGTTATGATGTATACTATAAGCCTAGCTTTTGTATGAACATTTTTTTAGTATGAACATCCTTTTAATATGAGATTCATTATGATCAAAATACTTATTGTTTATGATTGCTATGTATCATTATTTTATCCAGATTAATTTATACTGTAGATAACATGGTGTGTGGTGTCACACAGAAGATCATGCTATCGGTTCCTTATAGATTATAAATAATAGCTCACAACCAAGATGGATTTGGATAAACCATTGGAACGGTTGTAGTGTAATTTGGTATTAGTCTATCTTGACTATATATTTACACTAGTACATTTTGTATGTATTGAGCAGGACCATATGAGGTTGTTCAATTTGTACTGACTATATAAAAGAACAAGACCTCTGTTGTTATGGATGTACGTCTTCTTAATCCCTATATAATAACGAGCACGTGTACTCAGTGTATGTTTCTTTGATTTGCCAATGGGTGAGATTTATTAAATCAATAGGCTCGGTGAATTAGGAGATAGCATTGTTTATATGGTGTGTTGTTGATTATAGAAGGAATCCGTGTCCTAATTATTTAGGATGATGATGTCCCCTTGAGGAGCTCATAAAGATTATTATGTAAACCCTACAGGTGGATTTAATCCGACATAATAATAAAGATGAGTGGTACTACTCTTGGAATTAGATATAAATTATTTAAGTTGTCAGTAATTTAATTAATTTATGGACATTCGATATCTTAAACACGGGAAAATAAACGTACACATAATAAAGGAGCCCATATTATAATGTGGGATTAGGACGGTAATTCAATTATAACTCTTTAGTGGACTGAGTTATAATTGATGGGCTTAAGTAAAGTGTTCGAACTGAACACAAGATATTTAGGCCCATCAGGAGGCCCAACCCTAATTCCTCCTTAGGGTCCCTGTTGTACCCTATAAATAAACCCTAACATCAGAGCCTCCAGATGTGTGAAAAAAATGTGAGATCAGAGAGAGGCGGATTTTGATTCCTTGGAGGATCGTCGACCACTCGACGTCCAAGGGAAAGGGATAGGAATACGGCAAAAGACCGTGAGGTTCGAGACTCATCCTTCGATCGCAGTTCTGACCTTAGAACTGGTTCATCTTCACCTATAATGGTTAATAAAGGTACAATTCTATCCGCTGCGTTTATGTGACTGCGATCCCGAATCTGATAATTTCATAGAGTCGGCGATCGGTGGTTCCAACACTATCTATGTACCAAATTGAAGCTATAATTTCTTCCTTAAGTGATAGTCCCTGTGAATCCTGTAAAACAGATCAGGTATGAGGTACCCTAGTGATCTTGGGTCCTTGTATGTCAAAAATCACTTTGGGTAACCAAACAAACATCTCATTATTCAATAATAATCATATTTGATTTGTCTACCAAATCTGTCTACAAATACATCACATTTAAATGATAGTTTATTGTATTCAGATTTAGAGACTTTCTTGAACTTAGGAAAAGTGGGATAGCATCTACTTCTCCCATCAAAAGAACTATAATAAGAATTTCTTCTTATCTTAGTTCTTGGAACCCTCTTAGTCTGATATGGAGTCCTCAGCTGAATTTTGGGTTTCAGACTGGGAGTTGCAGTCCTTATCTGACCAAGTGATTTCCAAGGACCAATTTTAATTTCTTTTGAAGTTTCATATGCCTTCACAAATTTCCTTGGTTTTTGAACACCTGATTTATTATTCTTATCATAACCAAGACCTGTCTTATCATGGGATTTTTGTGAAGTGCTAAAGATGTGGTCTATCACTGACTGTGAGTTATTAAGCTGGCTCATTTTGAAGACAAGCTTCTCATTGTCCTTCTTAATTAACTCATTCTCAGTACAAACCAATTAGAATTTGTCTTTTAAAGATTTTAATTCATTTTCTAATCTTTCAGACAAACTGTCTGATGTACTAGCCTCAGCCTGGGGTAAACTTTCCCCCTTGAATGTTTCCTCAGACTCAGAGTAGTTCACAACTTCCTTGCCTTTGACTAGAATCTGAATTTGATCTTTTAAAGTCAAATTTTTTGTCTCTAGTTGTTTATAAGCATTCAAAGACATCTTTAGATCTTTCAATAATCCTTGAATGACAGTTTGGTCATTATCTGAAACAGACTTATATGAATCATTATCAGAAGAAGAGTAATAGACTACCTTTTTGGTCATGAGACAAATTTCATCGTCTGATCCAAAATCAGATGAAGATGATGAGGATGATGATGATTTTCTTGATTCCTTTTCTTCAGCCAAAAGGGCTCTTTGATCTGCAAACATCATATCTCTTTTCTTTCTTTTCTCTTCTCGTTCCTTAGGGGTCAGCAGGGGACAATCATAACTAAAATGACCTGGCTTGTTACACGTGTAACAAGTATCACCCCTATCTGACTTAGGACTGGTAGGATTTCTTTTTGCGGGTGATCTTGTAATAACCCAAAACCAATTATAGGATTTTATATTTAAATCACTAAGTTTAGTGATCATTTTATTTTATTCTAATTACATATGTGGTTTTCTTAATATTTCTCCAACTGACGAACGGTTTTTCAACCCGAAAATCTACTGATACTTTTCGAACTCACATCCGTAATCCGGATTTGTTTAATAATGATTAATTACCAATAGTCCTTTAAAGGTGAGAAACACTCGAGAAAACCCTAAGAAAAATGTTTGTTCTCCCATCGCGCGTTTTAATAAATTTTTGGAGCTGAAACTCGAACCAAAAAATACCGAAAACTCAACGTCGAGATCACAATACTGTTTTAAAAAGTGGGCTGCCAAAATAACAGCCCAAATTCCCAAAATCAACCGGCCATGTGGGAAGTTAAGGGGGGAATAGTGCAAATGGTACTTCTTCACCCATAACTACACTCTAAGACCATACCTTGTGTACCATCTTTTCCCTAATTCCCTCCCCACCATCCAACCCAACAGCACACCCCCTTCCTCCCTACTATAAATAGGTTGCTGCCCTCTTTATCTTCCACACAACAAAAAGCTTTGGGGCTCTCAAGAAAAGGAGGAAAATTCTCCAAGGGTAAGTCCTAAAACCCCTCTTAGTCTTATGCATTTTTTTCTTAGCTTAGAAATTCAGGAAAAATATGATATGAGGGCCTAAGAACTCCTTTTTACATGATATGATCTTATATGGAGTGCTCGAGTTGGAATTTTGGTGTTTGGAGTCAAAATGGTGAAGTTATACTTGAAACATGAAGCTGCCAAAACCATGCCCTACCCACTGACCCATTTTTGTAAAATTCATTCGGACCCTTTCCACCCGTTTAAAAATCATGAAAACATTCCTAGATGTAGTACTTGAAGTTTAGAATAACATACTAAAATTTCGTGGTCACTGGAATTTTGTAGACTGAGAATAAAATCGTGAAAGATTATGTGTCGGTAGTAATCCGAAACTGGGAGCAGTGACTCATTTCTTTTATTTCTCCCCTTTCTGATAGTTATAAAATTCTACAAATATTATGGAATGTTCCCCTTGATGTGTTGTAAATCATAGTCCAAATTTATAATATTTCGTTCAGTACTTCATGAGATAAAATTCGTTTTCTGAGTACCTGGTCGACGTTCGACGCATAGGGTTATTCTATGTTGCACGAATTTATTTTTCCAGTTAGACTATTGTATAAATCATGGAAAAATTCATGGATTTCCTACAACCAGTTTATAACAGGTTTCTTAAATTTTGTGATTTTTAAACAAGTATCCAATAAGTTATGAATTTTCTCGTAAGACATGTCCAGTAACCGAGCCAAACGATAGATTAAATGTTCACGATTTTTCTGGATAGAATCCGTAAGTGAAATGGCTTGTATCCCTGAATTAAAGTTGTTCATACTTGAGTGCTGCATTACATGTTTTAATTTCATAATTTTTGGATGTTTCTGCAGAGAGTTATGGATTTTATAAGTTAAGGTCACTGTTTTTGCCGAAACAGAAATTTAGAGTCCTTATTACAAAATCTGCTATAATTCCATAACTCAAATGAACTCGGACCCTTAATAAACTTTGTTCTACCCTGAATGATGTACAACATACTAAAATTTCATAATTTTCCGACGAGTCCAAGTATTTTATTTTATTTATGCATGTATAGGTATTGTTTCTCCTTTTGACTAGTACTTGATAAATTAAATGGCCAAAACTTTTAATAAAGTGCATGTTTGAATATTGAATGTTATACATGATACTTTGTGAATACATATGCTTGAGTGTCTTACATGTTTTTCTTGAAAATGAACGGAACCGAAAGTCCCAAATTCGTGACCCACAAACTGTAGTACACCAACAAAGCCGATTGGATATAGGATTAAACCCATAGAAGCTTTTGATAAAATAAAGTATCTCTTCTTCATGAAAGCCTAGTTTTTAGAAGGTACAATAAGATCAAGAACCTAAGTTTCCAATGGACAAAAGATCTGTCGAACTAAACATACGGATTGTGCTAGGTAGAGTACAAATAGGAACCGAGAGACCGAGATTTTGTACGAGAGGCTTAAGCAATCAAGAAGTTAAACTTTCTCTTAAAAGTTCTCCAGGTGGGTGACACTATCTCAGATAGCTAGTTAATGTTATATGTCTTGTTGTCGTTTTCCTGAATCAAACATAAACAAATTTTCCTCGAAAGATGCAAATACCAAAAGCGTGTGAATGTATAACTTAAATGTGTGATCGTCTAATGATGAGCTATATTTTACTTTTATTTATGATTTTATGAAAAGAGGGCAAGCCCTATATGATGTGATGAAAGGTTACGGGGTCCGGATGTGATAGGAAACTATCATGTGCCCTCCCATATGATAAAAGGTTACGGGGTCCTGATGTGATAGGAAACTATCATGTGCCCTCCCATATGATGAAAGTTTACGGGGTCCGGATGTGGTAGAAAACTGTCATGTGCCCTCCCATATGATGAAAGTTTACGGGGTCCGGATGTGATAGGAAACTATCATGTGCCCTCGCATATGATGAAAGTTTACGGGGTCCGGATGTGGTAGGAAACTATCATGTGCCTTCCCATATGATGAAAGTTTACGGGGTCCGGATGTGATAGGAAACTATCATGTGCCCTCCCATATGATGAAAGTTTACGGGGTCCGGATGTGATAGGAAACTATCATGTGCCCTCCCATATGATGAAAGTTTACGGGGTTCGGATGTGATAGAATAACTATCATGTGCCTTCCCATATGATTACGGGTCTCGGACGTGTAAATGTGCCATTCCACAATGTGATTACGGAGATCGGATGTGATAGGAAACTATCATGTGCCATCTCATATGTGCTATATATATATACTAACTGTCGCAAAGAAAGATAAATCTCTTAATCGAATGAAGTTAAGGGATAACTAAAGATTACCTTGTACAAATGTGCTAAATACCGTAACGCATAACTAAAGATGAAAGAAGAATAAAAGATTCAATTATTTCGGGTTTTCCTGTCAATCTGCTTAATATTTTCAGGTTGCGAGAATGAGGCCCGGGAGCTGCAGTAGACGACCGCTTCCCACTCTCTCTTAATTAATAAATAAATCGTCTTAGTAACTTTTAACCTTTTGTAATGAATACTTTACTAATTTTATGTTATAATCTCCCCCTGGGAGTTGTACTCGTCAGATGGTTTTGTTCAAAGTAGATAATGACCTTTTATTTTAAAGGAGTTTCTCTTCACCCAGTAAAGTGTTTCAGAAATTTTTTCCGCTGCAACTTGATCGGTTGTTATTCAAAAGAAATTTTCTGTCTCAGTTTTTATGTTTCACTAAGTGATGACTCGGGTTTAGGACGTCAGACTCCAAAGGTCGACTTTCTGAATTCCGGGGCGTTACAGGTGGTATCAGAGCCTATGTTAAAACTTTCGGACCAAAATAATTATTTACCTTTGATTTCAAAATTTTACTTAGGAGATAGATAAACTTCACTCCTTATGATTTTGAACCTTAGAAAATGTTACTTGTGGGAGGTTGTCTACAACATGCAAACCGGGAACAAGCCTCAAGGTAGGCGACGTCTTGCAAAAGATTGAATCATAAAACCCTTACAAATGAATAACAACCAACAAGGAACATGAAATCTCAAACAATTAACCACAGAAAAGAAATGTCCTAAAGGAAAAATACGCTGCCTTGACTAACTTTACTTGCGCATGAACGTGAAATCTACATGTTTACTTGCTTTCTTATATTTTGGTTTTATCTTTTCATGTGAGCACTTGTTATTTTCTCTTTATACATTACCACTATTTTCTTCTTTCTAGTTTATGACCTTAAACCATTCGAATCCCTTTTGTTCAGCAAGCCAGGCCTTTTATAGCAGCCTCGTATCCCTCGTGTAGTTGACTTTGCCATATATATGTAATGTCTATTTTAGTTAAATTATTTTGTTTTAAAGCCTCGCATCTTTAAATTTTCGTTGGAGCCTCTTTGTCTCTCCATTTAAACTTTGAGAACTTGTCTTTCTCATGTCAATTATATATGTATGTTCGTCTCATGTAGTTTTGTGAGATATTCTATCCTATCCGTTATATTTTTATCTTAATGTTTACAATATGTGTTATTACCTCTCTAACATGCATCGTCGAGCTCAACAACCGTGCTGCTGTGACCGGCCAGTATGTTCCGGTTTTACCGTGTGCTCCCATGCATGATTGACTTAGTACCGTGTTGTTAAACTTGAGATTCTCTTGCTTTGAATTTGAATCATACGTATGTATTGTAATATATTTTATTCTTTTCTTTTCAGACCTACCCTAGATTTCGATATAATCCTAGAAATAGATTGGTTAAAGAAGGATAAAGTCGTCATAAGATGTTTAGAAGAGAAATAGATTTAAGAACAAGTGGCCAGCATTTCGCCTTAATGGAATGACCTAGCCAGAATAAGGATAACCTCCACAATAAAAGTTGCAAAGCTACTGCGAAGAGAAACAAACCAAGGATACTTAGTCAGCATCTCAACAACGGCAAAGGATACGAACATGCCTGTCGAAGTACGAATCGTAAGAGAATACCCTGACGTTTTTCCCGAAGAGTTATCTGGATTACCACCAGATCGCCAAGTAGAATTTACCATCGACTTAACACCCGGTGCTACCCCCGTGTCAAAGTCACCATATAGAATGGCACCTAAGGAATTGCAGGAGCTAAAGGAGAAACTGCAAGAATTAGTGGATAAAAAGTACATCCGCCCAAGCGTGTCACCTTGGGGAGCGCCTGTACTTTTGTGAAGAAGAAGGATGGGTCACTCAGAATGTGTATCGATTATAGAGGGTTAAACCAATTAACCATCAAGAACAAATATCCTCCCAAGAATTGAGGACTTGTTCGACCAGCTGAAACACGCAGTAGTGTTCTCGAAAATCGATCTGAGGTCGGGCTATCACCAACTGAAAGTTAAAGAGAGTGATATCCCAAAGACAACTTTCAGGACAAGGTGTGGACATTATGAGTTTACTGTCATGCCTTTTGGAGTGACGAATGCCCCGCAGTCTTCATGAATTTGATGAATCGAGTATTCCATTAGTACTTGGACAAGTTCGTCATTATTTTCATCGACGACATACTGGTGTACTTGAAGGACGAAACGCAACACGAAGAACACCTCCGGACTGTATTGGAGACACTAAGACGTGAGAAACTGTACGCTAAGTTCAGCAAGTACGAATTCTAAATTGATCGAGTCATTTATCTAGGTCATATAATCTCAGCAAAGGGGATTGAGATGGATCCTGCGAAGTTGGAGGCCATAATGGACTGGAAGGCTCCAACTATTGTCAACGAAATACGAAGTTTCCTAGGCTTGGCAGGATAATACCGAAGATTTATCCAGGATTTCTCACGCATTGCAAAGCCCTTGACACATTTAACAAAGAAGAGTGAAAAGTTTTTCTGGACGCCTACCTGTGAGGAAAGCTTTCAGGAACTGAAGAAGAAATTAACTTCCACGCCGGTGTTGACCATTCCCGACGGATCCGAGGGATTTGTCATCTACATAGATGCGTCCTTATCAGGATTGGGATGTGTCCTTATGCAAAATGGAAAGATCATTGCATATGCATCCCGCCAACTAAAGACTCACGAACAAAATTATCCCACACATGACTTAGAATTAGCAGCCGTGGTTCACGCGCTATAGATATGGAGACACTACCTGTATGGTAGTAAGTGCGAGATCTATACAGACCACAAGAGCCTGAAATACTTCTTTACACAAAAGGAACTAAATATGCGTCAAAGAAGGTGGCTCGAACTGGTAAAAGATTACGATTGCACTATCCATTACCATCCTGGAAAAGCGAACGTTGTGGCCGATGCACTAAGTAGAAAGGAAAGTGCGACGCTCAGCGCCATGCCAACCGAACAAGAGTCGCTGATTGGGGATTTTTCCCGAATGAAGTTAGAGTTCTCTAATCACTGTTGCGCAAAGGAGAGGATTTTCGCGCTCACTGTGCAACCGACCTTAAGAGAAAGAAGCAAAGAGGCGCAGAAGAGTGATAAATTCCTCGAAGGAATGAAAGAACGGGCACGAAAAGGGACTATTCAGGGTTTCATCGTAAGTCCCGATGGCACCTTGATGTTTGGAAATAGAATCCGTGTGCCAAGAAAGGGGCAATTGACGAATGAGATCATGAGAGAAGCCCACGACACACCATACACCGTCCACCCTGGAGAGACGAAGATGTACCGGGAGCTACGGGAAAACTTTTAGTGGAGAGCCATGAAGAGGTCAATAGCTCATTTCGTGAGGAAATGTCTGACCTGTCAGCAGATTAAGGCAGACCACCAACGACCATTCGAGATTGCTGAACCCATTAGAAATGCCGGAATGGAAATGGGAGAATATTGCCATGGATTTTGTCACTGGTTTTCCCAAGACGGTGAAAAATCATGATGCGATGGGTCATAGTGGATATACTCACTAAATCGTCTCATTTAATTCCCATCCGTATAACCTATTCAATGGATAAGCTTGCTCAATTGTACGTAGCTGAAGTAGTCAGACTGCATGGTGTGCCAGCCTCGATCGTTTCAGTTAGAGACCCTCGTTTCAAACTTTTGGAGAATTTTGCAACAAGCCTTAGGGACGAAGCTAAATTTCAGCACTGCGTATCATCCTCAGACGGATGGTCAATCGAAAAGATTCAAACCTTGGAAGACATGTTGAGAGCTTGTGCTCTAGATTTCGAAGAAAGTTGGGAAGCTAACCTCCCTTTGGTGGAGTTTGCTTTTAATAATAGTTATCAATCAACAATACAGATGGCGCCATACGAAGCACTTTATGGAAAAAAAGTATAGATCGCCTAATTGTTGGGACGAAGTTGGAGTCCGGAAAATCTTAGGACCCAAACTAGTGGAGAAATCAGTGGAGACCATTTCATGGATCAGGGAAAAAATCCGGATAACACAAGACCGTCAGAAGTCATATGCCGCTGTACGGAGAAAGGATTTGCACTTTGAAGTCGGGGACAAGGTATTCTTAAGAGTTGTACCAATGAAGAGGTTAGTTCGGTTTGGAAAGAGAGGTAAGTTGAAACCTCGCTTCATAGGACCTTTTGACATTTTAGACAAGGTCGGAAACGTAGCTTACCGAGTGGCTCTGCCACCAGAATTGTTCCAAGTACAATGTGTTCCACGTATCCACATTTAGGAAGTACTTGTGTGACCCAGACCATGTAGTCGATTTTAAGAATCTGAGCCTAAGTCGCAGCCTAACTTACGAAGAAGTACCTGTGGCTATCTTGGAAAGAAAGGTCCATACCCTAAGAACCGGGAAGTTCCTTTAGTACTAGTTCAATGGAGCAGACATGGAAAGAAAGGAGCTATCTGGGACAGAGAAGATGAAATCATAGCTAAGTACCTGCAAGTGTCTTCAATCCAAGTAAGTAAATTTCGAGGACGAAATTTCTCTTAAGGGGTGTAGGATGTAATAACCCAAAACCAATTATAGGATTTTATATTTAAATCACTAAGTTTAGTGATCATTTTATTTTATTCTAATTTCATATGTGGTTTTCTTAATTTTTCTCCAACTGACGAACGGTTTTTCAACCCGAAAATCTACTGATACTTTTTGAACTCACATCCGTAATCCGGATTTGTTTAATAATGATTAATTACTGATTGAAGTGAATTGATACATGTTTTTATGGCTTATTTTAGTGCAAAAAGTGAGCTAAAGTGTGATTTTTATGCCTAAAGGTGAAAAGTATCACTCTTTTGCCTAAAAAGTATTACTTTGTGAGATTTTGAGGTTTTTCGTCCGTTTTGCAGGTAAATCTGTGGAATTTTCCAAACCGAGAGTACCGATATTCTTAGAATGAAAAGACGAACATACGGGACGAAAATGGGGGTCGGGCCCGAAGCCCTTCTCGATAAAAATTCCCTGGTCTCGAGCACAGGTCGAGGGAGCTCAAGCCTCGACTCAAGGTTCAGGCTGGAGGGAAAGATTTTCAAAAAAGCAGGAAGCTCGACTCGAGTGAAGAGCCTCGAGTCGAGGGATGGGAAATTGACAAGATCCTCGACTCGAGGGTTGAGCCTCGACTCGAGACAGGCGATATTTTGAAGAAACGTGTTAGCGACTCTCAGGCCTCGACTCGAGGGCCTGAAGCTCGACTCGAGGAGTGCCCAAAACCGAAAAATTCAGTTTTAAAGCAATTTGAAGCCAAAACAGAGCATAACTTGATTCTAGCAGTTAAGAGCAGTTTCTAGGAGGTTCCTTAGGCGAATTTTGCATTTTGTAGCTTGATTTCCATTTTAATTGCCATAGATTGTTAGAATTGGATTAGATTCTACATTTAGTCCACTAGATTAGTAGTTTGATTGATTGTAATTGAAGACTGCAGCTGTGATTTGGACGTAAAGGAGTGGAATTGAAGCATTGTAGAAGATTAATCATTCCTATTTTTGTCTATTGAAGCTAAATTGGTGATGTTCTTACCCTTTGTTCTCTTTAATTCATTGCTTGTATTGATTAGATTTTTAATTGCTTTCTTAGATTTTCCACCCATGGATTTTGCTTGTAGCACCATGGGCTAATAGCTTTGTGCTTGGGATAATTGAAATTAGGGATGAAGTGATTGCCTCATGCTATGATTGTTGATAATTGTGATCAATTGAATTAGCTTGCTTCCTAATTGTGATTCTTAATTGTGCTTCATGAAAAATTGTCTCTTTTGATTAATGGTTTATCACCCTAGCAATAGGCGAGAGTTGAGCTAACGTGATTAGGTGTTAATCGGGTTTCAATTTTGCATGATTGTATGAATTGGGGACTTCTACATTGAGAGATGGGAAGAACTAAGGATACTCACATTAGACATTGTGATATTAATGGAGTGATTAATTTCATGATGGTTTATGCTTTCTAATTTGATTGATTTGCATTTGGATACAATCATAGCTTGTTAATCATGGATTCCTTGATGGAGATTATCCCTTGCAACCAAATCCCCCATTGATTTTAGTATATTTGATCTTGCATATTAGGTGTTTAATAGATTGTTTGCATAATCTTGCCATTTAATTTCTAGCATTTTGTAGAGATTTTAGTCCAAAAACTTGTTGCAACTTTAGCCATTTAGAACTCTTATCCTTGAATTTCATTTGCATACTTTTTCCCTTGGATTCGATATTTTGTTGATTGGTCTTAATAACTCTTACCCTATACACTCCAATCAATTACCAATAGTCCTTTAAAGGTGAGAAACACTCGAGAAAACCCTAAGAAAAATGTTTGTTCTCCCATCGCGCGTTTTAATAAATATTTGGAGCTGAAACTCGAACCAAAAAATACCGAAAATTCAACATCGAGATCACAATACTGTTTTAAAAAGTGGGCTGCCAAAATAACAGCCCAAATTCCCAAAATCAACCGGCCATGTGGGAAGTTAAGGGGGGAATAGTGCAAATGGTACTTCTTCACCCATAACTACACTCTAAGACCATACCTTGTGTACCATCTTTTCCCTAATTCCCTCCCCACCATCCAATCCAGCAGCACACCCCCTTCCTCCCTTCTATAAATAGGTTGCTGCCCTCTTTATCTTCCGCACAACAAAAAGCTTTGGGGCTCTCGAGGAAAAATCTCCAAGGGTAAGTCCCTAAACCCCCTCTTAAGTCTTATGTTTCCTCTTAGCTTAGAAATTCAGGAAAAATATGATATGAGGCCCTAAGAACTCCTTTTTACATGATATGATCTTATATGGAGTGCTCGAGTTGGAATTTTGGTGTTTGGAGTCAAAATGGTGAAGTTATACTTGAAACATGAAGCTGCCAAAACCATGCCCTACCCACTGACCCATTTTTGTAAAATTCATTCGGACCCTTTCCACCCGTTTAAAAATCATGAAAACATTCCTAGATGTAGTACTTGAAGTGTAGAATAACATACTAAAATTTCGTGGTCACTGGAATTTTGTAGACTGAGAATAAAATCGTGAAAGATTATGTGTCGGAAGTAATCCGAAACTGGGAGCAGTGACTCATTTCTTTTATTTCTCCCCTTTCTGATAGTTATAAAATACTAGGAAAATTCCGGGATGTTCCCCTTGATGTGTTGTAAATCATAGTCCAAATTTATAATATTTCGTTCAGTACTTAATGAGATAAAATTCATTTTCTGAGTACCTGGTCGACGTTCGATGCATAGGGTTATTCTGTGTTGCACGAATTTATTTTTTCAGTTAGACTATTGTATAAATCATGGAAAAATTCATGGATGTCCTACAACCAGTTTATAACAGGTTTCCTAAATTTGGTGATTTTTAAACAAGTATCCAATAAGTTATGAATTTTCTCGTAAGACATGTCACTAGTACAAAAATGGGCTTAGAGAGCGGTTATAATTGAGCTTAGATAGCGGTTATAACCGCTCTCTAAGAAACAGCTATATAAGTGGCGAAGGGGCTTAGGTTAAAAACCGCTATCTAAGAGGGGGGCTTAGACAGCGGTTATTAACCGCTATCTAAGAGGAGGGCTTAGACAGCGGTTCATAACCGCTATCTAAGGGGGGGGTCTAAGACAGCGGTTGGAAACCGCTATTTAAGGAGAAGGCTAAGACAGCGGTTCAAAACCGCTATGTAAGATGAGGCTAAGATAGCGGTTGCTAACCGCTATGTAAGATGGAAGGCTAAGACAGCGGTTTCTAACCGCTATCTAAGTGAATACTTAGACAGCGGTTATTAACCGCTATCTAAGGTTTTTTTTTTTTCGTATAATTATTTAAAAACCTGTTTTATATATTAATTTCTAATCCCACTAATATTAATTTTAATTGGTTTTTCAAATAAATAAATATAATATAAATATACAAAAAAGGTAACATCAAATAAATAAATATAATTAAATATACAAAAAACATGAAATATTTATATATCATAAAAAATTAATATATAAGTTACATGTTTCCAAAATTTACGTACAAGAATAATATTATTACAAGAATTGATTGTATAAATACCCAAGCCAATCCATTTTCCATTTCTCCATTCTATCATTGTTGTAAAAATTGATCCGAGGCGTATGCACAAACTGCAAATTACATTGAAAATTCAATTAAATAATACGAATTTTTATTTAATCAATAATAATTTAAATAAATCGATATAAATCGACTTACTTCGAATGGAATGGTCGCCTCATAAGTCCGGATTATATCTTCAATGAAGCAACACACAAAATATCCACAGTGAATGCCATCTTGCTGCTTCGGAACCTATTGATTAACAATTAAAGTCACGTACAACAACTATGATTATTAATTTCCATTGATTTGATAATTTTCTAAAGTAAGTTTACCTTAATATTTTTCCACATAACTTTACTGATAGATTGTGAGTTTTGCCCCGAAGGCTACTCCGACACATTCTCATCACACTATATTATATTTAAAAAATAAAAATAGATTAGATATGCATAAGTTTTAAAGTAAAATAAATCATAATATGAAAATATTAAAGATTAACTTACCCCTCCATAAATCTAACGAGATCGGGATGACGTGTATACACTCCACCTTAGCTGGATCCATATAATACACAAGTAAGTGTAGTCGTGTGTATGGCCACCAAAGACCCAATGCTCACTACATTATATTAACAATATTTAAAACTAACCATTTATTTATATAAATATAAAATTTTATGATATATTTATTGTACTCACCCCACATTTGTTGGCCAAAAAATGAGATGGTCTCTCCCAGAAAATTTCTTAATATGATGAACGACGTCCCTCATTAACTGCTCCGTCTGACCAAACATGCAACAGACTTGGGGGGAGATAAAGGAATACTTTCTACCTGCCTCGACATCTAAGGAGAGATATACCTCACCCAGATATCTTTAACCAACACATGCAAATTAATATTTTATAAAAAATTAAAAAAAAAATATATATATATATATATATATATAGCAGTAAATGCTGAAAATTATTAATAAACACATACCTGAGGTAAAAAGTCATCGTAGTTGCACTCAACCATTTATCGTAGAGGACTTCATGCACATGATCCTGTTGGATCAATTCCTCATACCCAGTCTGATGAAAGTAAGCATGAATGGGAACCGCAGCTGGACTAAAAGTGGCAGAGTCTACCATCAAGCACACCGCATTTTGTACGGTGATGTCGTGGTCTAAGTCTCCGGGCATGGGATAACCCAATCGCCGTCTGTGCACACCAACAGTGGGTTCCCTCGGTCTCTCACTATATGCGACATCCCTTGATTTTTGTGCGCTCTTTTGTGGAGTCGGCAATTTCTACAATCAATTTATATAATATTATTTAGAACAAATATGATAATAAAGTTTAATATAACATGTATTTTACCTTCTTGTTGAGAGAGACCAAGTGGTGCGGCCATTCGAGAAAGTGTCCGACCGCCTCCCCAACTGTGGTAGCCTCTGCTTCTGGTTTTGGCAATGGTGAATCCTCTTGTCCGATTTCAGGAACATCGAGGGTGACTCTCAGAAAACCAGGAGTGAGGGGACGACCATGGATCATTCCACTAGAGTTGTCATACAACATTCCAGTGGCCACCAACCGAGTTGGATGATCCAAATAGAGGTAACAAAGAGTCGCTGGCTGTTCAAAGAGGATATTCAATTAGAAAATTTTAATATACTAGTCTTTAATTAAAATAAATACGAGACACATCTGATACCTGGGTGATGTTAACGAGAGGATCAAGGAAGTCATTTCTAACATCAGCGGAAAACATAGATGGAGCACTCATTATCACAAAGTAGCACCACTCGATGATGACGTCCCTTGTCTCATTTGTCTCTGATTCATGAGCTCCACTTGTTTAGCCAAGTTAGCAACTTGCACCGAAAGGGACTCCACCATAGACATCACCGCAATACCGGGTGTCATCGAAAGTAATGTCTTCGTGATGCCATATCCAGTACCCCGCATGCGCCCGGGATGCTCCTGACGATCTATTGCCCGTGCAAACATATCATCAGGGCCGATCGTGCGGAGGTCGTCGGGCATCATGCTCTGAGATATGCGCTCCTGAATTTAAATAATTTACTATTAAACAATTTCAAATGAAATAATAGTTTGTAATTCTGAGATAAAATAATGGATGAATTACCGCTTCTTCAATGATACGCCGTGCTCTGTCATTGGGAATATTTCCATCTCGGCCCTTTCTACTCTGATGAAATAATTTGTAACGAGTAACAACAGGCACACACTCTCCCGCTTTTCTTTTTTCTTCTTTCTACGATAATGATAAACATGTCCCCTTATTAGATATATTAAAAGTGAATATATAAAAAAAATTAAAATGTAGGATTTTGATCTCACCATATCTTTCCTAATGCGTGCATAGCCTCTAGAAGATCCACGATATCGCGCCTCCATATTCTTAGCTTGTTCGCGATTTCTGGCACTTTTTTTCTACAGTGTAATATAAATACATAAACAATGGAAAAACTTAGTGCATTAATTAATAGGAATGGATGAAATGACATTGATCAACTTTACCTTGAAATCCTCAGCTAGAGATCTACGCACAAACTCGTCCCAGTATGGGGCCACCATAGGGAAATGCTCATAGTCCTTAGGCGGCGTACGTGAGTACAAACCAGTGTCCGGGTCTCGAGAAGCTCTCCTCAGTGCAGCCCGAAAATTCTTGGCCATATTCCCAGCTTGCATAAGTATTTACTTCTTGTTTGTGTGGTCAAGGCCGCTGAATGTATTCTGCATTCACATATTATATGACAATTTAAAGTTAATAATTTCACAAGCTCATAATATATAAATATATTATATATATATATATATATATATATATATATATATATACACATACGACAATTTAAAGTTAATAATTTCACAAGCTCATAATATATAAATATATATATATATATATATATATATATATATATTATGCAACGATTTTAATATGAATATATATTTAACATACCACGAGCTCATCCCATATCGCTTCCTTGTAAGGAGTCAACTCACTCTTACGCCAGTCATCACATGGCAAAGACGATAGGGACAACTCTCCCGATCATTGCCCCCCCTAGGTAGTAAGCTAACTTCTCACTCTCTTTTCCTATCGCTTGCCCATACTTATTGAATGATATCTGCAATTCAATGATATTGTTAGGTCCACGATCAATTAATTAATATAATAAAAAAAATTCAACTATTCAATTGTAATAAAATTACCTTAAGTAATTTTCCGTTGCTACGATCTTTTTTCAAAGATGTCATCGTGACTATACCCCTCTTGCGCTTCTCCCCAGAGCTACTAGTGGTGGGAGCATCAGTGCTATCCTGTCTCAAGTCATCCTCCTCCTGGATGTCATCTGCGTATGGATGAACATGATAATCTCCATCATCTCCACCGTCTCCACCATAGGGCACATAATCCATGATCCTATAAAATAGAAAAAAATATATTAAATAAACAAAAAGAAACAACATTTAATAAAGTAGAAAAAACAACATTTAATAAAACAGAATGAAAAAGCATTCAATAAAGTCGTACATTTCTTTTTAGCAATGGTTTTTCTTTTTCGTTTTTTGGTTGACTTTTCTCGTTCACCATGAATGTTAACGAGATCAGGATTGATATATTCATCCTCATTCCTAAGTCTTCTTTGGTACGGGCGCGTATTTGCAAGATCATCGAAAGAGGGTACAGAAACAGTGAAATTCTGAAAATGATTATCGATTATGTCAACACCTTCATCGACGTGGTCACTAATCTGGTAACTATTGTTACGCTTGTTTGACAGAAGCACAATTGACCATTTCTTATTAACTGGGTCGGGGACAGAAAATTTGTTGAGCTTGACTGGCCATTATGTACGTGTCATCTCTGTATCCCACATTCTTCAAATCTACACGTACAAATCCAGAACTTTCAACTTGGACCCCGTTAGGGATCCTCACCCAACTACAATCGAAGATTGGTTCACGGTGACCAACATAGTCGAGTTCCCAAATGTTGACAATCTGTCCAAAGTAAGTAGTATTCGACTGATTCCATGCAGTTGCGGTAATGGACACCCCACTATTCTGCATTGTACTCATGGCATCATGATCTCTGGTATAAAATGTGTATCCGTTAATAAGATAACACTTATATGAATACACATGCCTATCAGGCAATCTGGATAACCACTTAACTCTTTCTTTCACTGATTCTTTATTCTGTGACAACATATTTGCAACATAATCATTGAACCACTCAACAAACGTGCGGTTGTGCTCACCTTCAATCCATGATCTATCTTTGGTGGGAAATGACTTAGAAAGTGTTTTCATGTGCAGGTCAATAAAAGGAAGCACGTCGACCGTGTTGTGAAGTACGCACAAGTGCATCCGTGTTAGCTCCTTCATACTAACACTTACAGGTTGACCACCTGTAATGCCTTCACCATCCATCCTATTGGTGTACCGGGTACTTGGAAGTCCAATTGCATCGACATTCGGAATAAATTCAGACCAATACTCGACTGCTTCTTCTACTAAATATCGTTCTGCAATGCAACCCTCCGGCCTGAACATATTCATCACATACCCTTTCAACACTTTCATATATCTCTCTACACCATACATCCATCTCATACGAGCAGGACCACACATCCTTGTCTCATGTACCAAATGAACGGTTAGATGAATCATTATATCAAAAAATGATGGAGGAAAATACATTTCAAGCTCACACAGCGTTCCCACAATCTGTCTCTGAAAAACAAGCAATTTTCTAGGATCAATGACCTTGCTACTCATTGCCTTGAAAAACCAACAAAGCTTTGTTATGGTTATGCACACATTTTCAGGCAAGATAGAACGTATTGCAATGGGCAAGAAATTCTCCATGATGACATGATAGTCATGCGATTTCAAATTCATCAGTTTCACGCCATTATCTGAAACAAGTCTCTGTATGTTGGACGAATATCCCTCTGGTACTTTCACATCCTTTAGTGTTTGAAAAACACTTTTCTCTCATTCTTGGACAAGGTGTGTGCAGCAGGAGGTAAGTACGGCGGTTTACCTTCTTTATACACAGGTGTCAATTCTGCTCTTATACCCATCTCAACCATATCCATTTTTGCATTGTAACCATCCTTGGACTTGTTATCATCTAGCAGAGTATTGAGCAATCTAGCACAAACATTCTTCTCCACATGCATTAGATCAATGAAGTGTCTAACATACAACTCTTTCCAGTAGGGTAATTGAAAAAAAATTGATTCCTTCTTCCAGCCACTAGTGGGGACACTCTTTGCGAAGTATTTTCCATATTGTGTGTTGACATTCTACATCTCGTTCAATACATCTTGACCTGACAATAAACGTGGTGCTTCACGTTCTTCGATTGTGCCATCGAATGCATCGGCCATTGTTCTGTACTTATGCGTTGGCTCCAACCACCTCCTATGTCCCATAAAAACAGTCTTCCTACAATGACTTAAACGAATGTGATGTGTGTTCGCAGTACAACAAGGACATGCATGGGCCCCCTTCACACTATATCCAGATACATTCCCATAAGCGGGGAAGTCATTGATAGTTCCAAACAACATGGCCTTCAACTTGAAATTCTTCTTTCTACAAGGATCATACACATCCACACCCTCATCCCAAAGGAGCTTCAAGTCCTCTATCAAATGAGCCAGATATACATCTATGTCATTACCAGGTTGTTTGGGTCCTGATATCAATATAGACAACATCATGTAAGTGCGCTTCATGCACAACTCGGGTGAAAGATTATAAACCATTAGAATCACTGGCCATGTACTGTGGTTGGTACTTTGGATACCGAACGGATTCATTCCGTCAGTTGAGAGTGCAAGACGCAAGTGTCGTGGCTCGTTGCCAAATTCTGGATGTCTGGCATCGAATGTCTTCCACTGGGGTGAATCAGCAGGGTGTCTTAGCAATCCATCCTTGATTCTATCATCATGATGCCAAGTCAAATTTTTAGCATCCACAACGCTACTATACATTCTCCTGAATCTTGGTATTATTAGGAAGTACCACATCACCTTCGCGGGAGATTTATTTTTCAGATATCTCTTCTTCCCACACTTGGGACATTCATCGAGGTCTGCATACTCCTTCCGAAACAAGATACAATCACCCGGGCAAGCATGAATTTTCTGATGTGTTAACCCGATGGACTTAAGCATTTGCTTAGCCTCATATGCTCTCGTAGGCAGTACATTTCCATGGGGCAATAGGCCGCTAACTGCTTCCAACATACTTGTGAAGCACGTATCGGACAACCGGTGTCTTTTTTTAGGTTGAACAATATCAACACAAATGACACTTTTGTTGCCTTCTTACACCCGGGCAAAGGGACAATCCGGTGTCATCCCTTAATTTCTCTCGACATATAAGGGTGATCTCGCAGATTTGTGTTATCCCCACTTAATTCATCATCGCTCAGTACATCTCCGAAACTATCCTCATTCACTATATCTTCAAACCTAAAGTCAGTTCCTAGGTTACTTGAGCTACATCCATCTCTTCTCTCACCATGAAATGTCCAAACGGTATATGTTTTATCAATACCATGACACATCAAGTGCTCAAACAAACTTTCTCGACCACTAACGGTTTTTCCATTCATACATTTCCAACACGGACATGGAATGTATCGATGGTCGGTGCAATGCCTAATTGCATGGTTACAAAACTCTTCCACCCCATGCCTATATTCCTCTGATAATCTATCTGCTCGAACCCACTTTCGATCCATATAGAACTACAAATGCCTACATAGATTAAACCGAAAAGCACACGAGTTGAGTCTATATAACCTCTAGCTAGAGCATGTTATAGATCAGAGCCTAAGTCTTAATGTACTTATGATATTAATTACTATGTATTCTATCTATTCTATTTTAACTCACTTTAAAAGATAAATTCACTTTAACAAAATTCTCATATTAACATTCTATTTTATTAAAATATATTAGTTTGATAGTATTAATTATTTCATTAAAAAAATATTAGTATAATCTTTTTACTATAAATCATAATTGCAAACTAGAGTATCATAATTGCAAAATATTAATATATTTTTAATTATTTCATTAATCCTTTTTTACATAAAAAAAAAATTAAATTTTAAACTATAAAGTAATAGAATATCAAATTTTAATAAAATTTTGTGAATTGAGGAAAGAATATTAATTACAATAAAATAAAATTGCAAAATTTTAGAAAATTAGTATCAAATTTAATATAAACATGACATATAGATAAACAAATTAAATTATATAAAAATTATTTAAACTCATCAATTAATGCAATAAATAATGAAAACTTTAGCAACCACATTATCTAAACTAAATTAACTATAAACCATCCTCCTCATAACATATATCCCTCAACTTGAAACAAAATTTCATATTATCTAAACTAAATTAACCATAAACACAAAATTTCATATTATTTAAACTAAATTAATCATAAACCATCCTCCTCATAACATATATCCCTCAACTTGAAACAAAATTTCATATTATCTAAACTAAATAAACCATGCATAAACACTCCTCCTCATAACATATATATCATAGCAAATTTCATCATTTCATTGCAAAATTTGAAAACAACCAATTTCATCATTCAAATCAAAATATCTCCTTCAATCCATAGAACAACAAATTTGAAACAAAATTTCATCTCTTTCATTGCAACTTCATCATTTTGACATAGTAAATTTGAAAACAATAATAACAAAGTAATAACTTTAATTTAACATTGAAAATAACTATGAAATCAAGAACAAAACTATGAAATCAAGAACAATAACTTTAATTTAAAATTGAACAATAACTATGAAATCAAGAACATTAATAACTTTAATTTAAAATTGAACAATAATAGCAAACAATAACTATGAAATCAAGAACAACAATTCCACAAAAAATTAAAATTGAAATAAATTGAATTTCTAACAGACATTTTATCAAACACCTTTCATGCAAAGAAAATAAACATAACATTTTGGTGAAGCATACATCCATTTCCTTGACCATTATTTCAACAACAAAGCAAAAGAGCTGCAATTAAACAAACTATGATCTTCAACGAAGCAATTTCGAGCGTATATACATATCTCCTAGAAATTTGAATGAGCCAAAATGACTCTTAATGTACAAAGGGAAAATTTGCATAAAAGGATTTAAGAGGTACCTTGAGATTGTGTTGGCGGCGGTCGGACTGAGTGCGACGGCGGCGGCGGCACGCGATTGACCTGGAGGCGGCGGTGGCGGTGGGGCGGGTGCAGCGGCGCAGCGGTGATTATTTGTGTATATTGAGATTTCGTTGGCGGCGGTGGGGATGAGTGCGAAGGCGGCGACGGCACGCGGTGGGGTGGAGGCGGCGGCGGTGGGGGCGGGTGCAGCGCAGTGGGGATTGAAGATGGGAATTGAAGAAGATGAAGAAGATATACGTATATCGCGATTCAAATGGGGGAAGAAGGGTGGTATATAATTCAAGACCCTTAGATAGCGGTTATTAACCGCTATCTAAGAATTATCTTAGATAGCGGTTTATAACCGCTGTGTAATCCCCAAATCACTTAACCAGCGGAACCCTTAGATAGCGGTTTTCAACCGCTATCTAAGTATTATATTAGATAGCGGTTGAAAACCACTGTGTAATCCCCCATTCGCTTTTATAATGGTTTTGAACCGCTGTCTATGAGTTGAGAATTTAGATAGCGGTTTATAACCGCTGTCTAAGAGTTAACCTTAGATAGCGGTTAAGAACCGCTGTCTATAGTATTTTTTTTTTACATATAACCGCTCTCTAAGTCACCACTTAGAGAGCGGTTTTTTTAAATGTTATCTAAGTAAAGCTGTCTAAGTCCAAATGTGTAGTAGTGTGTCCAGTAACCGAGCCAAACGATAGATTAAATGTTCACGATTTTTCTGGACAGAATCCGTAAGTCAAATGGCTTGTATCCCTAAATTAAAGTTGTTCATACTTGAGTGCTGCATTACATGTTTTAATTTCATAATTTTTGGATCTTTCTGCAGAGATTTATGGATTTTATAAGTTAAGGTCATTGTTTTTGCCGAAACAGAACTTTAGAGTCCTTATTACAAAATCTGCTATAATTCCGTAACTCAAATGAACTCGGACCCTTAATAAACTTTGTTCTAACCTGAATGATGTACAACATACTAAAATTTCATAATTTTCCAACGAGTCCAAGTATTTTATTTCATTTATGCATGTATAGGTATTGTTTCTCCTTTTGACTAGTACTTGATAAATTAAATGGCCAAAACTTTTAATAAAGTGCATGTTTGAATATCGAATGTTATACATGATACTTTGTGAATACATATGCTTGAGTGTCTTACATGTTTTTCTTGAAAATGAACGGAACCGAAAGTCTCAAATTCGTGACCCACAAACTGTAGTACACCAACAAAGCCGATTGGACATAGGATTAAACCCATAGAAGCTTT
Source organism: Paraleonurus japonicus (assembly GCA_030762865.1). Lineage (NCBI taxonomy): Eukaryota > Viridiplantae > Streptophyta > Magnoliopsida > Lamiales > Lamiaceae > Paraleonurus > Paraleonurus japonicus. Next base: position 29,825,846 of record CM061057.1, read on the forward strand.
TGATAAAATAAAGTATCTCTTCTTCATGAAAGCCTAGTTTTTAGAAGGCACAATAAGATCAAGAACCTAAGTTTCCAATGGACAAAAGATCTGTCGAACTAAACATACGGATTGTGCTAGGTAGAGTACAAAATGTGAACCGAGAGACTGAGATTTTGTACGAGAGGCTTAAGCAATCAAGAAGTTAAACTTTCTCTTAAAAGTTCTCCAGGTGGGTGACACTATCCGTATAGCTAGTTAATGTTATATGTACTGTTGACAATTTTCCTGAATCAAACATAAACAGATTTTCCTCGAAAGATGCAAATACCAAAAGCGTGTGAATGTATAACTTAAATGTGTGATCGTCTAATGATGAGCTATATTTTACTTTTATTTATGATTTTATGAAAAGAGGGCAAGCCGTATATGATGTGATGAAAGGTTACGGAGTCCGGATGTGATAGGAAACTATCATGTGCCCTCCCATATGATGAAAGGTTACGGGGTCCGGATGTGGTAGGAAACTATCATGTGCCCTCCCATATGATGAAAGTTTATGGGGTCCAGATGTGATAGGAAACTATCATGTGCCCTCCCATATGATGAAAGTTTACGGGGTCCGGATGTGGTAGGAAACTATCATGTGCCCTCCCATATGATGAAAGATTACGGGGTCCGGATATGGTAGGAAACTATCATGTGCCTTCCCATATGATGAAAGTTTACGGGGTCCGGATGTGATAGGAAACTATCATGTGCCCTCCCATATGATGAAAGTTTACGAGGTCCGGATGTGATAGGAAACTATCATGTGCCCTCCCATATGATGAAAGTTTACGGGGTCCGGATGTGGTAGGAAACTATCATGTGCCCTCCCATATGATGAAAGTTTACGGGGTCCGGATGTGGTAGGAAACTATCATGTGCCCTCCCATATGATGAAAGTTTACGGGGTCCGGATGTGATAGGAAACTATCATGTGCCCTCCCATATGATGAAAGTTTACGGGGTTCGGATGTGATAGAATAACTATCATGTGCCTTCCCATATGATTACGGGTCTCGGACGTGTAAACGTGCCATTCCACAATGTGATTACGGAGATCGGATGTGATAGGAAACTATCATGTGCCATCTCATATGTGATATATATATATATATTTATATATATATATATATATATATACTAACTGTCGCAAAGAAAGATAAATCTCTTAATCGAATGATGTTAAGGGATAACTAAAGATTACCTTGTACAAATGGGCTAAATGCCGTAACGCATAACTAAAGATGAAAGAAGAATAAAAGATTCAATTATTTCGGGTTTTCCTGTCAATCTGTGTAACAGCATACAGGTTACCCACTGAGATTTCTATCTCACTCTTCCAAACTTAATATTTTCAGGTTGCGAGAATGAGGCCCGGAGCTCTGCAAAGACGACCGCTTCCCACTCTCTCTTAATTAATAAATAAATCGTCTTAGTAACTTTCAACATTTTGTAATGAATACTTTACTAATTTTATGTTATAATCTCCCCCTGGGAGTTGTATTCGTCAGATGGTTTTGTTCAAAGTAGATAATGACCTTTTATTTTAAAGGAGTTTCTCTTCACCCAGTAAAGTGTTTCAGAAATTTTTTCCGCTGCAACTTGATCGGTTGTTATTCCAAAGAAATTTTCTGGCTCAGTTTTTATGTTTCACTAAGTGATGACTCGGGTTTAGGACGTCAGACTCCGAAGGTCGACTTTCTGAATTCTGGGGCGTTACAGATCTGAACCTTCTTTTCTGGCTCTTTTTCTTATCATCATTAGATGAGTCTTCCTCCTTTCTTCTTGATCCTGATCTGGATCTATCCTTTCCTGCAAACCTCAGCTTATTATGTTTATATTTCATTCTCAATTTATCATACCTTTTTTGTGAGCAATGTCATCTGCTCCTTAAGGGATAAGTCAGCTCCTACAGATTCAGCTGCTGACTTGTCTTCCTTGTTGACAAAAGCATCAGACTTGGACGAGGTGCTTGACTCCATCTCGTCTTCCTCATCTTCTATCTGGATATCATATTCTAAAGCATTTAGATGAGAAAATAAAGTATGATGAGTAATAAAGGATAAGTTTTGGGTTGCTTTAAGGATATTTGACTTCTCTCTCTATATCTTGGTCAAAGATCTGAGTATTTTACTGCTCTGATACGACTTGTTGGTCCCACTAGTTGAGTATTACAAAGAGAAATTGAAACAGCCTTCTAGGGAAAATCTAGAAGGGGGGGGGGTTGAATAGATTTTCTAACTTTTTCAAAATAAGAAAATCAATTCAAGACACCAAAGTTTACACAGCGGAAATTGATTTTAACTCAACTTTAAGCGGATCAAAAACAAACTGATAACTAGTCTGATTTTAATTCTGAAATTGAACTTTGATTAAGAGTGGTAATTAATTAAGAATAGATAAGTAAATGAAAGCAGTAAAGAACACAATGGTTTATAGTGGTTCGGATCTAACTGATCCTACATCCACTCTCCTTCTTCAACTCGAAGAAGGGTCTCTTCCACTACTTACTTACTTACTTTCCAACGTACAACTTACAACTTTTACAAAGATCTTCTAATCTTCAAACTATCTTCAAACTCCTAATCTTTTCTGGAAAATCTAACTTTTACAGTGCAAGAAGTGTGTTGAAGATGTACAGAAAAGTGTTCTATAAACACTTGAAACTTTTGAAAAATTTCTTTGAAAACTTGTGTGAACTTTTGAAAGCTTTGTGAATTATCAAAGTGAAAAATGCAGAATGAATTCGTTGTGTATTCTTTTTCTAAAATAAAGTTATGCCTAGACCTATTTATAAGCCTGCAAAGACAGTTAGTTTGTTATTTGGTTGTAACAAACTAAAACTGCTTAACAAACTTAATCTTGATAACCGCTCCTTATCTTCAGCTGATCTTTCACTAGTCGTCTGCAGCTGACTTGGTGAAGACTTGTTTTTCTTATTCTACTCAGCTTGTCTTGACCTCGTCTGAGCTCTTCATAATCGTCTCCTGCAGATGACTAGGTTTGAGCTTGTCTCCAGATGACTTGCAACTTTCCGGTCTTCAGCTGACTTGCTCAGTCAATGACCTAGTCTGATCAGCTTAGTACCAAACTTTGATCTCAGCTGTTCTTCATAGTAGTCTGATCATCTGAATCCTCTTTTAACTCATCAAAACTTTCTTGATCTAACAATTTCCCCCTTTTTGATGAAGTTAAAACCTACAAGGAAGAGACACACTCACAGCTGAAGTTAGTTTAAAGTTAATCAAGAGTATCAGATAGGTATACTAGAGCACATTCTCACATTGAATCAGATTTATTCAAGTTAGAGCACTTAATTCACACTTAGAAAAATTTAAGAACATATTCTTAAGTCTTAAGAATTTAGACTTAGTGAAAAGTTTTTAAATCTTAAAGAACTTAGAAAAGTTTTAAGACTTAGAAAATTTTTAGAAAAATTTTAATTCTGAGATGAAAATTTTTTCTGATGATTAACACTTAGAAAATATTTAAGTTTTCTTAAAACAATAACGAAAGCTTTAAGAGATAAAACAAGTAAATCACATAAGTCAAAGTATATTCATTCACATATATACATTTTTACAGATAAGGAGAACTGATAGAAATGAAAGATAAGGAAAAAAAAATCCTGGTCTATCAGATTCCCCATTGGCTTGCTTCTGGAATTTTCAGCCAGGTGAAGATCCTAGCTCTGAGTTGTTTGAGATCTTCTTCATTGGTGAGCTTGGATTCCACCTCAGCTTTGGTGATTACTGTTTTGACCCATTCCAAGTCCGGAGATCCATCTTTATTCAGCTTAGGAGAGACGTGCTCATAGGCTGATGCGACGAGATCGCAGTTGAAAACTTTACTCGCCTCATCAAGCAGTCTTCCATATAGATCAGCATCCTCCTTCTCCATCCATTCATGCCACTGCATGTCTTCATCAGCTACACCAGATGGAGATGCCTTCAAGATGTACCAATAGTACATCCATCTGGCATCCATCACTTTCTTCTTGTACTCGCTGGTGAACTGTCCTGACACCATCTTCGGAGGAGCTGACGAGCGGTGGATAGGTCAGAAATCTGCTTCATCAGCTGCTTTCCATACCCATTTCCGAGTGTCCCTGTCCCACTTTAGCTCAGCTTTCCCCAGCTTCTTCAGGCTCTTCTTTTCTCTTCTTTCATATATTTCTTTCTTTGTGCTGATTCGTCTGATTTGCTTAGCTGAAAGATTTGAAAAGTCTGGCTCTTTCCTCTTTTTATCAGTCTTGTCTGGTTTTGACAATGTAAGTTCGGTTGTCTCCTTTTCTGCTGCCTTTGCTTTGCCCTTTCCCTTGGCTTCTGGTTTCTCAGACTCTTTTATCCGGGCCAGCAGCATTTCTGTCTTCTCCTCTTCCTCTCTCTTTCTCTTCTCCTCATCCTCGCGGATGACATCTTCAATTTGAGTTACCCTCAGCTGTAATGCGGCGAGCTCGTCTGATTTATTTTGAGTTCTGCTTTCGTCGCTTCTAGCTCAGCTGTGTCTGCATTTGAGTCAAGCTTATCTGTAATGGATAGAACTCCAGCTGTGAGGGTGTCAAGCCTTCCTTCAGCTCCTTTCCCCTTTTTGACTTCATCTTTAAGGGTTCTGAGCTGCTCTTCAAGTGCATCACAACAAAGTCAAAAGATAGATTTGTCTGAAGTTAAAGCTTCGACTATGACTTCGTTGTCTGCGGCTATTTTGTCTTTCATAGCCTTCACCTCCTCTTCAAGATTGTCCAGACGACTAGCTAGTGCAGAGCCCAGTTTGTTGGAAAGATTTCGAGAAAGGTTGACCTCAACAATCTGCATGTTGGCTAACATAGTGTCTGTGACAGCTTTGACAAGCTTGTTCGTCTTCTTTTCCATCATCCATTTGACCTTGTTGATGATCTTTGTGTGTAGGTCTTGGAAGGCTGTGGAAATGGCAGAGAGAGGACTGGGCTCCTCCTATGATGACTCAAAAGATGAGGATGGAGAGGGGGTTGTTGGACTGGGGGAGCTCATCCGGATATCCCCAAAGATGTTGTGGGACATATCCGGATCAGGGATTTGAATAGAGGGTTGAGAAGGGGTAGGTATATCAGATGGGGGAGGAGTAGCTTCAATGGGTGGGGTTTCTGTAGGTGGAGAAGGGATAGTAGGAGGTGGAGATGATGGTAAGGGTGGTTGAGAAAGTGTATGTTGAGTAGAGGGAGGTGAGGGATCGACTGTTAGTTGTGGGGGAGTTAAGGTTGAGGGTAAGATGGTTGGAGTGTAGATGGTTATAGGTGTAGGTGAGTAGATAGGTCCAGTGAGAAATGAAAGCATATCAGATGGAGATGGGGGAGGGGAAGTGGTTTGTGTTTGAGGAAGGGAGGATGAGGCCGTGGCTTGGACTAATGTGGGAGTAGGCTGTTTTAGAGGCTCAGAGGTGCCAGCCTGGGTCACCTCTTCATCGCCAAGATGGGTGGGAGATAGAGGGAGTAGCAGAGGCTCCAAAAGAGGTTACCTTTTTGGGTGAGGGGGAGGGTGTCCTCTCGGAGCTGACTTCATGAATATCTTGGGCTTGCTCAACAGCTGCTGCAGCTACCTTTAGAGTAGATACTGTTAGGATGTATACTATAAGCCTAGCTTTTGTATGAACATCTTTTTGAGTATGAACATCCTTTTAATATGAGATTCATTATGATCAAAATACTTATTGTTTATGATTGTTATATATATAATTATTTTGTCCAGATTAATCTATACTGTAGATAACATGGTGTGTGGTGTCACACAGAAGATCATGCTATCAGTTCCTTATAGATTATAAATAATAGCTCACAACCAAGATGGATTTGGACAAACCATTGGAACGGTTATAGTGTAATTTGGTATTAGTCTATCTTGACTATAAAGTTACACTAGTACATTTTGTATGTATTGAGCAGGACCATATGAGGTTGTTCAATTTGTACAGACTATATAAAAGAACAAGACCTCTGTTGTTATGGATGTACGTCTTCTTAATCCCTATATAGTAACGGGCAGGTGTACTCGGTGTATGTTTCTTTGATTTGCCAATGGGTGAGATTTATTAAATCAATAGGCTCGGTGAATTGGGAGATAGCATTGTTTATATGGTGTGCTGTTGATTATAGAAGGAATCCGTGTCCTAATTATTTATGATGATGATGTCCCCTTGAGGAGCTCATAAAGATTATTATGTAAACCCTGCAGGTGGATTTAATCCGACATAATATTAAAGTTGAGTGGTACTACTCTTGGAATTAGATATAAATTAATTAAGTTGTCAATAATTTAATTAATTTATGGACATTCGATATCTTAAACACGGGGAAATAAATGTACACATAATAAAGGAGCCTATATTATAATATGGGATTAGGACGGTAATTCAATTATAACTCTTTAGTGGACTGAGTTATAATTGATGGGCTTAAGTAAAGTGTTCAGACTGAACACAGGATATTTATGCCCATCAGGAGGCCCAACCCTAATTCCTCCATAGGGTCCCTGTTGTAGCCTATAAATAAACCCTAACATCAGAGCCTCCAGACGTGTGAAAAAAACGTGAGGTCAGAGAGAGGCGGATTCTGATTCCTTGGAGGATCGTCGACCACTCGACGTCCAAGGGAAAGGGATAGGAATACGGCAGAAGACCGTGAGGTTCGAGGCTCATCCTTCGATCGCAGTTCTGACCTTAGAATTGGTTCGTCTTCACCTATTACGGTGAATAAAGGTACAATTCTATTCGCTGCGTTTATGTGACTGCGATCCAGAATCTGATAATTTCATAGAGTCGGCGATCGGTGGTTCCAATAATTGGTATCAAAGCCGTGTTTTCTGACTCTATGCAATTGATTCGGTTATTCATAGATCTAATTTATTAGGATTGCATTACTGTTATAATAGGGTTTCTTGATCTGTTATTATAGAGTTTCATGATCTGATATTGAATAGGATTGCATGATATTTGTAAATCTGTCATATTAGGGTTTGCATGATTATCATAAATCTGTTATATTAGGGATTCGATGTTAATCGTAGATCTTTTTTTTGGGTATGCGAATATTCTGATATTTTTTGCAGGAACCCTAAATCCAAACTATTATGGTCAGCATGTATATTTATGTATGTATTAAACCCTCGGACCTGTCGAGGTTTTTGTTTTGGGTTGGTGAATGATTGTAATAGTTATAACCACGGTGGTCTGTCATGTAGGTTTTATTTCGATCTAGATGATGTATAGGATTGTTGGATAAAACTGTAATAGGAACAGATTAGGATGGTCGATGGCGGAACCAGATCAATAGCGAAGAATCGATGGATTTTTTTTCGACCCGTAAGGGATCATATCCTCAAGATGATGGCTCATTTGAATGAGATGAAAGTCCTTGGAGCTGAAATCGATGGGGAAACCCAGGTCGATATCGTTCTTCAAACGCTGCCTAAGAGTTTTGAGCAGTTTCGCCTGAACTACAACATGAACAAAAAGTTGTATTCGACGGCGGAACTTCTGACAGAACTCCAAGCGGCAGAAGGGTTATTTCATCAAGCTTCTCAAGCTTATATTGCTGAAAATGTTTCTACATCTAAGCCAAAAGGGAAAGTGATGAAGAAAAAGAAACAAGCTGGTTTGGCAAAGAAAGCGGGCGAACCAAAGAAAATTGGTCCACCAAATGGCGTGAAGAAGCCTAAGGTTAGTGCTAGATGTTTTTGGGTATGACTCATAGAAAAATTTGGCTAAGGGTTTTTGAAACAATTTTTTGCAGAGTATAAGTATGGTTTTTCTGAAAGTGAAAAAGTTTGATCGAAGAAGAAGATGTATTTATAGGAGGGAAAATTTGAAAGAGAAACCGCTTTAGAAAATTGGATTTAATCTAAGCCGTTTATTTAAAATGATTTACTGTGCTGAATCAACCGTTAAAAATTTGGATAAACGATTGGGATTCAGCGCGTGTAGTTCACTAATCTTTGAATTGCGTAAAAAGTTACTTTGTAGACTGTTGATTTGACAGAAATAGGTTACTTTATGCAGAGAAGTAAGTATACCTGACGTCAGCCTAGGGTTACCTTACTTCGTATAAGGGTTTTCAAAAACAGATGGTTTACGAGTTCATCTGATAAAGTACCTCGTCTGATTTTTAAAACAGCCTAGTTTTATCTTTTGGCAAACTTAAAGACCAGTTAAGAAAATATTTTATTTCAAATAAGCAGGCTCAGATTAGGTTTTCTAAAGTTAGTTTTTCCAACCAATGACAATGTTGGTCCCGATTAGTTGAGTAGATTAGGTAAAAAGTGTATCAGCCTTCTAGGAAAAATCTAGAAGGGGGGGGGGGGGTTGAAAAGATTTTTCAGATTTTTCAAATCTTTCAAAATTTATTCAAAGCACCAAAGTGACACATCGGAATTCAATATTAATCTCAACTTTAATAAGATCAAAAGCAACACTGATATTCAGATTTTAACTTTGATTCTGAAATTAAACTTTGAACAATAAATTGTAAATTGAACAGAAAGATAAATGAAAGCAGTAAAGAACACCAGGTTTTATAGTGGTTCGGATTATAACAATCCTACATCCACTCTCCTTCTCCAAACTTTGAAGAAGGGTCTCCACTAGCTGCTTACTTACTTACTTTACAATCTTACAACTTACAACTTGATCTTCAATTCTTCAAAGTACTCCTAACTTCTTCTGATGAATCTAAGAATTACAGTGAATAAAAGATTTTGAAGATTACAAGATAAGTGTTCTATAAACACTTGAAATTTTTTTGAAAACTCTTTTGAAAACACTTTGTGAATTGAATAGTGAATAGTGTGAAAAATCAGATTTGCATAAGTGTATTGAAAAATAAAATCTAGACTTATTTATAAGTCTGAAAAGACAATTAGTTTGTTAGTCAGTTCTAACAAACTAAAAACTGCTCAACAAACTTAATCTTGAAAACTGCTCTAGACCTCAGCTGATTTTACTCTTACTCGTCTGCAGCTGACTTGGTGAAGACTCGCCTTTCTTATTCTACTCAGCTTGTCTTGACCTCATCTGAGTTCTTCATACTTGTCTCCTGCAGATAACTAGACTTGAGCTTGTCTTCAGATGACTTGCAACTTCTGATCTTCAGCTGACTTAATCAGTCCTTGACCTAGTCTGATCAGCTTAGTACTGAACTCTGATCTTAGCTGTTCATCAACGTTGTCTGCTCATCTGGATTGTTCTTTTAACTCATCAAAACTCTACTTGATCTAACAATTTCCCCCTTTTTGATGATGTTAAAACTATAAAAGAAACATACTCACAGCTGATGTTAGTCAAAGTTATCCAAGATAGTCAGATAGGCATATCATAACACATTCACACTATCAATTCAGATTTATTTCAAATTGAAGCACTTTAATTCACACTTAGAAAATTTTGAAGTAAAAATTCTTAAGTCTTAATACTTTTTCCAAAAGATTTAAAAAATAAGTCTTAGGACTTAGAAGAATTTTAGACTAAGAAAAATTTTGAAAATATTAAGTCTGAGATGATAAATTTCTCAGATGGTTTATACTTAGAAAATTTTTAATATTTCTTAAAGCAATAAAGAACACTTTTAAAACAAACAAGTAAATCAGATAAGAACCAGTCATCTCATTCATATACAGCACATTTACATTTCTTACATATGGAACAGATAAGAAGATAAAAGATAAGAGGATTTTGGCTTATCTAATCTGTCCATCTATCTTTCTCTGGGAGCTGCATCCAATCAAATATCCTCGTCCTCAGCTCGGCAATCTCCTTTGGATCAGTCAACTTCATTTGATTTATCCCATAGTTGATAGTTGACCTGATCCACTCCTTGTCAATCGAGCCATCATCATTCAGCTTAATTGGAATGGATGAGTAGTCTGGAGCAACCAAATCCACGTTGTACCACTCATCTCCTTCATCAAGAAGTTTCTGGTACAAGCTTGGATTTTCCTTCTCCATCCAGTCATGCCAAGCTATAGTCTCATTGTCTGATGATGCTCCAACTCCTTTACAGATGTACCAGAAGAAGGTCCACTTAGCCTCGTACTTCATGTACTCAGCTGCCCATGATGGATGCGCAATCATTTTTGGAGGAGCATCGGTTCTTTCTTCAGGTCTGATCCATGTTGTATCTGCTCCTCCTCCAACTGATGGGACTACCCACTTCTTCTAGAACCTGTCAAAGATTCTGCCAGCTTCCTTTGCAGATTTAATCTTTCTTCTGGCTTCCCTTCGGCCATAATAGACCTTCTCTGCCTTGATCCGTCGGTCCCTTTCTGTCTCTATCCTAAGCTGCTCAGCTGATTTCTCAAGTGGTCTCTTTCCAGCAGCTTTGGACATCAGGCTCTGTCTGATAGGCGACACGACTTTCTCCATCTCCTTCTCTTTCCCTTTCTCTACTATCATCAGCTCTTTCCCTTTGCCCTTCTCAGCCTCAGCTTTGGCTTTGGCTTCCTCCTTTCTATCTCTGATCTTGGCCATAAATCTTTCAGACTTCAGCTCAGCTTCCTTCTTTCTGGCCAGCTCATCTGCCCTAATTGCTTCCTCAATCTGCTCAATTCTTATCTTTAGGGCAGTGAGCTCATTTGATTGGCTGGCTGCTGAAAGTTTAATCTGGTTGAGCTCGGCCTTAACGATCTCCACATCTTCCCCCTTTTTAACATCATCAAGTAGCATAGCAAGCTGCTCCTTGATAACAATAAAATAGGTGGAAGCTGAGGATTGATTGAGTAGGATCTCATCAGCTAGAATCTGATTGTCAGCTTGGGTTTGGCTCTTCAGCTCTTCAACTTCGTTCTTAACTTCAGCCAACTCTTCTTTGACAGTCATTTTAACAAAATTGGAAATAGAAGATAAGAGATTTACCTCAGATGCTTTTAGCATGTCCTCCATTGTTACACTGACAGAATCTACAATGTCTGCAGTCTTCATCATAGGCATCTGAGTGAATTTATCTTCTATCCTCTTCTCCAGTTGATTTAGTATAGAAGAGAAGGTGGATCCTGGGCTGCTGGGAGGGGCAGCGGGAGAGGTTTCAGGCAAGCCAAGGCGGCTTCTCAGGAGGTTCAGGAGCTGCTCCTCTGACAGGATGGTTGAGATCGACGTGATTCCTGCAGACTCCAGAATGACTTTTTCCCAGTAGATGAAATTATCCCAGCCTACTTCATCGGTGAACAGGCTCATCTCCTCCAAATCTCCAGTCCACAAATGATGGACCAGCCAAATTTCAATGAATTCCTTCATCACTTCAGGGTTGAACTGAAGTTCGGGAATCAGCTCTGCCAACCTCCTTCGAGCATCTGATCGTAGGGAGAGCTCAAAGCTTCCTACCGATCCATCAGGTCTGGGAGTGTGTATTGGACTTATTTGGGGTGAGGGAGTGGGATATTTAGTGGAGAGGAAGTCGAGGAAATCGAAAGGTTGAGTAGAGGTGGGAGGGATTTCAGGTATGGGAGATGAGGTGGGAGGTATTTCAGGGATGGGGGATGAGGTGGGAGGTGAGGTGGTTTGGATTAAGTTGACTAATTTTGAAGACTAACTTCTTATTGTCTTTCTTAATTGATTCATTTTCAGCACAGACTACTTCAAATTTGTCTTTTAAAGTTTTCAATTCATTTTCTAATCTTTCAGGTAAGCTGGCTGATGTACTAGCCCCAGCCTGGGGAAAACATTCCCCCTTGAATGTTTCCTCAGTTTCTGAATAGTTCATCACCTGCTTTCCTTTAATTAGAATTTGAATTTGATCCTTTAAAGCCAAATTTTCAGTCTCTAGCTGTTTATAAGCAGCCAGAGATGTCTTTAAATCTCTCAATAATTCATGAATAACAGTTTGATCATGATCAGATGCAGACTGACAAGAATCATTATCAGAAGATGAATAGTAGATTACCTCATTAGCCATGAGACAGATTTCATCATCTGATCCAAAATCGGATGAGGATGATGATGATGTTGATTTCTTTGGCTCCTTTTCTTTAGCCAACAGAGCCCTTTGATCTGCAAACCTCCTGTCTCTCTTTTTCCTCTTTTCTTCCCTTTCTTTAGGAGTCAGTTGAGGACAATCATAGCTGAAGTGTCCTGGCTTATTGCATGTGTAGCAAGTATCACTCTTGTCTGATCTAGGGCTGGAAGGATTTCGTCTGACAGGTGATCTGTATCTTCTTGTCTGGCTCCTGCTTTTATCATCATCTGTAAACTCATCTTCCTTTCTTCCTGATCTGGATCTTGATCTATCCTTACCTGCAAAACTCAATTTATTTCTTTTATACTTCATTCTCAATTTATCATACCTTTTGGTGAGCAGAGCCATCTGCTCCTTTAGAGATAGGTCAGCTCCTACAGACTCTGTTGACATCTTGTCTTCTTTGCTGACAAAGGAAACAGACTTGGATGAGGTGCTCGACTCCATCTCATCCTTCTCATCTTCTATTTGAATATCATATTCTAAAGCTTTAAGATGAGAAAATAAAGTATGGTGAGTAATAGAAGATAAATCTTGAGTAGCTTTAAGGATATTGGATTTCTCCCTCCATCTCTTGGTTAATGATCTCAGAATCTTGTTATTTATCTCCTTCTCAGTATAATTCTTTCCAAGGTCAGCTGCTTTGTTGAGGAGATTAGTCAACCTTACATCTAACTGATCCACAGACTCATTTTCCTTCATTTTGAATGTATCAAATGCATGCAAGACTGACTGCAGCTTGTTCTCTTTTACTTGTTCAGATCCTTCACAGACATTTGCTAGAGTCTGCCACATTTCTTTGGCAGTTTTGCATCTCTTAACCTTCTCTATCCAATCTTTACTTAAAGTCTCAATGATTTCAGGTCGAGCTACTTGATCAAGATTGTGGATCTTCCTTTCATCATTTGTCAATTCAGAACTCTTTTTCTCTTGTCTGGTTCTGGATTCAGCTGACTCAGCTCTAGTGCTAGTGCCTCCATGATAAAATTTTATAGGTCCCTCTTCAAAAACCTCTTCCATCCTATCATGAATGGCCTTTAGGTGATTCTCCATCCTGAATTTCCAGTAATCATAATCTTCAATAGAGAACTCAGGTAGATTCCTGGACTTCTTGCTTTTTCCTGATGACATGATGAGATTAAGAAACAAAATGTTCCACAAAACTTATTAGTAGCACTGTTAGTAACAATAAGAGAATGAAGATAATCAAGATAATTTCAGAATCTCAGTTAAGACCTAAAATCAATATCAGAACAACTTAACACTGCTCTGATACCACTTGTTGGTCCCGATTAGTTGAGTAGATTAAGTAAAAAGTGTATCAGCCTTCTAGGAAAAATCTAGAAGGGGGGGGGGGGTTGAATAGATTTTTCAGATTTTTCAAATCTTTCAAAATTTATTCAAAGCACCAAAGTGACACAGCGGAATTCAATATTATTCTCAACTTTAATAAGATCAAAAGCAACACTGATATTCAGATTTTAACTTTGATTCTGAAATTAAACTTTGAACAATAAATTGTAAATTGAACAGAAAGATAAATGAAAGCAGTAAAGAACACCAGGTTTTATAGTGGTTTGGATTATAATAATCCTACATCCACTCTCCTTCTCCAAACTTTGAAGAAGGGTCTCCACTAGCTGCTTACTTACTTACTTTACAATCTTACAACTTACAACTTGATCTTCAATTCTTCAAAGTACTCCTAACTTCTTCTGATGAATCTAAGAATTACACTGAATAAAGGATTTTGAAGATTACAAGATAAGTGTTCTATAAACACTTGAAATTATTTTGAAAACTCTTTTGAAAACACTTTGTGAACTGAATAGTGAATAATGTGAAAAATCAGATTTGCATTAGTGTATTGAAAAATAAAATCTAGACCTATTTATAAGTCTGAAAAGACAGTTAGTTTGTTAGTCAGTTCTAACAAACTAAAAACTGCTCAACAAACTTAATCTTGAAAACTGCTCTAGACCTCAGCTGATTTTACTCTTACTCGTCTGCAGCTGACTTGGTGAAGACTCGCCTTTCTTATTCTACTCAGCTTGTCTTGACCTCGTCTGAGTTCTTCATACTTGTCTCCTGCAGATGACTAGACTTGACCTTGTCTTCAGATGACTTGCAACTTCTGATCTTCAGCTGACTTAATCAGTCCTTGACCTAGTCTGATCAGCTTAGTACTGAACTCTGATCTTTGCTGTTCATCAACGTTGTCTGCTCATCTGGATTGTTCTTTTAACTCATCAAAACTCTACTTGATCTAGCAGACAACAATCCGATAAGAGTTTTATAAGAAAACACAATGTATGGAGAGTACTCAGAAGCAAAGGTGTCCAGATGAGAAGGTTTATAACAGATGAGGTGAAACAATCTGATTTATCAATCTGATCTGTGACCTATTCCTGCAAAGACATAAACTTGAAGAAACCATTAGTAGCTAGGGTAAGTCAAATAGGATACAATGGTCATCTGATTCTATAGAAGTCAGTTGACTATTGTGTCCTTATCTGATTTACCAAATGTCAGATAAGTAATCATCAAGTCAGATAAGGTCAATATGACTAATCCTTGATTCTTGATTCCTTAGCAGGAGATCAATGATATCAACTACCTGATTGTCCTTTGACTCATATCTAGTCTGATAGTTCTTTCTAGACATAGTAAACTAAATTGAGAGAGACAAAGAATGAAAAACATAGAATAAGATTATAGATTAACTAAAGAAACATCTAATAATCCTAATTCTACAGGTAGTTGATTGGAGTGAATTGATACATGTTTTTAGGGCCTATTTTAGTGCAAAAAGTGAGCTAAAATGTTAGTTTTTGTGCCTAAATGTGAAAAGTATCACTCTTATGCCTAAAAAGTATTATTTGTGAGATTTTGATGTTTTTCGTCCATTTTGCAGGTAAATCGGTGGAATTTTGCCAAACCGAGAGTACCATTAGGCTTAGAATGAAGAGACGATCATACGGGACGAAAACGGGGGTCGGGGCCGAAGCCCCGCTCGAGAAAAATGCCCTGGACTCGAGCTCTGATCGAGGAGCAAGAGCCTCGAGTCGAGGGCTATGCAGAAAAGGACTAAATTGGGAAAAAGGCAGAAGCCTCGACTCGAGGCATGACCCTCGAGTCGAGGGCGAGGTTTTTTGCATAGGCCTCGAGTCGAGGCCTGACCCTCGACTCGAGGGGGAAGTTTTTCATCAATTCGGTATTTGAAGCCTTGAAGCAGAGCATTTGAGAGAGATCTTTCATAATAGCAGTTAGTAGCGGTTTTGGGGCGATTTTTCAGGCCCCAAGTGTTGGGTCCCTTTAGAACGAGTTTAAACGCAAAAACAAGATACCCTCTAGTGATAATCTAGAAGGGGGGGATGAATAGATTATCAAAAACTTTTGCAAGCTTAGATGATCTATCAACTCCAAAAACAAATTTACTGCGGAAACAAATTTTTGTTTATACTCAATTCAAATAGGATCTAAAGCTTTGTCAGATATCAAATTTGCGATCAAGAAACAACTAATGAACACAAGTAATAAGCAATAAGAAGAAATAACACCAGATTTATAGTGGTTCGGATCAAACGATCCTACGTCCACTCTCCTTCTTCGAACTTGAAGAAGGGCCTTCACTTACTTACTTCCTTCTTTCTTGCTACCTTACTTACAATGATGAATCTTCAGCCTTACAATGAATCTTCCTAACTTCTGAATATCTATGGCTTGAAGATCTAATGAAAAAGTGTTCTATAAACACTAAGAACTGAAAAACGTATAACACGTTCTTGAATGTGTATGATTTTTTTTTTTGCGTGTACAAAGTATAATGAAGAGTGCAAAGTGTCAAAGTTAATTCTAAATTGATTTCTATTCCTATTTATAGAGAACTCCTCTTGGCAGTTGTAACTTCCTTGAATTTGATTTTGTTCAGTTATAACCATATAACTGAATTCTGTAACTTCTTCCTGAGTTGTTGAAACTGCTTCTTGAATCTTTGCATAATATTTTTCTAACACCTCTTCATCTGATGTTTACTTCACCTCGTCTCCATCTTCTTTTCTGTCTAGACGTTTGTCTTGCTCTTCAACAATCCTGTGCTGTCCTTGTCTGATATCTTGACCTTGTCTGATATTCTCTTCTATCTGGAAATCTTCCTCGTCTGATATCTTGACCTTGTCTGATATTCTCTTCTATCTGGAAATCTTCCTCGTCTGATATCTTGACCTTGTCTGATCTTCTATACTTAGTTTTATTTACAAAGAAATACTTCAGCTGTCTATACAAGATGCTCAGCTGGTCATCCTATTTTACACTTTTAACACATCAAAACTAAATACAAATTTCTTTTCCTAACACCAAGCCAATTCCTTCCTTAGATTAGAGTAGAAGTTAGAATTAGATTTAGATTTTCATTGATTGTTGCTAGATTAGCCATAGATTTGCATTTGATTCTTGTAATTCCATTCAATTCAAGCTTGTAATTCATTTGGAGATTGGTGTTGAAGACTCAAGCATTCCTATTTTTGTTGATTGAAGATCATTTGGTGATGTTTTTCCTCTTTTGTCTCTTTAATTTCTTAATTGTCGTGATTTGCTTTTTGTTTGATCAATTCTATCTTCTTCCCATGGGTATTGTTTGTGGTACCATGGACTAACTCTTTTGTGCTTGGGTTAATTAAAATTGATGATGAATTGATAGATGATGTTATGATTGTTGATGATTGGAGATCAATTGAGTAGATTGCTTACTAATTGTAATTCTCAATTGTGCTTCATGCATAATTATCTCTTTAGATTAGTGTTTGATCACCCTAGCTATAGACGAGAGTTGCGCTAACGTGATTCGGGATTAATCGGGTGATAAGTGTGTATGAATGTGTGGATTGGGTGCTTCGGAATCGAGAGATTAGTTGCACTAAGGATACTCACATTAGTTTTCTACCTAATTGTGATTCTTCATTGTGCTTCATGTGAAATTGTTTCTTTTGATTAATGGTTGATCACCCTAGCAATAGGCGAGAGTTGAGCTAACGTGATTAGGTGTTAATCGGGTTTCAATTTTGCATGATTGTATGAATTGGAGATTTCTACATTGAGAAATGGGAAAGACTAAGGATACTCACATTAGGCATTGTGATTTTAATGGAGTGATTAATTTTATGATGGTTTATGCTTTCTATCTTAGTTGATTTGCAATTTGATTCAATTGTAGCTTGTTGATTGATGATTCATTGATGGATGTTAATCCTAGCACCTCTATCCCACCATTTATTGTTGTTTTTGTTATCGCATTCTTAGTGTTCAATCATTTGCTTGCTCCTTGTTGTTTTGTATTTTGCTTGTGTTTTGTTGTTTTTGTTCAAAATCATTGTTGCAACTCTAGTCACTAAAAACTCGTATTTCTAGGGCCTCATGTGCATACTTTTTTTCTTGGGTTCGATATTTTGCGATTGGTCTTAAAAGCTCTTGCCCTATACACTCCAATCAATAGTTCTTTAAACCCTGTCTCTGCCAGTGGCTTAGTCAAGATGTCTGCTCTTTGGAAATCAGTCAGGATCTTCTCTAGTCTGATGTCACCTTTCTCAACATGGTCTCGGATGAAGGGTGTCTAATATCAACATGCTTGCATCTAGATTGGTACATCTTTGGTGATAATGTTATAGTCCCTTAACTGTTGACTTATCCAGATCAGCTGTGAACAACAACTTCCAGCAGCCATATACTCAGCTTCAGTTGTGGAAGTAGCTACAGAGGTTTGTTTCTTAGACAACTACGAAATCAGCTTACTACCAAGAAATTGGCAAGTACCAGATGTAGATTTTCTATCTATCTTACACCCACCAAAGTCTGAGTCTGAGTATCCAGACAGTTCAAAGTTGTCATCAGCTGGATACTACAATCCAACATTTACTGTACCTTTCAGATACTTAAGAATTTTCTTCGCTGCTTCAAGATGGCTTTTCTTAGGATTAGCTTGAAATCGAGCACAGACTCCAACTGCAAATGAAATATCAGGTCTACTAGCAGTTAAGTATAATAATGAACCAATTAGACCTCGATACTCAGTTTGATCAGTGTCTTCTCCCTTCTCGTCTGGATCCATTGAAAAGTTTGTCATCATAGGTATCTTAGCTTCTCGACTGGTACCTATTCCAAATATTTCAATAAGATCTTTTGTATATTTGGCTTGATTGATGAATATTCCCTTCTTTGTCTGTTTGACTTGGAGTCCAAGAAATTAAGTCATCTCTCCCATCATGGACATTTCAAATCTGCTTTTCATAAGATGACTAAATTCTTCACACAAAGATATGTTAGTTGATCCAAAAATAATATCATCAAAATAAATCTGAACTAATAAAAGATCACAACCATATTCTTTTCTAAAGAGAGTTCTATCAATTCTACCTTTAACAAAACTATTTTGAATGAAATAATCAGACAAGGTGTCATACCATGCTCTAGGTGCTTGTTTAAGTCCATATAGAGTTTTCCTTAGTTTATATACCTTGTCTCCTTTGACAAAACCAGGAGGTTGCTCTACATAAACTTCCTCAGCTAGGATTTCATTAAGAAATGCTGACTTAATATCCATTTGAAAAACTATGAATCTTTTAAAAGCAGCATAGGCTAAAAATAATCTTATGGCTTCCAGACGAGCTACTGGTGCAAAGGTTTCATCATAATCAATCCCCTCTGATTGTGAATAACCTTGAGCAACTAGTCAGACTTTATTTCTAACCACAATATTGTTTTCATCCCTTTTGTTTGATGATGAGGCCTTTCAACAAGCTCCCACACATCTTGTCTTTGAAACTGATTTAGTTCTTCTTGCATGGCATTAATCCAGTTGGAATCAGTTAGAGCTTCTGTAATAAATTTAGGTTCAAGAAATGACACATAGCAACTGAACATACAATCTTGATTTAGTTGGGTCCTCGTCTGGACTCCAGAGTCTAAATCTCCAATTATCTGTTCAGCTGGGTGATATGACATTACTTTCTTGCCTTTGTCTTTTACAATGAATGAAGTTTTGTCTGAATTATTTATTTCAGATGATTCTATGTTACCTTCTGATGACTCAACCTGATCATCTGAGTTGTTAATCGTCTGATCAGCTGGTGAGGAAGAGCTTCCAGGTTCTTTCTCTGTGTTTGAATCTGGTTCTTCTTCTTCATCTGAGTCTGATTCTTGATTATAGAATTTTATGGTTGATCTCTTGATAGTCATCTGATCCAGATGATCTGATATCTTTGTGATGTCCCCTGTCTTACTATACTCAAAAGAAGATTCATCAAATACCACATGGGGTGTTTCTTCTACACACAAGGTTGTCTTATTAAAAACTCTATATGCTTTTGATACAGATGAATATCCCAAGAATATCCCATCTGCTATTTTGACATCAAAAGTTTTTAATTGAGATTTACCATTGTTGTGTATGAAACATTTACAACCAATTATATGAAAGTATAAAATTTTGGGGGATCTTCCCTTCCAAATTTAATTGGGAGTTTTGCATTTATCTTTAATAATCAAACTTCTATTTTGAACATAACAAGCTGTATTAACAGCTTCTGTCCAAAACCTGTGTGGAGTGTTGTACTCAGATAACATTGTTCTAGCTGTCTCTTTCAAGGTTTTGTTTCTCCTCTCAACTCCTCCATTTTGTTGTGGAGTCCTTGCTGCAAATGTTTCATGAGCTATGCAATTCTCAATGCAGTAATTAGTAACAAGCTTATTAAGGAATTCAGTACCTTTATCACTTCTAATTTTAACAATAGTTAGTCCTTTTTCATTTTGAACCTTTTTAAGAAATTCTGGAATCTTAATCATAGTCTCATTCTTTTTGTACAAGAAAATAACCCAGGTAAATCTTGAAAAATCATCAACAATTACCAAAGTATATTTTCTTCCACTGAAGCAGAGAGGTGTTATGGGACCAAAGAGATCCATGTGAAGAAGTTCTAGAATTCTTTCTGAAGAAGGACTACTTATTGTTTTAAAAGAAGCTTTAGTCTGTTTTCCTTTTTGACAAGAATCACACACATGGTTCTTTGAAAATACTTTATCAGGGAGTCCTTTAACTAAAGATTTCCTTGTTATTTTGTTAAGAGTTTTGAAGTTTAAGTGGCCAAGACGTTTGTGCCACAACCAACTTAAATCATCTGAACTCTTAGCAACAAGACAAGTATCTTTAGGACAACTTTTGAAATTAGCAACATAAATGTTACCTTGTCTGACTCCAGCTAATAGAATATTTTCATTAATACCATCTAATACAAAGCATGCATTATGAGTAAATTTGACACTTAACCCCTTATCACAAAATTGTGAAACAGATAGTAAATTGTGCTTCAATCCTTCCACGTAGTAGACTTCATTTACTTGAATATCACCTATCATCAGTGTCCCTACACCTTTGGTAAGTCCATAATTGTTATCACCAAACATTACTCTTGGTCCGCCTATGGTCTGATAGTTAGAAAGAAGTCGTCTTTCATAGGTCATATGCTTGGAGCAGCCACTGTCAATGTACCAGATTACCTCAAGAATGTCTCCTCTTTCAACTATCTTCTTATCTTCCTGCAATAACAAATTTAATGCTTAGGTACCCTTTGTACTTTGGGTCCTTTCATGTTAAGTTGACTTTTAGGAATCCAGACAAAGATATCAATGTTCCTCAAAACCATAGATTGAAGTTTACATCCATATCTATCTACTAAGATAAGATTTTCAAGATCAATCTTGTTTAAGTGATCTTTTGAAATTGTCTTGTATCTTGGTAAAAATGAATATGTTTTACTTCTTCCATCAAAGCCATTATACCTAGGATAGGACTTTGACTTAGTCTTAGGTTTAACCTTAGGAGTTATTTTCCTCGTCTGTGTTTTCTTTTATGAAGTATCAGATGAGGTAATTAATTCCTTAGGTTTCTAGGGACTAAATCTAGTTTCCATCTTTGGTTTAGTTGCTTTAACAAAAACTCTATGTTTTATTGGATCATTTTTCTTACTCCTATCAAAACCTAATCCAGTGTTGTCATTAGACTTTTGTGAAGTATTGAAGATTTTGTCTATTGTGATCTGAAAGTTATTTAAAAGTCCTAAATTGAGATTTAATTCTCTGTTAGTTCTTTTGTAATTCTCATTTTCAGAATAGATGTTTGAAAATTTTATTTTTAAAGAATTCAATTCTTGTTCTAACTTGTCTGTCTTATCAGACACAGTACTAGTGATGGTCTCAGTCTGACATTCCCCCTTGAATGTACAGTCTGATTTCTCACTACCCTTTGTTTAATTGACTTTAGTCAGATCAGTAATTTGATTCTTTAAATCAAAATTTTCAGTCTCTATCTGTTTATAAGCAGATAGAGCAGTCTCCAAATCTTTCAAAAGTTTTTCTATAAGACTAGGATTAGTTTCAGATAAGGTATCATAGTCATTATATGAAGAAGAATAGTAGTGTACCTCTTTTGCCATTAAACAGATGTCGTCATCTGACCCAAAATCAGATGAGCATGAGGATGATGATGTCTCATGAACTTCTTCTTTCTCAGCCAGAAGAGCTCTCTGATCAGCATACCTTCTATCCCACTTTTTCCTCTTTTCTTCTCTCTCTCTGGGAGTGAGTTGAGGACAATCATAACTATAGTGACCAGGCTTGTTGCATGTATAACAAATATCTCCTCTATCTGTCTTAGGACTACTATCTTCTCGTCTGATTGGTGACTTGTGCTTCCTCGTCTGATCCTTTTTCCTATCATTGTCTGAACTCTTTTCTTCTTTATCTGATCTGTAATTCCTTCGACCTGATCTGATCCTTCACAGATTCCAGCAAGAGTTTCCCACATTTCCTTGGCAGTCTTGCATCTTTTCACCTTTTTGATCCAGTCCTTACTCAATGTTTCAATGATCTCTATTCTAGCAACCTGATCCAGATTATGAATCTTTCTTTCATCACTTGTGAGTTCAGAGCTTTTCTTTTCTTGCCTAACTCTTGTTTCAGCTGTTGTAGTGCTGCCACTTGTACCTCCATGATAAAATTTGATAGGTCCTTCTTCAAGAATCTCCTCCATTCTATCATGAATTGCTTTAAGATGGTTCTCCATTCTAAATTTCCAGTAGTCATATTCTTCGTTTGAGAAATCAGGTAGACTCCTTGATTTCTTGCTCTTAACAGAAGACACGTTGAGATAGAAAACCAAAAACACTTACAAGATCTTGTTAGTAGCACAGTTAGTGAAACAAAGAAGATGAAGATAATCAAGATTAATTTCAGAATCTTGATTAAGACCTAAAATCAATATCAGAACAGCTTAACACTGCTCTGATACCACTTGTTGGTCCCACTTAGTTGAGTATCTTAGAAAACTTTCAAACTTATTCAAGACACCAGAATTACACAACGGAAATCAATTTTAAACTCAACTTTATTTAGATCAAAAGCCTACTGATTTTTAGTTCCAACTTCAATTCTGAAATTAATCTTTAATTGATAAATTGAAAATTGAAATTGACAGAAAAGTAAAGTAAAGCAATAAAGAACACCAGGGTTTATAGTGGTTCAGATTATGAATAATCCTACATCCACTCTCCTTCTCCAACTTGAAGAAGGGACTTAGCTTACTACTTACTTACTTTCAGTCTGACTTACAACTTACAACTTACAACTACCTTCACATCTTCAAAACTCCTAACTTCTTCCCTGGAATCTAACTATTACAGTGAGTAGTGGAATTTGAAGATTACAAGTAAAGTGTTCTATAAACACTTAGAATTGTTTAGCGAAACTCTTTTTTGAAAAACTTGTGAATTGATTGTGAAATCTGAATAGTGAGAAAATCACAATTCGTGATGTGTGTAAAAAGTTATTTGGAAAATGAAAATCTAGACGTATTTATAAGTCTGAAAAGACAGTTAGTTTGTTAGTCTGTTCTAACAAACTAAAAACGGCCCAACAAACATAATCTTGAAAACTGCTTTGCTCCTCAGCTGATTTTTCCTACTCGTCTGCAGCTGACTTGGTGAAGACTCGCCTTTCTTATTCTACTCAGCTTGTCTTGACCTCGTCTGAGCTCTTCATAATCATCTCCTGCAGATGACTAGGTTTGAGCTTGTCTCCAGATGACTTGCAACTTTCCAGTCTTCAGCTGACTTGCTCAGTCAATGACCTAGTCTGATCAGCTTAGTACCAGACTTTGATCTCTACTGTTCTTCATAGTCGTCTGATCATTTGAATCTTCTTTTAACTCATCAACACTTTCTTGATTTAACAGTAGTACATTTCACTAAGCTGATCAGACTAGGTTTAAATAGAGTCAGCTGAGATCTGTAAGCATGAAGATCATCTGAAGATAGTCTTGAAGAAGTCATCTGTTTGAGAGATTAATAAAGAGCTCAAGACAAGGTCAAGACCAGCTGAGTAGAATAAGAAAGGCAGGTCTTCACCAAGTCAAAGACAGACGACTAACTCAAGATCAGCTGAGGTCAGGGAAGTTTTAAAGAAAGGTTTGTTAAGCGGTTCTAAGTTTGTTACAACAAACTAACCGTTTTACAGCCTTATAAATAGGACTAAGCACAATTCTTAGAAGAACTTTTGCACTCGTTCTCAAAGCTCACATTGTTGAAAAGCACGCACTAACTTCCGAAAGCATTTTCTTATAAAATTTTTTAAGTGTTTAAAGAACACATCCTGTATACCTTCAAATCACGATTTGCACTGTAATCTTAGATTTGGTAGATAGATTGATAGATTGAAGGAGAATCAGAGACAAATTACGTCTTCATTGTAACTTGTAATCAACAGTAAGCGAGTCAGTAAGTAAGAAGGTAGAGTCCCTTCTTCAAGATTGAAGAAGGACAGTGGATGTAGGATCTTTTGATCAGAACCATTATAAATCTCGTGTTCTTTACTTTCTGCATTTAATTTATGTTGATTTCTTACAACTTGGCTAAAATCATTTCAGACTGCTTTAGATCCTAAAACATAGATTGAGTATAAATCTGTTTCCGCTGACACTTTGATTTTAGGTTTTCAATTCAAGTTTGAATTGAGAATCTGAATTTTGTGAAAAATTTAGATAATCTATTCAAACCCCCTTCTAGATTATCTGTAACGCCCCAGAATTTAGAAAGTCGACCTTTGAGGTCCTAACGTCCTAAACCCGAGTCATCACTTAGTGAACCATAAAATCGAGCCGAAAAATTTCTTTTAGAAAGCAAAGCTATTCATTTAAGTTGCAGCGGAAGATTTTACAAACACTTATTTAAAATATTTGAACCATATTCATAACTAAACGAAGAGATTAATCGTTTGACAAAAGTCACCCGGTAAGTCTAAGGTTCAACTCTCGGGAAAATCGTAGTGACGAGTCTTTAACAAAATACAAATTTTCATAAAGATCTGGGAAATATAAAGCGACATATTTAGATAAAAAGAGAGTGGAAGCGGGTCGTCTATTGCAGCTCCGGGGCCTCAATCTCGTGACCTGAAAAATATTAGTTATAGGGCGTGAGATAAAATCTCAGTAGATGACCTGTACGCTGTTATACAGATTGACAGGAAATCCCAAAATAGTTGAATGTTTTATTCTTTATTCTCATCTTTCGTTATTTACTTCCTTGTTATGGCGTTGTGTTCATTTGTATTAGGTAATCTTCCGTTATAAGATTTTCATCCTTTAACATTCGTTCGATTAAGAGATTCATCTTTCTTTGCAACAGTTAGTACATAAATATAGCACATATGAGATGGCACATGATAGTTTCCTATCACATCCAATCTCCATAATCACATTGTGGAATGGCACGTTTACACGTCCGAGACCCGTAATCATATAGGAAGGCACATGATAGTTATTCTATCACATCCGAACCCCGTAAACTTTCATCATATGGGAGGGCACATGATAGTTTCCTACCACATCCGAACCCCGTAAACTTTCATCATATGGGAGGGCACATGATAGTTTCCTATCACATCCGGACCCCGTAAACTTTCATCATATGGGAGGGCACATGATAGTTTCCTATCACATCCGGACCCCGTAAACTTTCATCATATGGGAGGGCACATGATAGTTTCCTACCACATCCGGACCCCGTAAACTTTCATCACATAATATAGGGCTTGCCCTCTTTTCATAAAATAATAAATAATAGTAAAATATAACTCATCATTGGACGATCACGCATTTAAGTTATACATTCACACGCTTTTGGTATTTGCATCTTTCGAGGAATCTGTTTATGTTTGATTCAGGAAAACTGACAACAGTCCATATAACATTAACTAGCTATACAGATAGTGTCACCCACCTGGAGAACTTTTAAGAGAAAGTTTAACTTCTTGATCGCTTAGGCCTCTCGTACAAACCTCCGGTCTCAGGTTCCGACCGTACTCTACCTAGCACAATCCGTATGTTTAGTTCGACAAAACTTTTGTCCATTAGAAACTTAGGTTCTTGATCTTATTGTGCCTTCTAAAAACTAGGCTTTGAATGAATAAGGGGTACTTTATTTCGTTAACCGATCTTATGGGTTCAAACCTTTTGGTTTAACGGTATTTCTAGTGTACTGTCGGTTCAAGGTTCGGGATTTGGGTTAGTTGGTTTTATTCTATTATAAGAAACCAAATACCACATTCATGAAGTATCACATAAATCATGCATCACATAAGGCATGCTTAGTTTTCTAAAAGTTAAGTAAATTATTTCTCCTAATACTCTATCATTGAAGAAATGACACGTAAACATGCATAAATAGAATAAAATACTTAGACTCATCCAAAAATCATGATATTTTAGTATGATATATATCTCTAAATATGGAACAAACTCCCTTAAGGGTCCAAGTTCATTTGAGTTACGAAACTATAGCAGATTTTGAAATAAGGACTCTAAGTTTCTGTTTCGGCAAAACAGTGACCTCAAACTTATAAAATACATAACTCTCTGTAGAAATATCTAAAAATTATGAAATTAAAACAGGTGATGCATTACTCAAGTATGAATAACTTTCATTCAGGAACCCAAGCCATTTGACTTACGGACTCTGCCCAGAAAAATCGTGAACATTTAATCTATCATTCGGCTTGGTTACTGGACATGTCTTACAAGAAAATTCATAACTTATTGGATACTCATTTAAAAGTCACCAAATTAATAGAATCTTGTTATAAACAGGTTTTAGGACATCCATGAAATTTTCCATGATTTATACAATAGTCTAACTGGAAAAATAAATTCGTGCAACACAGAATAACCTTATGCGTCGAACGTCGACCAGGTACTCAGAAAACGAATTTTATCTCATGAAATGCTAAACAAAAAGTTATGATTTTTGTCTATGATTTAGAAATCATCAAGGGGAACATCCCAGATTTTTCCTAGAATTTTATAACTATCAGAAAGGGGAGAAATAAAAGAAATGAGTCACTGCTCCCAGTTTCGGATTACTTCCGACACATAATCTTTCACGATTTTATTCTCAGTCTACAAATATCCAGTGACCACAAATTTTTAGTATGTTATTATACACTTCAAATACTAGATCTACGAATTTTTCCATCATTTTTAAACGGGTGGAAAGGGTCCGAATAAATTTTACGAAAACTGGTTAGTGGTTAGGGCATGATTTCGGCAGCTTCATGTTTTAAGCATAACTTCACCATTTTGACTCCAAACACTAAAATTCCAACTCAAGCACTCCATATATGATTAAAGCATATTAATACAAGCTCTTAGTACTTCCCAAAACTATTCTTCCTAAGTCTTCTAAGCTAAGAAAGCATAAGACTAAAAGAAAGGGCTAGGAGGCTTACTTCTTAGGAAGAGAAGACTTCTTGCCTTGAGAGCTTCTTTGTGATTTGTGTGTCCAAGAATGAGAAGGGGAGGGGGCTATTTATAGAAGGAAAATGAGAGAAGGTGTGTCCAAATGGATGGTGGAGAGGAAAAGAGGGAAGAAATAGGCTTGTGTCCTAAGGGTTTAGCCTAGGGTTTGGAAGTTATTTTGGAGAATAGGGTACAAAATACTATTCTTCATTAATGCACCCATGTGCACGAAATCTTTGAGGGATTTGGCAGCCATTTGGTAGTCTAATTTCTAATACAGTAGTGTGACTTCGTTGTTGAGGTTTCGGTATTTTTCGGTCTGAGTTTCGGCTCCGAAAATTATTAAAACGCGCGATTGGAAAACAAACATTTTTCTTAGGGTTTTCTTGAGTGTTTCCCACCTTTAAAGGACTTATTGATAATTAATCATTATTAATCAAATCCGGATTACGGATATGGGTTGTAGAAGTATTAGTAGATTTTCGGTTCGAAGAACCGTTCGTCAATTGGAGAAAAATACACATAAAATTTTAAATCAAACAATAAAATAAATCAAACTTAGAAAATCAAATATAAAACTCTAGGTTTTGATTTCGGGTTATTACATTATCTCTTGAAGGATCACTCAAACTCTTTTTAAACACTCAATCTAGGGACCAACAAGTGGTATCAGAGCAGTGTTAAGTTGTTTCTGATATATTTGTGGTCTTGAAGTTTCTTGAATTGTATTTTGGCCATTTTCTTCCTCTTTTGATTCACTAACCTTGCTAATAAGTTTCTATCAAGTTTCTTGTTAGATCAAGAAAAGTTTTGATGAGTTAAGAAGATCAATCCAGATGATCAAATGACTATGAAGAACAGCTGAGATCAAGGTTTGGTACTAAGCTGATCAGACCATGTCAAGGACTGAACAAGTCAGCTGATGACTGTAAAGTTGCAAGTCATCTGGAGACAAGCTCAAGTCTAGTCATCTGTAGGAGACGAGTATGAAGAGCTCAGACGAGGTCAAGACAAGCTGAGTAGAATAAGAAAGGCAAGTCTTCACCAAGTCAGCTGCAGACAAGTAGGATAAATCAGCTGACGAGCAGAGCAGTTTTCAAGATTAAGTTTGTTGAGCAGTTTTTAGTTTGTTAGAACTGACTAACAAACTGTCTTTTCAGACTTATAAATAGGTCTAGGTTTTCACTTTTTCAAATACAATTAACACAACACGATTTACACATTATTCACAATTCAGATTTCTATCTTCACAATCAATTCACAAGTTTATTAATCAAAGATTAATTTCAGAATTGGAGTTAGAACTAAAATATCAGTGTGCTTTTAATCTTAATAAAGTTGAGTTTAAAATTGAATTCCGCTGTGTAACTTTGGTGTTTTGAATAAGTTTTGAAAGATTTGTAAAATCTGAAAAATCTATTCAACCCCCCCTTCTAGATTTTTCCTAGAAGGTTGATTCAGGTTTCCTTTAATATACTCAACTAAGTGGGACCAACAAGTGGTATCAGAGCAGTGTTAAGCTGTTCTGATATTGATTTTAGGTCTTAACCAAGATTCTGAAATTTGTTCTTGATTATCTTCATCTTCTTTATTTTACTAACTGTGCTACTAACAAGATTGTGTAAGTTTTTGTTTTCCTATCTCATCATGTCATCTGGCAAGAACAAGAAATCCAGGAGTTTACCTGAATTTTCAATTGAAGAATATGACTATTGGAAATTCAGAATGGAAAACCATCTCAAGGCAATCCATGATAGGAAGGAGGAGGTTCTTGAAGAGGGACCTATTAAATTTTATCATGGAGGCACCAGCAATGGCACTGAGTCAGCTGAATCAAGAGTCAGACAAGAGAAAAAGAGCTCAGAACTGACAAGTGATGAGAGGAAAATCCACAACCTAGATCAGGTAGCTAGAACTGAAATCATTGAAACTCTGAGTAAAGACTGGATTGAAAAAGTCAAAAGATGCAAATTAGCTAAGGAGATGTGGCAAACACTTGCAAATGTTTGTGAAGGATCTGACCAAGTGAAAGAGAATAAGTTGCAGTCTATATTACATGCTTTTGATACCTTCAAGATGAAGGAGAATGAAACAGTGGATCAACTAGATGTGAGATTAACAAATCTTCTCAACAAAGCAGCTAATCTAGGAAAGAACTATTCAGAAAAGGAGATCAATAATAAGATACTGAGATCTTTGACCAAGAGATGGAGAGGAAAGTCTAATATCCTTAAAGCAACCCAAAATTTATCATCTATTACTCATCATACCTTATTTTCTCATCTTAAAGCTTTAGAGTATGACATTCAGATAGAAGATGAGGAAGATGAGATGGAGTCAAGCACCTCATCCAAATCTGTTGCCTTTGTAAACAAAGAAGACAAGATGGCAGCTGAATCTGTAGGAGCTGATCTATCTCTGAAGGAGCAGATGGCTTTGCTCACCAAAAGGTATGACAGATTAAGAATGAAATATAAGCGTAACAAATCGAGGTTTGTAGATAAGGACAGATCCAGATCCAAGTCAAGAAGAAAGGAAGATGATTCTACAGATGATGACAAGAGTAGGAGCCAGACAAGGAGGTTCAGATCTCCTACTAAAAGAAAACCTACTAGCCCTAAATCAGATAGGAATGACACTTGTTACACCTGTAACAAGCCAGGACACTTCAGCTATGATTGTCCTCAGCTGACTCCTAAGGAAAGAGAGGAGAAAAGAAAAAAGAGAGACAGGAGATTTGCAGACCAAAGAGCTCTTTTGGCTGAGGAAAAAGAATCAAGAAAATCATCATCTTCATCATCCTCATCATCCTCATCTGATTTTGGATCAGACGATGAAATCTGTCTTGTGGCCAAAGAGGTAGATTATTATTCTTCTTCTGATAATGACTCTTATAAATCGGTTTCAGATAATGATCAAACTATTATTCAAGGTTTATTGAGAGATCTAAAGATGTCCTTGGTTGCTTACAAACAGCTGGAGACTGAAAATTTGACTTTAAAAGATCAGATTCAGATTCTAGCCAAAGGCAAGCAGGTGATGAACTATTCAAAGTCTGAGGAAACATTCAAGGGGGAATGTTTACCCCAGGCTGAGGCTAGTACATCTGCCAGCTTGTCTGAAAGATTAGAAAATGAATCGAAATCTTTAAAAGAAAAATTTGAGATGATCTGTGCTGAGAATGAATTAATTAAGAACGACAATGAGAAGCTTATCTTCAAAATGAGTCAACTTAATAACTCACAATCAGCAATAGATCATATCTTTAGTACTTCTAAAAAATCTCATGATAAAACAGGTCTTGGTTATGATAGAAATAATAAATCTGTTAGATCAAGAAGAGTTTTGATGAGTTAAAAGGAACAATCCAGATGAACAGACAACGTTGATAAACAGCTCAGATCAGAAGTCGATGCTAAGCTGATCAGACTAGGTCGAAAGCTGATCAAGTTAGCTGGAGATCAGAATTTACAGGTCATCTGAAGACAAGCTCAAATCTTACCATCTACAGGAGACGATCATGAAGAGCTCAGACGAGGTCAAGACAAGCTGAGTAGAATAAGAAAGGCAAGTCTTCACCAAGTCAGCTGCAGACGAGTAGGAAGAATCAGCTGAGGTCAAGAGTAGTATTCAAGAATAGGTTTGTTAAGCAGTTTCTAGTTTGTTAGAACTGTCTAACAAACTAACTGTCTTTTCAGACTTATAAATAGGACTAGATTTTATTTTTCTAGACACTTATGCAAATTTGATTTTCACACTATTCACTATTGATTTCACAGAGTATTTGTCAAAGAGAGATTTCAAATATTTTCTAAGTGTTTATAGAACACTTCACTCCACATCTTCAAAAACACATCTTATTCTTAGAGTTAGATTTCAGAGAGTTGATTAGGTTGTTGAAGAGCTGAAGTTCAGGTTGTAATTTGTAAAGATTGTACAGTGAGTAAGTAAGCAGCTAGTGAAGACCTTTCTTCAAAGTTTGAAGAAAGAGAGTGGATGTAGGATTATTCATAATCCGAACCACTATAAATCCTGGTGTTATTTCTTGCTTTCTTTAATTTCTGTTCAAATTACAATATTGTTAATTCAAGATTAAAGTTCAGAATCTTAACTAAAATCTGAATATCAGCCTTTGCTTTTGATCTTGTTAAAAGTTGAGTTCTCAATTATATTCTGCTGTGATCATCTGATACTTTGAATTGATTTTGAAAAGATTTAAAAATCTACAAAATCTATTCAAACCCCCCTTTCTAGATTTTGTTCTAGGAAGCTAACTCAAAGTTTTAATCAACTCAACTTTCCGGGACCAACAAGTGGTATCAGAGCTGTGTTAAGCTGTTCTGATATTGATTTTAGGTCTTGAACAAGATTCTGAAATTATCTTGAATTTTCTTCATTGTCTTCATTTTACTAACAGTGCTACTAATTAGTTTGTGGAGTATTTTGTTCTTTGTTTATCATGTCATCAGGGAAAAACAAAAAGTCTAGGAATCTTCCTGAATTCTCTATTGAAGATTATGATTACTGGAAATTCAGGATGGAGAATCATCTAAAGGCCATTCATGATAGGATGGAAGAGGTTCTTGAAGAAGGACCTATAAAATTTTATCATGGAGGCACCAGCACTGGAGCTGAGACAGCTGAATCCAGAACCAGACAAGAAAAGAAGCGTTCTGAATTGACAAATGATGAAAGAAAGGTCCACAATCTTGACCAAGTAGCTCGAACTGAAATCATTGAGACTCTAAGTAAGGATTGGATAGAAAAGGTTAAGAGATGCAAAACTGCTAAAGAGATGTGGCAAACTCTAGCCAATGTTTGTGAAGGATCTGATCAAGTCAAAGAAAACAAGCTGCAGTCAGTCTTGCATACATTTGAAATATTCAAAATGAAAGAAAATGAGTCTGTGGATCAGTTAGATGTAAGGTTGACCAATCTTCTCAACAAAGCAGCTGACCTTGGAAAGAATTATTCAGAGAAAGAGATTAATAACAAGATTCTGAGATCATTAACCAAGAGATGGAGGGAAAAATCCAATATCCTTAAGGCTACTCAAGATTTATCTTCTATTACTCACCATACTTTGTTTTCACATCTTAAGGCTCTAGAATATGATATTCAAATAGAAGACGAGGAGGATGAGATGGAGTCAAGTATAAAAGAAAACAAGTCTGTTGCCTTTGTCAGTAAAGAAGACAAGGTGTCAACAGAGTCTGTAGGAGCTGATCTATCTCTGAAGGAGCAGATGGCTTTACTTACAAAGAGGTATGATAAATTGAGAATGAAGTATAAAAGAAATAAATTGAGATTTGCAGGAAAGGATAAATCAAGATCCAGATCAGGTAGAAAGGAAGATGAATCAACAAATGATGATAAAAGCAGAAATCAGACAAGAAGATACAGATCACCTGTCAGAAGAAATCCTTCTAGCCCTAGATCAGACAGGAGTGATATTTGTTATACATGCAACAAGCCAGGACATTTCAGTTATGATTGTCCTCAACTGACTCCTAAGGAAAGGGAAGAAAAGAGGAAGAAAAGAGACAGGAGATTTGCAGATCAAAGGGCTCTATTGGCTGAAGAAAATGAGCCAAAGAAATCATCATCATCCTCATCATCCTCATCTGATTTTCGGATCAGATGATGAAATCTGTCTCATGGCTAATGAGGTAATCTACTTTTCATCGTCAGATAATGATTCTTGTCAGTCTGCATCTGATCATGACCAAACTGTTATCCATGAGTTATTGAGAGATTTAAAGACATCTTTGGCTGGTTATAAACAGCTAGAGACAGAGAATTTGGTTTTAAAGGATCAGATTCAAATTCTAATTAAAGGCAAGCAGGTGATGAACTGCTCAAAGACTGAGGAAACATTCAAGGGGGAATGTTTTCTTCAGACTGGAGCTAGTACATCAGCCAGCTTACCTGAAAGGTTAGAAAATGAATTGAAAACTTTAAAAGACAAATTTGAGGTAGTCTGTGCTGAAAATGAATCAATTAAGAAGGACAATGAGAAGCTTCTCTTCAAAATCAGTCAACTTAATAATTCACAATCAGCAATAGATCATATTTTTAATACTTCTAAAAAATCTCATGACCAGACAGGTCTTGGTTATGATAGGAACACTAAATCAGATGTCCAAAAACCTAGAAAATTTGTGAAAGCATCTGCTCAATCAAAGGATGTTAAAATTGGTCCATGGAAACCAACTAGTCAGATAAGGACTACATCTCCCAGCCTGAAACCAAGAATTCAGCTGAAAACTCCCTATCAGACTAGGAGAAATCCAAGAACCAAAATAAGAAGACATTCTTATTATAATCTTTTTGATGGAAGGAGCAAATGCTATCCTACATTTCCTAAGTTTAGGAAAATTACTAAATCTGAATACAACAAGTTATTATTCAAAAATGATATATTTGTAGACAGATTTGGTAGAAAAACTGAGTCTGATTTATTGTCTGGAGATGAGATGTTTATTTGGTTACCTAAAGTGATATTTGACCTTAAAGGACCCAAGATCACTAGGGTACCTTATAACTGATTTTTTTTTCAGGATACACAGGGATCATCACTCAAGGAAGAGATCTTATCTTCAATATGGTACATTGATAGTGGCTGTTCACAACACATGACCCATAACAAGAGGCTGTTATCAAATTTCCAAAGCATTGATGGTCCAAGAGTTTTATTTGGTGATAATAATTGTGGTCAGACTAAAGGTGTAGGTACTCTGATTATCAAGGATATTCAGGTATCTGAGGTATATTTTGTTGAAGGTTTGAAACATAATCTGTTGTCTGTTTCTCAGCTTTGTGATAAAGGTTTTCTTATCAAATTCTCAAAGGATAAATGTGATATTTCAGATAATTCATCAGATAAGGTACTGTTAACTGGCTTCAGACATGGTAATGTCTATGTGACCAACTTTAATAGTTGTCCCAAAGATACCTGTCTGATAGCTAAGGGTGGAGAAGATATCAGCTGGCTATGGCACAAGAGGCTTAGTCATCTGAATTTCAAAACTTTTAGTAAGCTAGCTAAAAAGCACCTTGTCAAGGGATTACCTGAAAAACTTTTATCCACTGATCTTAAATGTGATGCTTTTCAAAAAGGTAAACAGCCTAGACACTCATTTAAGAGTATTAACTCCTCTTCATCTGAAAGAGTGTTGCAACTACTTCATCTGGATCTGTTTGGACCTGTTTCACCTCTCGCCCAAAGTGGAAGGAAATATACTCTTGTTGTAGTAGATGACTTTTCTAGATACACTTGGGTTATATTTCTTTTCAAGAAAAATGAGACTATGAACAAGATTCCCGATCTGTTCGCATGATTCAAAATGAAAAGGGTGTTAATATTATTAAAATAAGGAGTGATAAAGGCACAGAATTCTTGAATTCTTGTTTATCTAACTTTTTCAATGAGTGTGGAATCATACATGAGACATCTTCAGCAAGAACTCCTCAACAAAATGGAGTAGTTGAAAGAAGGAATAGAACCTTGAAGGAAGCAGCCAGGAGCATGTTGGCCGAGTATGATACCCCTCATAGGTTCTCGGGTCAAGCCATCAACACAGACTTGCTATACCTGAATGTGTTTAGTTGTCAAAGATAAGGGTAAGACTCCATATGAGATTTGGAAGGGTAAGATTCCAAGGATCTCATATTTCAGAGCTTTTGGTTGTAAGTGTTTTATCCACAACAATGGAAAATCTAAGTTAAGAACTTTTGATGCTAAGGCAGCTGATGGGATATTCTTGGGATATTCTAACACTTCCAAGGCATTTAGAGTCTTTAACAAGACAACCCTTTGTATGGAGGAAACCCCTCATTTTGTTTTTGATGAGCTGTATTCCTTCTCAGATAAAGTGAATCAAATTTCTGAAAGTCTAGATAAAATTGAACTGTCCAAGACTAAACATAGAACTGTCTATCTACCTAGTCTTGATTCAGAATCAGATGAAGAAGAATCTCCATCTGATAATCAGAAGACAACTTCTGATCAGACTCCATCAGATCAGACACCCTTGACATCAGTTGATCAGTGGGGGTCAGCTGATGAAGGGGGAAAGTCAGCTGAGGTTGAGTCAGAGGAGTTGCCTACTGAGACTCAAGATGAGGATCCTTCTCCTCACATAGGCAAAAGGATGAAAAGCTACCATCCATCTGATCAGATTATAGGAGACCCATCTAATAGTGTGCAGACACGAATGATGCTGGACTCTGAAAGTCTCTTCAGCTGTTATGTGTCGCTTCTTGAACCCAAGTCTATTGAGGAAGCTCTATCAGATCCAAACTGGATAACTGCCATGCAGGAAGAACTGCATCAGTTTGAAAGGCAAAATGTATGGGATCTAGTGGAAAGACCCTTACACAGAAAGATTATAGGCACCAAATGGGTGTTTAAAAATAAAACAGATGAGAACAACATTATTGTTCGAAATAAGGCAAGATTGGTTGCACAAGGTTACTCACAGTCTGAGGGAATAGACTATGATGAAACCTATGCTCCAGTTGCCAGA
Organism: Paraleonurus japonicus; assembly: GCA_030762865.1. Classification (NCBI taxonomy): domain Eukaryota; kingdom Viridiplantae; phylum Streptophyta; class Magnoliopsida; order Lamiales; family Lamiaceae; genus Paraleonurus; species Paraleonurus japonicus. Next base: position 29,861,205 of record CM061057.1, read on the forward strand.
TTAGAGGCAATAAAGTTGTTCTTGGCATTTGCTGCATATAAATCTTTCAAAGTCTATCAAATGGATGTTAAGTCTGTCTTTCTTAATGGTGTGTTACTTGAGGAGGTCTATGTGGAGCAGCCTCCTGGGTTTAAGCTCAATAACAAGGTCTATAAACTCAACAAAGCTCTATATGGACTAAAACAAGCTCCCAGAGCCTGGTATGATACTTTATCTGATTTCTTGACATCAAATGGTTTTTCAAAAGGCAAGATTGATAGAACTTTGTTTAGAAAGGAAGTAGATGGCAACATCTTACTAGTTCAGATTTATGTAGATGACATAATCTTTGGTTCACCTAATCTGAAATTATGTGAAGAGTTTAGCATTCTCATGAAAAACAGGTTTGAAATGTCAATGATGGGTGAGTTAACATACTTTCGAGGCTTACAGATTAAACAGATGAGTAAGGGTATATTTATACATCAGTCTAAATATGCTAAGGATCTGATTGAGAAATTTGGAATGACAACTAGCAGGGAAGTTAAAATACCTATGGCAACTAACTTCTCTATGGATTCGATGAGCGAGGGATATCCACCGATGCAACGGAGTATCGTGGGACGATTGGATCTCTTCTCTATCTCACCGCAAGTAGGCCGGACATAGCTTTTGCAAATTGGGGTATGTGCAAGATTCCAATCTAATCCCAAGAAGACTCATCTGGAGACGGCTAAGAAAATTCTTAAATATCTCAAAGGAACCTTGCAAGTAGGGTTATGGTACCCAGCTGATGACAACTTTGAGCTGACAGGTTATTCAGATTCAGACTTTGGAGGATGTAAGATTGATAGAAAATCCACTTCTGGAACTTGTCAATTCTTAGGCAACAAATTAATTTCTTGGTTATCTAAGAAACAGACATCTGTTGCCACCTCTACAACCGAAGCTGAATACATGGCAGCTGGAAGTTGTTGTTCTCAACTCCTCTGGATTAGTCAACAGCTTAGAGATTATAATATTCAAACATCAGTTGTTCCTATTTACTGTGATAGTAATAATGCAATAGCAATGACTTACAATCCTGTTCTACATTCTAGATGTAAGCATATAGATATTAGGCATCATTTCATTAGGGATCATATTGAGAAGAATGACATTAGAATTGAGAAAATTGCCACTGAATCACAAAAAGCTGACATTCTTACAAAACCATTAGCTGAGTCTAAGTTTAAAGAATTATGCTTAGAATTAGGATTACTTGATGCATCCTTAGCTGGTTTCTAAAATTACTTGCATCTGATAATTGTATTCCTTATTTCTTCTTGTATCTTTTCTTTAAATCAATGTCCAGAAAGAATTATCAGACTTGATATGAGTCAAAGGACAATCAGGTAGCTGATATCATTGATCTCCAGTTTAGGAATCAAGAATCAAGGATTAATCATATTGACCTTATCTGACATAGGGTAAATCAGACTTGGGAACAATAGTCAGCTGATTGTCTGAAAAACAGATGACTATCTGCACCTTATCTGATTTACCTCAGCTACTAATGAGTTTTTGATGAGTTGTTTGCAGGAACAAGTATATCAGATTAGATTCATAAATCTCTTCTTTCAGAAAACCTTCGTCCTTATTCTTCTCAAAATTGTTGTATCCAAATAAAGTTCTTAAGTGTGTATTTCAAGTAATCTGAACTTTGTAATCAAGCTGAAAATTTTTTTTAAAACTTCCAAAAATCAGACTAGGAAAGAGTTTTCGAAAAATATCAGATAAGATCTTTTTGACCTAGTCACTTTTTACCAAGTCTGAAATAGAATACCTGAGTGTTAAGTAAGGCACCTCATTGCTTACGTCAGGTATACTAATTACTTCTGATAAAGTAAGTCTATTAGCCGTCTAATCCGTAGGATAAACGGTTACTTTTTACACAATTCAAGACACGTGAAGGTCACGCGCCTGAATTTCAAGCGTTTTTCTCGCTAAACCGTCGATGTTTTACACGCGCCTTCTAAAATCAACGGTTTAAAATAAAAACTCTGAGATCGTGCCACGTTTTGCATTCCCAAACTTTCCCTCTCTCTCCTCTAAGTTTAAAAACTTACCTTCTTCTTTAAAAATTTTCACTTTCACATTTCACTTATCAAAATCCCCTGTAAAAATCCTCTCTTACAAAAACTTATTCAAAATGGCTTCTTCTTCATCCCAACCCCCAAAACCTCCCACTTATATAACCGCATCAGTATCAAATTTCAAAATGAATACTGAAGCTGTTAAAAATAAACTCAAAGCCGAGATGTACGTCGACTTTGAAACCACTCAGGATAGAGAATCCAGCGAAGTTCTAAGGCTGTTGGAAGCATCAAGACTTCGAGGGTTTTGTTCACTCAAATCCGCAGAAAACAAAACAATGGACTTCATAGGCGCAGAATTCCTAGTAAACTGTGAGTTTTCTGATGATGGGTTTAATACTACTGTTGAGGGGACTAGATTAGAGTATACAAAAGAAAATGTGGCTAGGACTTTGGATACATCTGCTGAGGGTGTGAATCCATTAGTATATAAAGAAGAGGAATGGGAACAATCGTTTGATTTGTTCGCCAGGGTGACGTATAGGGGAACAAGGAGGGATTTGAAAAAGCACATGTTAAGAAGGAGATATAGGCTGTTGATGACGATAGTAACTAAGTCAATTCTGGGTGATAAGAGTTCACATGACGGGGTTACTAAGTCTAGGCTGTGCTGTATGAGAGCTATAGTTGATGGTGTGAGGGTTGATTGGGTAGAATTGCTTTTTAGGAGGTTAAAGGAAGAACAGGCGAGGTTGGTGTTTAACCCTACAAGTGGAGATTGGGTTCCTCAGTCTACTGTGAGTCTGTTTAATAAGATCACAGTACTGATGGATGGACTGAATAAGAGGGTCCAGACGAGGGAAGGAAAGAAGAAATTTTCTAAGCAAAAGGGTTTGCTTACGAAAAATGAAAGATTGGGTGGACTGCCAGATTCAGCTGATGAATCAGATGAGGCACGAGCCCAGAGACTTGAATTGGCAGCAGCTGGGGTGCAGAGGCAGCCAGCTGAGGTACCAGAAGCTGAGGTCCCAACAACTGAGGAAGAGGCACCAGCTGCTCTACCAGTTGTGGAAGCAGCCGAGGTAGAAGCTGATGTGGCTCAACCACTCAGGAGAAGGACCAGGAGGAGGCTGGTCAAGGCTGCTGATATTACTGGGGAGTCTTCCTCAACTCCTGCTAGTCTGTTACTAGAGGAAGCTGTAACACTTCAAATAGCTTCAGCGGTACAGGCTGAGACGGAGGTGCTGGAAGATCCCAGCTCTGAGCGAACCGCATCTGCCGAAAGGCAAGCCTCTCCAGGTACATCCTCTAATATCTCATCCTCTGATAAATCCCCCACCCACCTAGGCGATGAAGAAGTATCCAAGGCTGGTACTTCTGAGCCTCTGAAACAGCCTACTCCCGAAATTATCCAAATACAAACACCTCCCACCTCATCTCCCGTATCAGAAATACCTCCCACCTCATCTTCTATACCAGAAATACCTCCCACCGCATCTCCCACACCTGATATTCCTCCCACTTCTACTCAACCTTTTGATTTTCTTGATTTTCTCTCCGCCAAATATCCCACTCCATCACCCCAAATCAGTCCAATACACACTCCACGACCAGATGGATCTGTAAGAAGCTTTGAGCTGTCCCTACGATCAGATGCCAAACGGAGGTTAGCTGAGTTAATTCCTGAACTTCAGTTTAACCCTGAAGTAATGAAGGAGTCTGTGGAGATTTGGCTGGTTCATCATCTGAGGACTGGGGATCTGGAGGAGATGAGCCTCTTCACTGATGAAGTAGGCTGGGACAACTTCATCTCGTGGGAAAAGATTGTTTTGGAGTCTGCTGGGGTCGCATCCGTATCTGTCATCTTATCAGAGACGCAGCTCCTGAATTTCATTCGAAGCCGCCTTGGCTTATCTGAAACACTACCAGCCGTCCCTCCCAGCAGCCCAGGATCCACCTTTTCTTCAATTCTAACCCAGCTGAAGAAGAGGGTAGAGGACAAGTTTACTCAGATGCTTACAATGAAGACTGCAGACATCGTGGATTCTGTCAGTGTAACTATGGAGGACATGCTAAAAGCATCTGAGGTAAATCTTCTATCTTCTATTTCAAATTCTGTAAAACTGGCTGTCAAAGAAGAACTGGAAGGAGTGAAGAAAGAGGTTGGCGAGCTAAGAATCCAGACCCAGGCTGATAATCAACTGCTGGCTGATGAGATCCTCCTTAATCAATCCTCAGCTTCCACCTAGTTTACTGTTATCAAGGAGCAGCTTGCTATGCTACTTGATGATATTAAAAAGGGGGAAGATGTGGAGATTGTAAAAGCCGAGCTGAACCAGATCAAACTTTCAGCAGCTAGCCAAACAGATGAGCTCACTGCCTTAAAAATCAGAATAGATCAGATTGAGGAAGCAATCAGGGCAGATGAGCAGGCTAGAAAGAAAGAAGCTGAGCTGAAGTCTGAAAGATATATGGCTAAGATCAGAGAGAGGAAGGAGGAGGCTAGAGCCAAAGCAGAAGCTGAGAAGGGAAAGGGGAAGGAGCTGGTGGTGGTTGAGAAAGAAAAGGAAAAGGAGATAGAGAAGGTCGTGTCGCCTATCAGGCAGAGCCTGATGTCCAAAGTTGCTGGAAAGAGGCCACTGGAAAAATCAGCTGAGCAGCTTAGGATAGAGGTAGAAAAGGACCGACGAATCAAGGCTTAAAAAGTATACTATGGCAGAAGGGAAGCAAGAAGGAAGATTAAGTCGGCGAAGGAGGCTGGCCGCATTTTTGACAAATTCCAGAAGAAGTGGGTAATCCCATCTGCTGGAGGAGCAGAGGCAGCTTGGATCAGACCTGAGGAAAGGACTGATGCCCCCCCAAAAATGATTGCACATCCTTCGTGGGCAGCTGAGTACATGAAGTACGAAGCCAAGTGGGCCTTCTTCTGGTATATTTGCAAAGGAGTTGGAGCGTCATCAGCCGATGAGACGATCGCTTGGCATGATTGGATGGAGAAGGAAAATCCGAGTTTATACTAGAAACTTCTCGATGAAGGAGATGAATGGTATAACGTGGATTTGGTTGCTCCAGACTATTCATCCATTCCTATAAAGCTGAAAGATGATGGCTCGATAGACAAGGAATGGATCAGGTCAACTATCAACTATGGCATAAGATGAAGTTGACTGATCCAAAGGAAATTGCTGAGCTAAGAACAAGAATATTTGATTGGATGCAGCTTCCAGAAGCAGACAGATGGACAGATTAGATAAGCTTAAATTTTCTTCCTTTATCTTCTTATCTGTTCCACATGTAAATTTGTAAATCAGCTGAATATGAATGAGATGACTGGTTCTTATCTGTTTTATTTGTTTTTTTTTAAAGTTTGTTTTCATTTTAAGAAATCTTAAAAAAAATTTTAAGTATGAAACATCTGAGAAAATTTATCATCTCAGACTCAGTATTTGCAAAATTTTTTTTAAAACCTAAAAAAATTTTCTAAGTCCTAAGACTAAGTTTTTTTTAAAAAAAAATTCTTGAAAAAGTCTTAAGACTTAAAGTTTTTTAAAAACTTTCTAAGTGTGAGTTAAAAATGCTTTAAACTGAATTGATAGTGTGAATGAATTCTGACTTGCTTATCTGATTGATTTGAATAACTTTGACTAACACCAGCTGTGAGCATGTTTCTTTATAGTTTTAACATCATCAAAAAGGGGGAAATTGTTAGATCAAGAAGAGTTTTGATGAGTTAAAAGGAACAATCCAGATGAACAGACAACATTGATAAACAGCTCAGATCAGAAGTCGATGCTAAGCTGATCAGACTAGGTCGAGAGCTGATCAAGTTAGCTGGAGATCAGAATTTACAGGTCATCTGAAGACAAGCTCAAATCTTACCATCTGCAGGAGACGATCATGAAGAGCTCAGAAGAGGTCAAGACAAGCTGAGTAGAATAAGAAAGGCGAGTCTTCACCAAGTCAGCTGCAGACGAGTAGGAAGAATCAGCTGAGGTCAAGAGTAGTTTTCAAGAATAGGTTTGTTAAGCAGTTTCTAGTTTGTTAGAACTGTCTAACAAACTAACTGTCTTTTCAGACTTATAAATAGGACTAGATTTTATTTTTCTAGACACTTATGCAAATTTGATTTTCACACTATTCACTATTGATTTCACAGAGTATTTGTCAAAGAGAGATTTCAAATATTTTCTAAGTGTTTATAGAACACTTCACTTCACATCTTCAAAAACACATCTTATTCTTAGAGTTAGATTTCAGATAGTTGATTAGGTTGTTGAAGAGCTGAAGTTCAGGTTGTAATTTGTAAAGATTGTACAATGAGTAAGTAAGCAGCTAGTGAAGACCTTTCTTCAAAGTTTGAAGAAAGAGAGTGGATGTAGGATTATTCATAATCCGAACCACTATAAATCCTGGGGTTATTTCTTGCTTTCTTTAATTTCTGTTCAAATTACAATATTGTTAATTCAAGATTAAAGTTCAGAATCTTAACTAAAATCTGAATATCAGCCTTTGCTTTTGATCTTGTTAAAAGTTAAGTTCTCAATTATATTCTGCTGTGATCATCTGATACTTTGAATTGATTTTGAAAAGATTTGAAAAATCTACAAAATCTATTCAAACCCCCCTTTCTAGATTTTGTTCTAGGAAGCTAACTCAAAGTTTTAATCAACTCAACTTTCCGGGACCAACAAAATCAGTTGTTCAGAAACCTAGGAAATTTGTGAAGGCATCTGAAACTTCAGAAGAGATTAGAATTGGTCCTTGGAAACCACTTAGTCAGATAAGGACTGCATCTCCCAGTCTGAAAACAAAAATTCAGCTGAGGATTCCATATCAGACTAAGAGAGTTCCAAGAACTAAGATAAGAAGAAATTCTTATTATAGTCCTTTTGATGGAGAAGTAGATGCTATCCCACTTTTCCTAAGTTCAAGAAAATTACTAAATCTGAATACAACAAATTATCATTTAAAAGTGATATAATTGTAGACAGATTTGGTAGGCAGCTCAAGTATGATTTATTATTAGGAAATAAGATGTTTTTTTGGTTACCAAAAGTGATGTTTGACCTTCAAGGACCCAAGATCACTAGGGTACCTTATAACTAATCTGTTTTACAGGATTCACAGGGATCATCACTTAAGGAGGAGATCTTAGCTTAAATATGGTACATAGACAGTGGTTGTTCACAGCATATGACTTGTAACAAGAAGCTATTATCAAATTTCCAGAATATTGATGGTCCTAGAGTACTTTTTGGAGATAACAATTGTGGACAAACTAAAGGAGTATGTACTTTGATTATCAAGGATGTTCAGGTATCTGAGGTATATTCTGTAGAGGGTTTAAAACATAATCTGTTATCTGTTTCCCAACTTTGTGATAAAGGTTTTCTTGTCAAATTTTCTAAAGATAAATGTGATATCTTAGATAGTTCCTCAGACAAGGTACTTCTAACTGGCTTCAGACATGGTAATGTCTATGTGGCAAACTTTAATAGTTGTCCCAAAGATACTTGTCTGATAGCTAAGGGTGGAGATGACCTCAGCTGGCTATGGCACAAGAGGCTTAGTCATCTAAACTTCAAGACCCTTAGTAAGCTGGCTAGAAAGAGTCTTGTTAAGGGATTACCTGAGAAACTTTATTCTACTGGTCTGAAATGTGATACATGTCAAAAAGGTAAACAGCCCAGACACTCATTTAAAAGTATTAACACCTCATCATCTGAAAGATTTTTACAACTTCTTCATCTTGATCTGTTTGGACCCGTTTCACCTCTCAGCTTCAGTGGAAGGAAATATACTCTTGTTGTGGTAGATGATTTTTCTAGATACACTTGGGTTATATTTCTTTTCAAGAAAAATGAGACTATAAACAAGATTCCTGATCTGTTCAGACAGATTCAAAATGAGAAAGGTCTTAATATTATTAAAATAAGGAGTGATAAGGGCACTGAATTTTTAAATTCTTGTTTATCTAACTTTTTCAATGAGTGTGGAATTATTCATGAGACATCATCAGCAAGAACTCCACAACAAAATGGAGTAGTTGAAAGAAGGAATAGAACCTTGAAGGAGGCAGCCAGGAGCATGTTAGCCGAGTATGGAACCCCTCACAGGTTCTGGGCTGAAGCCATCAATACAGCTTGTTATACCTAGAACAGGTGATTGGTTGTTAAAGACAAGGGTAAGACTCCATATGAGATTTGGAAGGGTAAGATTCCAAGAATCTCATATTTTAGAGCTTTTGGTTGTAAATGTTTCATCCATAACAATGGGAAGTCTAAGTTGTGGACCTTTGATGCTAAGGCAGCTGATGGAATACTCTTGGGATATTCTAACACTTCCAAGGCATTCAGAGTCTTCAACAAGACAACTCTTTGTGTGGAGGAAACTCCTCATGTGGTTTTTGATGAATTGTATTCTTTCACAGATAAAGTGAATCAATTTTCTAATGATCAAGATAAGATTGAACTCACCAAAACTAAACATAGGACAGTCTATCTAGCTAGTCTTGATTCAGATTCAGATGAAGAAGAATCCCCATCTGATAGTCAGAAGACAACTTTTGATCAAACTCCATCTGAGGAGACACCCTTGACATCAGCTGATCAGCGGGGGTCAACAGATGAAGGGGGAACGTCAGCTCAGGTAGAGTCTGATGAGTTGCCTGCTGAATCTCAAGATGAAGATCCTTCTACTCAAATAGACAAGAGGATGAGAAGTTATCATCCATCGGACCAGATTATTGGAGACCCATCAAGTAGTGTGCAGACACGAATGATGTTGGACTGTAAAAGTCTATTCAGCTGTTATGTATCACTTCTCGAACCTAAGTCTATTGACGATGCTCTATCAGATCCAAACTGGATAACAGCCATGCAGGAAGAACTGCATCAGTTTGAAAGGCAGGATGTTTGGGAATTAGTGGAAAGACCCTTACATAGAAAGATTATAGGCACCAAATGGGTGTTTAAAAACAAAACAGATGAGAACAACATTATTGTTCGTAATAAGGCAAGATTGGTAGCTCAAGGTTACTCACAGTCTGAAGGGATAGACTATGATGAAACCTATGCTCCAGTTGCCAGATTAGAAGCAATAAGGCTGTTCTTGGCATTTGCTGCTTATAAATCTTTCAAAGTCTTCCAAATGGATGTTAAGTCTGCTTTCCTTAATGGTGTGTTACTTGAGGAAGTCTATGTGGAGCAGCCTCCTGGGTTTAAGATCAATAACAAGGTCTATAAAATCAATAAGGCCCTATATGGTCTGAAACAAGCTCCAGGGCATGGTATGATACCTTATCTAAATTTTTGATATCAAATGGATTTTCAAAAGGTAAGATAGATAGGACTCTGTTTAGAAAAGAAATAGATGGTAACATCTTGTTAGATCAAATTTATGTAGATGACATTATTTTTTGTTCACCTAATCTGAAATTATGTGAAGATTTCAGTGTTCTCATGAAAAATAGGTTTGAAATGTCAATGATGGGTGAATTAACATATTTTCTAGGCTTGCAGATTAAGCAGATGAGTAAGGGTATTTTTATACATCAGACTAAATATGCTAAGGACCTGATTGAGAAATTTGGGATGACTACTAGTAGGGAAGTTAAAATACCTATGGCAACTAACTTCTCTATGGATTCAGATGAGCAGGGGATACCCACAGATGCAACGGAGTATCGTGGACTGATTGGATCCTTTCTCTATCTCACTGCAAGTAGACCAGACATAGCTTTTGCAGTTGGGGTATGTGCAAGATTCCAGTCTAATCCCAAGAAAACTCATCTGGAGACTGCTAAGAAAATCCTCAAATATCTCAAAGGAACTTTGCAAGTAGGGTTATGGTACCCAGTTGATGACAACTTTGAGCTGGCAGGATATTCAGACTCAGACTTTCGAGGTTGTAAGATTTATAGGAAATCCACTTCAGGAACTTGTCAATTCTTAGGCAACAAATTAATTTCTTGGTTATTTAAGAAACAGACATCTGTTGCCACCTCCACAACTGAAGTTGAATACATGGCAGCTGGAAGTTGTTTCTCTCAACTCCTCTAGATTAGTCAGCAGCTTAGGGATTATAATATTCAAACATCATCTGTTCCTATTTACTGTGATAGTAATAGTGCAATAGCCATGACATATAATCCTGTTCTGTATTCTAGGTGTAAGCATATAGACATCAGACATCATTTCATTAGAGATCATGTGGAAAAGAATGATATTAGAATTGAAAAGATAGCCACTGAATCACAAAGAGTAGATATTCTTACAAAACCATTAGCTGAATCTAGATTTAAAGAATTGTGCTTAGAATTAGGATTACTTGATGCATCATTGGCTGATTTTTAATTATCATTGTTTGCATCTGATATTTGTTTTTCTTATTTTTTTCTTTCCTTTCTTTAAAAATGTCTAGAAAGAATCATCAGACTAGATATAAGTCAAAGGACAATCAGGTAGTTTTGATATCATTGATTTCATTTTAGGAATCAAGAATGAAGGATTAGTCATATTGATCTTATCTGACTTGATGATTACTTATCTAACATTAGGTACATCAAACTAGGGCACAATAGTCAGCTGATCTCTTATAAAATAGATGACTATCTGCACCCTATCTGATCTACCTCAGCTACTGATAGTTTTGATGAGTTTATGTGCAGGAACAGGTATATCAGCTTTGATAAATTAGTTTTAAAACTCTCTAATCTGAAGATCACCTCACCTTTTGTTTTACACATTTCTTGAAAAATATTGTTTTCAAAATAATTGTCTCAAGTCTGTTAGTGTTCAAATAATCTTGATGAATTTCTGAATTGAAAATGTTGTGTTCATTTATTAGCATTAAAATTCTGTGTTTTTCAAAATCAGACTCGGAGGAATTTCTTAAAAATATAAGACAAGGTCATTTTTGACCAAGTCTGATAAAACCCAGTCTGAAATAGGAAACCTTTTTGCAAAGAAAGGCATCTTTTAGCTTACGTCAGGAGCAACTCTCTATGCTACTTGACGATGTTAAAAAGGGGGAAGATGTGGAGATCATCAAACCTGAGCTCAACCAGATAAAACTCTGAACAGCCAGCCAAACAGAGGAGCTCACTGCCCTGAAGATAAGGATCGAGCAGATAGAGGAAGCAATAAGGGCAGATGAGCAGGCCAGAAGGAAAGAAGCTGAGCTGAAATCTGAGAGGTTTATGGTCAAGATCAGAGAAAGAAAGGAAGAGGCTAAGGCTAAGGCTGAAGCTGAAAAGGGTAAGGAGAAGGAGCTTGAGCGGATCTCATCTCCTATCAGACAGAGTTTGATGGCTCTATTGACAAGGAGTGGATCAGATCAACTATCAACTTCGGAGTAAATCAGATGAAGTTGACTGATCCAAGGGAGATTGCTGAGCTAAGAACAAGGATATTCTACTGGATGCAGCTCTTAGAAAAGGATAGATGGACAGATTAGATAAGCTTTAAATTTTCTTATCTTTTATCTTCTTATCTGATCCATATTTAAATGTGCTACTTATCTGAATGAGATGATTGGAACCTATCTTAACTACTTGTTTTAGTTTTAGAGCTTTATTTTTTTCTGTTTTAAGAAAACTTAAAAATGGTTTTCTAATCATCTGAGAAAATTCTCATCTCAGACTTAAAATTTTCTAAAAATTTTTCTAAGTCTTAAAAATTTCTAAGTCTTTAATTTTTTTTCCCTAAGACTTAAAACTTTTCACTAAGTCTAAATTCTTAAGACTTAAGAACATTTTCTTAAATCTTTCTAAGTGTGAATTGAGTGTTTTAACTTGGATGTATCTGATTCAAAGTGTGAATGTGTTTTAATATGTCTATTTGATTATCTTGATTAAACTTTAACTAACTTCAGCTGTGAGTGTGTCTCTTTCTTGTAGTTTTAATATCATCAAAAAGGGGAAAATTGTTAGATCAAGAAAAGTTTTGATGAGTTAAAAAGATTAATCCAGATGATAAGACGACTATAAAGAACAGTTGAGATCAAGGTCTGGTACTAAGCTGATCAGACTAGGTCAAGGACTGAACAAGTCAGCTGATGACTGTAAAGTTGCAAGTCATCTGGAGACAAGCTCAAGTCTAGTCATCTGCAGGAGACGAGTATGAAGAGCTCAGACGAGGTCAAGACAAGCTGAGTAGAATAAGAAAGACAAGTCTTCACCAAGTCAGCTGCAGACGAGTAGGATAAATCAGCTGACGAGCAGAGCAGTTTTCAAGATTAAGTTTGTTGAGTAGATTTTAGTTTGTTAGAACTAACTAACAAACTAACTGTCTTTTCAGACTTATAAATAGGTCTAGGTTTTCACTTTTTCAAATATAATTAACACAACACGATTTACACATTATTCACAATTCAGATTTCTATCTTCACAATCAATTCACAAGTTTTTCAAAAGAGTTTTCAAAAAGTTCTAAGTGTTTATAGAACACTTTACTTGTATTCTTCAAAGTTCAATATTCACTGTAATAGTTAGATTTTAGAGAAGAATTTAGGAGATTGACGATTTGAAGATCTTCACGAGTTGTAAGTTGTAAGTTGGATTGAAAGTAAGTAAGTGGTAAGCAGAGTCCCTTCTTCAAGTTGAATCCGAACTTCTATAAATCGTGGTGTTCTTTATTGCTTTACTTTACTTATCTGTTTCTTTCAATTTTCAGTTTATCAATCAAAGATTAATTTCAGAATTGGAGTTAGAACTAAAATATCAGTGTGCTTTTGATCTTAATAAAGTTGAGTTTAAAATTGAATTCCGCTGTGTAACTTTGGTGTTTTGAATAAGTTTGGAAAGATTAGTAAAATCTGAAAAATCTATTCAACCCCCCCTTCTAGATTTTTCCTAGAAGGCTGATTCAGGTTTCCTTTAATATACTCAACTAAGTGGGACCAACATTTCTTGTTCGTCATGTCTGCAATTAAAAGTAAGAAGACTAGGAGTCTGCCAGAATTTTCGATTGAAGATTATGATTACTGGAAGTTTAGGATGGAGAATCACCTGAAAGTTATTCATGATCGGATGGAAGGAATTTTGGAGGAAGGTCCCATTAAGTTTTATCATGGAATTGTAAGTGATGGAGCCGAATCTTCTGAGACTAGAGTCAGACGTGAGAAGGAAGGAGCTGATCTAACAAATGATGAGAGAAAGATCCACAACTTGGATCAAGTAGCAAGAACAGAGATCATAGAAACTCTTAGTAAAGATTGGATTGAAAAGGTAAAATATTGTAAGACTACCAAGGAGATGTGGGAGATGTTGGCGAATATGTGTGAAGGATCAGATCAGATTAAAGAGAATAAGCTACATTCTATTTTGCACACATTTGATACTTTCAAGATGAAGAAGGGTGAATCAATTGATAAGCTGGATGTTAGGTTGACAAATCTTCTCAATAAGGCTGCTGAATTGGGAAAGTCCTACACAGAGAAAGAGATTAGTAATAAGATTCTCAGATCATTGAGCAAGAAATGGAGAGAGAAGGCTAATATTCTCAAAGCCACATAGAATTTATCTTCAATTTCTCACCATACACAATTTTCACATCTTAAAGCTTTAGAATATGACATTTAGATTGAAGATGAAGAAGATGAAGCTGAATCATCTACATCTGGAACAACGGTTGTATTTCTTCATCAAGAAGAGTAAGATAAGGTATCCAAAGCATCTGACTTGTCTATTAAGGATGAAATGGCTCTATTGATGAAAAGATATGAAAGGCTCAAGATGAAGTATAAAAAAAATAAAAGGGACAGATCAGGTCGTAGGAATTACAAGCCAGATAGAAAAGATAAGGGTTCAGATAATGAAAAGAAAAAGGATCAGACAAAGAGGTTCAGATCACCTGTCAGAAGAGGAGAAAGTAGTCCGAAATCAGATAGAGGAGACAACTGTTATACCTGTAATAAGCTTGGTCACTACAGCTATGATTGTCTTCAGCTAACCCCAAGAGAACGTGGGGAAAAGAGAAAGAAACGTGACAGGAGGTATGCAGACCAGAGAGTTCTTCTAGCTGAGAAGGAAGAAGTTCATGAAACATCATCATCTTCATCCTCATCTGGATTTGGGTCAGATGATGACATACGTCTCATGGCTAAAGAGGTAAACTATTACTCATCTTCTGATAATGATTGTGAAAATTTATCTGAATCAGATGCAAGCCTTATTAATAAACTTTTGAAGGATCTGGAGACTGCTCTATCTGCTTATAAACGGATACAGATTGAAAATTTAAATTTAAAGGATCAAATTCTTAATCTAACCAAGGAAAGTTTGACTAGGATTAGTGATAAATGATTGGAGTGAATTGATACATGTTTTTAGGGCTATTTTTAGTGCCTAAATGTGAAAAGTATCACTCTTTTGCCTAAAAAGTATTACTTTGAGAGGTTTTGATGTATTTCGCCCGTTTTGTAGGTAAATCGGTGGAATTTTGCCAAACCGAGAGTACCGGTATTCTTAGAATGAAGAGACGGACATACGGGACGAAAACGGGTCATACCTTTAGCCCTTCTCGATAAAAATTCCATGATCTCGAGTTCGAGTCGAGGGTGCATAGAAATAATTGACTCGAGGTTCATCTTTGAGGGAAACTATTTCAAAAAGTTGGCGAGCTCGACTCGAGGGAGGAGCCTCGAGTCGAGGGAGATGAAAATTGCAGCGAGCTCGATTCGAGGCTAGGCCTCGACTCAAAATAAGAGAAATTTTAAAGAAATCCTTTTGTGTTAGCGACTTTAGGCCTCGACTAAGTTTAGAGGGCCTGAAGCTCGACTACGAGGAGTGACCAAAACCGAAAATTTCAGTTTTTAAGTGATGGAAAGCCAAAACAGAGGAGGAGTGGATTCTAGCGTTTGGAGATGAGATGTTTCTAGGAGTTTCTTTGAGCGATATTTTACATTTTGTAGCTTGAATTTACTTGTAATTGCACTAGATTGTTAGAATTTAGATAGATTCCACATTTAGATCATTAGATTAGTAGATTGGTGATTGTAATTGAAGTTTGCAGCTGAGAATTGGGAAGAAGTGAAGTTGAATTGAAGCATTGTACAAGATTAATCATTCTTATTTTTGCCTATTGAAGCTTAATTGGTGATGTTCTTACCCTTTGATCTCTTTAATTCATTGCTTGTAGTGATTAGATTTTCAATTGCTTTCTTAGATTTTCTAGCCATGGTTTTTTCTTGTAGCACCATGGGCTAATAGCCTTGTGCTTGGGATAATTGAAATTAGGGATGAAGTGATTGCCTCATGCTGCTGATTGTTGATAATTGTGATCAATTGAATTAGATTGCTTCCTAATTGTGATTCTTAATTGTGCTTCATGAAAAATTGTCTCTTTTGATTAATGGTTGATCACCCTAGCAATAGGCGAGAGTTGAGCTAACGTGATTAGGTGTTAATCGGGTTTCAATTTTGCATGATTGTATGAATTGGGGACTTCTACATTGAGAGATGGGAAGAACTAAGGATACTCACATTAGGCATTGTGATATTAATGGAGTGATTAATTTCATGATGGTTTATGCTTTCTAATTTGATTGATTTGCATTTGGATACAATCATAGCTTGTTAATCATGGATTCCTTGATGGAGATTATCCCTTGCACCCAATTCCCTCATTGATTTTAGTCTATTTGATCTTGCATTCTAAGTGTTTGATAAATTGTTTGCATAATCTTGCAATTTAATTTCTTGCAATTTGTAGTGATTTAGTTCAAGAGCTTGTTGCAACTTTGGTCATCTAGAACTCTTATCCTTAACGTTTCGTGTGCATACTTTCTCCCTTGGGTTCGATATTTTTGTTGATTGGTCTTAATAACTCTTACCCTATACACTCCAATCAATAAACCAGACTGCTCATTCAAGGGGGAATGTCAGCCTAAGACTATCACTAATTCTTCATCTAAAAAGACTGTAGAGTTAGAAAAAGAATTGAATTCTTTAAAACTTAAATTATCAAATGTCTATTCAGAGAATGAGAGTTTTAAGAGGACTAACAGAGAGTTAAATCTCAAGTTAGGACTTCTTAATAATATTCAATCTACAATAGATAAAATCTTCAGTACTTCTCAAAAGTCTAGTGATAACACAGGATTGGGTTTTGATAGAAATAAAAAGGATGATCCTGTAAAACCAAGGGTTTTTGTCAAAGCTACCAAAGCTAAGGAGGAGACAAGATTTGGTCCTTGGAAATCTAAAGAACAAATCACCTCATCTGATATTTCTACAAAGAAAATACAGATGAAGATAAATGTTCCTAAGGTTAAACCAAAGACTAAGTCAAAATCTCATCCAAAATATAGTAGTTTTGACGGAAGAAGAAAATCATATCCATTCTTACCAAGATATAAGACAATTACTAAAGATCAGCTGAATAAGATTGATCTTGATAATCTTATATTGGTTGATAGATATGGATTCAAACTTCAATCATTGGTTTTAAGAAATATAGATGTGTTTATCTAGATTCTTAAGTACCAACTTAACCAAGAAGGACCCAACTTACAAAGGGTACCTAAAATCTAATTTGTGATTGCAGGAAGATACAAAAATAGTAGAAAGGGCAGATGTTCTTGAAGTCGTCTGGTACATCGATAGTGGGTGTTCAAAACATATGACCTTTGAGAAGCGTCTACTTTCTAACTTTCAGATGGACTAAGAGTCATGTTTGGAGAAAACAATTTTGGGCTAACCAAAGGAGTTGGAACCTTGATGATTAGTGACATTCAGGTCAATGAGGTTTACTATGTCGAAGGGTTGAAACATAATTTGTTGTATGTTTCACAATTTTGTGATAAGGGTTTTAGTGTTAAATTCACTTGTAATGCATGTTATGTTTTAGATGGTCTCAATGAAAATATACTATTAGCTGGAGTCAGACAAGGTAACATTTATGTTGCCAACTTCAAAATTTGTGTTGGTCCCTAGATTGAGTGTTTAATAAGAGTTTGAGTGAACCTTCCAGAGATAATCTAGAAGGGGGGTTTGAATAGATTATCTAAATTTTCACAAAATTCAGATTCTAAAAACAAACTTAATCTGCAAACCCCAAAATCAAAGTGTCAGCGGAAACAAATTTATACTCAATCTATAAATTTGGATCTAAAACAATCTGAAATGTTTCTAACCAGTTAGTAAGAAATCAACAGAAATTAAATGCAGAAAGTAAAGAACACGAGATTTATAGTGGTTCAGATCAAAAGATCCTACATCCACTCTCCTTCCATAATCCTGTGAAAGGGCCTTCACTACTTACTTCTTTGCTTACTTCCCTACTTACAATTTACAATGAATATCTTCAGCCTTACAATTTATCCTTCTCAATTTCTGGAAATAATGGCTTGAAGATGTGAATGATAGTGTTCTATACACACTATAAAAACTATGAATGTAAAGAACGTTATTGTGTGTGAATACGAACTTTGTGAGTGCTTGATTGTGTTACAAGTTGCTTGTGATTTTCAGAATTGCAAAAGTTATTCTATTCTAAACAAAGGGCCTATTTATAGAGAATTGATGCTTGGTGGTTGTAACTTCCTTGTTGACTCTTCTCTTGTTTGCTATAACCAACAAACTGAATCTTGTAACCACTTCTTGATTAGTTATAACTGTTCTTAAACTGCTTGATTTTCTAACACTTAAGTTGTCTTCTTTCCTCATCTTCAGACGCGGCTCACCTCATCTGATTTTCTTCATGTCTCCATATTTTACCAAACTTGAAGTGTCTTGTTGTCTGCTATCTTGTCTTCAGTCTTGACTTGTCTTCATCTGTCTTCTTATGCTCGTCCTCAACTATCTTTTTGAACATGTCTTCATCTGTCCTATGTACTTAGTCTTTTTACAAGTTTTCATTACATCAACTGGCTATACAACGATTCAGCTGGTCATCTTATTTTACACTTATCTTAACTTCATCAAAACTAATACATTTTTCTCGTAACAATTTTTCCCTTTTTGATGATGTTAAACTCAGCTCAAGAAAAGAAATGTGTTAGTAAATTATAATGAAAGAAACTCCACAAAGTATAGACAGTTAAGTCACTTAGTCAGATAGTCAAACATTCTCAGTTTATCAGATAGTCAAGTTAATCAACTTTTTACAGATGAATTAGTGCTATACGATTTAATCAAGTTCTTTTTATGTTAATTAGCTTTATTCTCAAGACTCGGTTATTTATAAGATTAAGTCAGACAAGTTAGTTTAAAGCAACAGTTTCATATGAATAGATCAAAGTGTATTCACAAGTATTTTAGATAATTTCACTGATCAGCTCGTACAAAATTATATCAGACATAGATCATGCAAAGATAAGATCTAGTCATACCACCTATCTTCTTCTGGTACACTTAACCAGTCGAAGACCCTTTTCTTTAGGGACACCGTTTCTCCTCCTTCTGCAAGGTCAGTTGCAGCTTCTGCTTTGATTAATGGTTATTTTACCTTTTCATGGTCCAGACGACCATCTCTTGCCATGGGAGGAGCCATTGGTGAGTAGGTTGTTCCCTTCTCCTCTTGGCATCCCTTCTTCTATATTTTGCCACTTCCTCCCTCTTCCTCTTTTTGATTTTCTCCTCTTCTGCAACCTCAGCTGGAGTTTTCTGATATTGGCTAGAAGCCTTAGCTTTTCCAGCTGGTTCACTTGAGGATGAGGGTTGAATGGTCTAGATGGGCGCAGGATCTTGCACAGGAATTTCTTCTGCTTCAGATTCGGTGGGTTTAGCTGCCCTTGATCCCCGTCTTAATCTTTTCAGAACTTGCTAAGACTTGATTTCAATTTCTTTCTTTCTTTACTCCTCAGCCTTCAGCAATTCTTCAGCTAGCTCCTCAACCTTCAGAATCAAAGCCAGAATCTTGCCATCCTAGGCGTCTACTCTTTTCTTGAGCTAACCATCTTCCCCCTTTTTAACATCAGCAAATTGGGTGTTGCAGATGGTGGCTACTTGTTCAATTTGCCCCATAAGCTCATGCCTGACAAGTCCACTCTTCTGATCCAGTTTATCAAATGTCTTTTTCTGAGCTGCTTCAATTCCCCTCGGCTCATTCTTCAGTTTGGCAGACAGTGATGCCTTTTTCATGATGAGTGACATGTTCAGGATTTGTTGAAAAGATGCTTCTTTCTCAGCCCATGCCTCCTGTTGGAACCACCGATCGCCGACTCTATGAAATTATCAAAATCGGGATCGCAGTCACATAAACGCAGCGGATAGAATTGTACCTTTATTCATCGTAATAGGTGAAGACGAACCAGTTCTAAGGTCAGAACTGCGATCGAAGGATGAGCCTCGAACCTCACGGTCTTCTGCCGTATTCCTATCCCTTTCCCTTGGACGTCGAGTGGTCGACGATCCTCCAAGGAATCAGAATCCGCCTCTCTCTAATCTCACGTTTTTTCACACGTCTGGAGGCTCTGATGTTAGGGTTTATTTATAGGCTACAACAGGGACCCTAAGGAGGAATTAGGGTTGGGCCTCCTGCTGGGCCTAAATATCCTGTGTTCAGTCCGAACACTTTACTTAAGCCCATCAATTATAACTCAGTCCACTAAAGAGTTATAATTGAATTACCGTCCTAATCTCATATTATAATATGGGCTCCTTTATTATGTGTACGTTTATTTTCCCGTGTTTAAGATATCGAATGTCCATAAATTAATTAAATTACTGACAACTTAATTAATTTATATCTAATTCCAAGAGTAGTACCACTCATCTTTATTATTATGTCGGATTAAATCCACCTACAGGATTTACATAATAATCTTTATGAGCTCCTCAAGGGGACATCATCATCCTAAATAATTACGACACGGATTCCTTCTATAATCAACAGCACACCATATAAACAATGTTATCTCCTAATTCACCGAGCCTATTGATTTAATAAATCTCACCCATTGGCAAATCAAAGAAACATACACTGAGTACACGTGCCCGTTATTATATAGGGATTAAGAAGATGTGCATCCATAACAACAGAGGTCTTGTTCTTTTATATATTCAGTACAAATTGAACAACCTCATATGGTCCTGCTCAATACATACAAAATGTACTAGTGTAACTTTATAGTCAAGATAAACTAATACCAAATTACACTACAACCGTTCCAATGGTTTGTCCAAATCCATCTTGGTTGTGAGCTATTATTTATAATCTATAAGGAACTGATAGCATGATCTTCTGTGTGACACCACACACCATGTTATCTACAGTATAGATTAATCTGGATAAAATAATGATATATATAACAATCATAAACAATAAGTATTTTGATCATAATGAATCTCATATTAAAAGGATGTTCATACTCAAAAAGATGTTCATACAAAAGCTAGGCTTATAGTATACATCCTAACACCTCCTTTGTTTGCTCATTTACCATGTCTTTGATTTCAAGATAGGCATCCTGAACATACTTCTTCACCCAAGCCTCTTGCTTGTTTTCTTCTTCAGCAATTTTCAGGTTCAGTGCTGCCATCTGTTCCTCGTGCCTGATTCTTGAGAAGTGGAGGTCAATATTTGTTTTTTGATGTACTGCAGTCTCTATGTTCTCCTTAATCGATGAGGTGAACAAGTTTGGTATAAGTTGGAAAGCACTCAAGCACACAGCCTTGAGACTTGTCACCTCTGCTTTCAGCGCTTCTACTTCGGATGCGGACGCAGATGAGGATGGCTAAGCAAGTTCTTTTGATGGAGAAGATAGAGTTAGATCTATCTCCTCAACTTGTTGTTCTACTCCTTTCTCAGCTGGTGGGGAATCTGCCCAATGAGCTCCTTGTGATGGCACCTTAGATTCCACCGCCACTGGTATTTGCTCAAACACCTTTTGCTCCGCTTGTGCCTCCCCTGTTGTATCCATCTCAGCAGACTCATCGGCAGCTCCACCATCTCCTCCAGTCTCTTCCACTCCCTTCCCTTTGTCTGTTTCCATTTCCTCAACTCCCTTCTCGATATCCTCCGCTTCCTTCTCCATAACCCCAGCTTCCTTCTTACCCTCTCCAACTGCTTTCTCTGTCTCTTCCTCAACACCCTTCTCCTTGTCTCCTTCAGATAAATCGGCTGGCTCTTTGATGGGGGATCCTAGATAGACTCTTCTGAGGATAATCTGAGAGAATCCCCTCAGAGGAACTAAGGTCACCTTTCTTTAGGACTGTTTTCTCCCAGATTGAAAGATTGTTTCCTCCAGCTTCTCCTATGAGTATTGTTGTCTCCTCAAAGGATCCTGACCTTATCCTTCTCAATAGCCAGACATCTACCAATTCCTTGAGGAGATCAAGCTCATCAACTAATGCAGACTCCTTTTTTATCAGATATCTCTTTCCAAGGATACGGAGAGAGACTTCAGTAGGACCCATTTCTACAGATGGGTTGGGAAGATGAAGGTATAGATTGGGTTCGAATGTTGATGAGGATAAGAATAAAAATGGATCATCTGAGATTTGGGTTGATGGTTGTGTTGGACTTTTAGAAGTGGGTGGTTTTAGAGGCTCTGAGGCAGTGACCATGTCTGTCTTTTCATCGCCAGGTTGGGAGATGGTTGGTTCAATGTCTGAAGCATCTTTGGATGAAGATGATTGTGCGTCTTCTTCAGATTCTTCCCTTAAGGATATTTCAAGTCTCTCCTCTTGGCCTAAGGTCCCAGTAACCTCAGCTAAGACACTTTCCCCTTGGGAAGTTGTCTTCTCAGTCCTTTCCTCTTCCTCCTCTGTTCCTTCCTTGGATGAGGATTCATCCTGCAGCATCGTCTCCACCTTTTTGGACTTGGTTTTGACAGCTTTCTTCTTGGGTGCAGCTGGTGCAGCAGGAACATCCTCATCTCCTTCCGAGTCAGAAGGGCCAAAGATATTCTCATCTTTGGTAAGCATATCCTTCTGCTTGGTGTACTTCTTTACCCCAACTTCCCAATTGAGGTTTTCTGTCCCCAACTTCGCCTCCAGGATTAATGGAATCCTGGTCATCAGGCTGGTCATTGTCTACAGCGTCCACCTCAACCTCATCTCCGAGATATATTCCTTCAAAAACCTCTTTTTTTCTTCAACCAACCTTGAAACTAACAACCTAGCCCAGTTCACCTCTACACCATTGATTGGAGTGAATTGATACATGATTTTGAGGTGTATTTTAGTGTAAAAAGTGATCCAAAGTGTTAGATTTTGTGCATAAATGTGTAGAGTATCACTTCTTTGCCTAAAAAGTATTACTTGTGAGATTATTGATATTTTTCATCCGTTTTACAGGTAAATCGGTGGAATTTGGCCAAACCGAGAGTACCGACATTCTTAGGATGAAGAGACGATCAAGACGGATGAAAACGAGGGTCGGAGGCGGAGCCCAGGTCGAGAAAATGCCCTGGACTCGACCTCTGGTCGAGGTCCAGGGGCCTCGACCCGAGGGTGAAGGCAAAAGGCTAGAATTCGAAAAATGGAAAAGGCCTCGACTCGAGGGCTGAGCCTCGAGTCGAGGGATGGGCAAAAATCGGCAGCCTCGAGTCGAGGGCTGAGCCTTGACTCGAGGGGGAGGTTTTTTCAGAAAAATCGCCTATTTAAATCATGAAACAGAGCATAACTGGAACACCATAGAGCAGTTAATAGCGGTTTTGGGGCGATTTCTTAGGCCCCAAGCCAATTTCTCCTTGTAGGTAGAGTAGATGGTAGATTTAGATATAGATTTCAATTGTTGTTGATTAGATTAACTTTAGATTAGCATTTGATCTCTTTTTTACTCAATTCAAGCTTGTATTTCATTTGGAGAAGTGTATTGAAGACTCAAGCATTCCTATTTTTGTTAATTCAAGTCAATTGGTGATGTTCTTCCTCTTATCTCTTTTCAATTTCTTAATTGTTGTGATTTGCTTTGTGTTTGTGCATTTATATTTTCTTCCCATGAATTTTTCCCTTGGCACCATGGGCTAACTCTCTTGTGCTTGGGTTAGTTGAAATTGAGGATGATTTGATTGACTATGCTATGATTGTTGATGATTGGAGATCAATTGAGTTAGATTGCTTCCTAATTGTGATTCTCAATTGTGCTTCATGCAAAATTATCTCTTTAGATTAATGTTTGATCACCCTAGCAATAGGCGAGAGTTGAGCTAACGTGATCCGAGATTAATCGGGATTTAATTGTGTATGAATGTGTAGATTGGGTGCTTCGGAATTGAGAGATTAGTTGCACTAAGGATACTCACATTAGGCATTGTGTTATTGATGGAGTGATTAATTTCATGATGGTTTTATGCTTTCTATCTTAGTTGATTTGCAATTTGATTCAATCATAGCTTGTTGATCATTGATTCCTTCATGGATGTTAGCCCTAGCACCCAAATCCCCCATTTATTGTTGTTGTTTGTTCTTGCCTTTCAAGTGTTCGATCATTTGCCTTGTTAAGTTGTTTGATTTTATTTCTTGCATTTTGTTTTGTTTTTATTTACAAACCCGCTTTGCAACAATAGTCATCGATAACTTGTATTTATAGGGCCTCACGTGCATACTTTTTCCCTTGGGTTCGATATTTTTGATTGGTCTTAATACCGCTTACCGAATTACTACATATCAACCATCGATTATGGCTCTTAAACAGAAGATTCTCGGTTTTGTCAATTCATCGTGGCTTTATTGTTCTCCCAAAATGCATTTGGTGAGAATCAACATGAGCAATTTGTACTTTCTCTTCAGCATTGGCCGTTTCAGATTCGTGGTGCTGTTCTGATGAGACTTTCTCGCCATCAGTCTAAAACTTTCCAAATGCTCATCACTTTTGTAAATGAACGGGTTTATCCCTTTGGTGATCAAATAAAAAATCTCTCCAAGGTCTTCTACAGTGACCACCACCTTTTCCTTCTTTCCATTGGTACGAACCCTAGACTCGAAAGCATTTGTTTTCATCGAAGCTCTAGTGAGAAATTCAACTGCCAAATCATCCAGTGTTTTATTCTTTGAAAGTTTCATCGTACAATACTGTTTGAGTCCTCTTAATTTCAGAAGTTGTAGAATCTCAACTGATTCCGGATCTGTGGTAGTATCCTAATCGACAAACATTTCGGACTTGGTTTTATCTCTGATTTTTGTAATATCATATTCGAACTTGACTTTTGATTTCTTCTTATCCGCCATTGATGAGGGTTTTAAAGCTTTGAGAGGGAAAATAAAATTTGAGAGAGAGAAATGTAAACAAGTTTTATGTGCGTAAATGAAAATATGCACACGAACTCCTATTTATATGGAAAGAGAATGAATAAAATATTATAAATTCTCATTATTAACTGATAAAGTAAAAAACTGGGTTTTTGTGCCTATATAAATGCAATTATAGCTATTTACTCTGAAAAGTGTAATGAATAAAATATTACACATTTAATATGTCGCGCGTGGAATTGTTGACGATTCAAATTTCTTAAACCGCCTCCAATTTATGCGCGTGAATGTCACTCAGCATTTTCAAAAGCAAATTTAATAAAATTTCGGGTCCGTAGTAACTTCTCTGACAAGAAGTAACTTATTTCCCTTTTACTTTTCAGTTAATTGGAGAGATAAAAACTGATAAGTACCCTTTTATTATAAAATACTATAAGAACCTTGTCTTTTAGAAAACAATTTTTAAAAGATCGACTGAGTGAATTCATTATTGAATAATTAACACGATTATGATATTAAATCCATATATTAATTATGTGAAATAATATTCATAATTTTAACAAATAATTGAAAGAATGCAAAGGTTGGAAATACTTCCTGTTATATTTCACCTAGTCAGGATAGGTTTGTGTGGTTGTCTGATTTACGAATCATCAGATAAGCTATACTCATCTTCTTTTTTTTATGAAAGTTGTATCAGCTAGATTGGAAATTTCCTGGTTACAAAAACACTGATAGACCATTAGTAATTATTTTGAGTAAAACAGACAAGGTACACATACTCATCTGTTTTTAGATAAACAGACAGCTATTATGTATTTGTCTGAATTACTTTATGTCAGACAAGAGAATATCAAGTTAGTTAAGATCAATAGATTAATCCTTGATTCTTGATTCCTTAAAGGAAATCAATAATATCAGCTTTGTGATTATCCATATGACCTTTTACAAGTCTGACACTTCTTTCTAGACATAGTAAAGAAAGCGAGAGACAAGAATTGAAATGCATAAGAAACAGATTAAAGATTAACTAAAGATGCATCTATCAATCCTAATTCCACAGACAATTCCTTTAAACCTTGTCTCTGCTAAAGGTTTTGTCAAAATATCAGCTCTTTGAAAATCAGTCAATATTTTTTCTAGTCTGACGTCACCTTTCTCAACATGATCACGGATAAAGTGATGTTGAATATCCACATGTTTGCATCTAGTATGTAAGACTGGGTTTTGGGTAATAGCAATGGCACTATTACTATCACAAAAGATTGGCACATCTCTAGTGATAATATTATAATCCCTTAGCTGTTGACTTATCCAGATTAGCTGAGAACAACAACTTCCAGCTGCCATATACTCAGCTTCAGTAGTGGAAGTAGCTACAGAGGTTTGTTTCTTAGACAACCATGAAATCAGCTTACTTCCCAAAAATTGGCAAGTTCAAGAAGTAGATTTCCTATCTATCTTGCACCCACCAAAATCTGAATCTGAGTATCCTGACAACTCGAAATTATCGTTAGCTGGGTACCATAGTCCTATATTTATTGTACCTTTTAAGAATTTAAGAATCTTCTTGGCTGCTTCAAGATGACTCTTCTTTGGCTTTGCTTGAAACCGTGCACAGACACCTACTGCAAGATGACTCTTCTTTTAAGAATTTATTATACTTATTATACTGATAAGTATAATAATGAACCTATTAGACCCATGTATTCCGTCTGATCTGTGTTTTCCCCCTTGTCATCTGGATCCATGGAGAAGTTTGTCATCATAGATATCTTTGCTTCTCGGCTGGTACCTATTCCAAACTTTTCAATTAGATCCTTTGCATATTTAGTTTGGTTAATGAAGTTCCCCTTCTTAGTCTGTTTGACTTGAAGTCCAAGAAAGTATGTCATTTCACCCATCATGGACATTTCAAATATGTTTTTCATGAGATGACTAAATTCTTCACACAAATATAGGATAGTTGATCCAAAAATAATATCATCAACATATATCTGCACTAATAGAAGATCATTATCAAATTCTTTTCTAAATAGAGTTTTATATATATTACCTTTTACAAAACCATTTTGAATTAGATAATCAGACAAGGTATCATACCAGGCTCTTGGAGCCTGTTTAAGTCCATATAAAGCTTTCCTCAATCTGTAGACCTTGTCTCCTTTGACAAAGCCTGGAGGCTGCTCTATATAAACTTCTTCAGCTAAGATTCCATTTAGAAATGTTGATTTTACATCCATTTGAAAAATTGTGAATCTTTTAAAAGCAGCATAGGCTAAGAACAATCTTATGGCCTCCAGACGAGCTACTGGTGCAAAGGTTTCATCATAATCAATCCCTTCTGATTGTGAATAACCTTGAGCAACTAGTCTGGCTTTATTTCTAATCACAATATTGTTCTCATCCCTTTTATTTTTAAAGACCCATTTAGTTCCAATGACTTTTTGATGATGAGGCCTTTCAACAAGTTCCCACACATCTTGTCTTTAAAACTGATTCAGTTCATCTTGCATAGCATTAATCCAATTGGAATCAGTTAGAGCTTCAGTAATTGACTTTGGTTCAAGTAATAACACATAACAACTGAACATACAATCTTGATTTAGCTGTGTTCTAGTCTGAACTCCAGAATCTAAATCTCCAATTATTTGTTCAGCTGAATGATAAGTCATTATTCTTTTACCTTTGTCTTTTACCAGGGATGAAGACTTGTCTGAAATATCTTTTTCAAGTGATTTTGTATTACCTTCAGAAACTTCTTCCTGATTATCAGGTAAGGTAGTTGTCTGATCAGCTGACTTTGAAGAACTTTCAGGCTCTTTTTCTTTATTTGAGTCAGATTCTTCTTCCTCGTCTGAGTCTGATTCTGGTCCATAGAACTTCACTGCTGATCTTTAATAGTCATCTTATGTAGATCTTCTGAAATCTTTGTGATGTCATCTGCATCTCTAGACTCAAAAGTAGATTCATCAAACACAACATGTGGTGTTTCTTCTACACACAAGGTTGTCTTATTGAAAACTCTATAAGCTTTAGACACAGAGGTGTATCCTAAGAATATCACATCTGCAATCTTAGCATCAAAAATTTTTAAATGAGATTTCCCATTGTTGTGAATGAAACACTTGCATCCAAAAAATGAAAATATGAAATCTTGAGTTTTAAATTAGATCTACCCTTCCATATTTCATAAGGGGTTTTACACTTATTTTTAACAATCAGACATTTATTTTGAATAAAACAGGCTGTATTAATGGCTTCTGCCCAAAACTTGTGAGGAGTGTTGTATTCAGATAGCATAGTCCTTGCAACTTCTTTTAGGGTTCTGTTTCTCCTTTCAACAACTCCATTTTGTTGAGGTGTCCTTGCAGCTGATGTCTCGTGAGCTATACCATTCTCAGTACAATAGTTAGCAACAAGTGTATTAAGGAATTAATTACCTTTATCACTTCTAATTTTAACAATACTTAATCCTTTTTTAATTTGAATTCTTTTATGAAATTCTAGAATCTTTGTCATAGTGTCATTCTTCTTGTACAAGAAAATTACACAAGTAAATCTTCAGAAATTATCTACAATTACCAAAGTATATTTTCTTCCACTGAAGCTGAGAGGTGTGACAAGACCAAAAAGATCCATGTGAAAAAGTTCTAGAATCCTTTCTGATGAAGGACTATTTATTATTTTAAAAGACGTTCTAGTCTGTTTTCTTTTTTGACAAGCATCACAGACATGGTTCTTTGATAATACCCTATCTGGGTGTCCTTTCACTAAAGATTTCCTTGTTATTTTGTTAAGAGTTTTGAAGTTTAAGTGACCAACACGTTTATTCCACAGCCAACTTAAATCATCTGAACTCTTCGCAACAAGACAAGTATCTTTGGGACAACTTTTGAAGTTAGCAACATAAATGTTACCTTGTCTGACTCCAGCTAATTGCATATTTTCATTGAGACCATCTAAAACATAACATGCATTATGGGTGAATTTAACACTAAAACCCTTATCACAAAACTGTGAAACAGACAACAGATTATGTTTCAACCCTTCAACATAATAAACTTCATTGACTTGAATGCCACCAATCATCAAGGTTCCAACTCCTTTGGTTAGCCCAAAATTGTTGTCTCCAAACATGACTCTCGGTCCATCTATAGTCTGATAGTTAGAAAGTAGACGCTTCTCAAAAGTCATATGTTTTGAACATCCACTATCAATATACCAAACGATCTCAAGAACATCTGCCCTTTCTACTATTCTTGTACCTTCCTGCAATCATAGATTAGATTTTAGGTACCCTTTGTAAGTTGGGTCCTTCTTGGTTAAGTTAATACTTAGGAATCCAAATAAACACATCTATATTTCTTAAAATCAGTGATTGAAGCTTGCATCCATATTTATCAACCAATATAAGACTATCAAGATCAATCTTATTCAGTTGATCTTTTGTAATTGTCTTATATCTTGGTAAGAATGGATATGATTTGCTTCTTCCAGCAAAACTATTATACTTTGGATGAGATTTTGACATAGTCTTTGGTTTTACCTTGGGAACATTTCTCTTCATCTGTATTTTCTTTACAAAAATGTCAGATGAGGTGATTTGTTCCTTAGATTTCCAAGGACCAAATCTTGTCTCTTCCTTAGCTTTGATAGTTTTGACAAAAATCCTTGGTTTTACAGGATTATCCTTTTTATTTCTATCAAAACTTAATCCTGTCTTATCACTAGACTTTTGAGAAGTATAGAAGATTTTGTCTATTGTAGATTGAGTGTTACTAAGAAGTCCTAACTTGAGATTTAACTCTCTGTTAGTCCTCTTTAAATTCTCATTCTCTGAATTGATATTTGATAATTTAAGTTTTAAAGAATTCAATTTTTTTTCTAACTCAACAGTCTTTTCAGATGAAGAATTAGTGATAGTCTTAGGCTGACATTCCCCCTTGAATGAGCAGTCTGGTTTATCACTAATCCTAGTCAGACTTTCCTTGGTTAGATTAAGAATTTAATCCTTTAAATTTAAATTTTCAATTTGTATCCGTTTATAAGCAGATAGAGCAGCCTCCAGATCCTTCAAAAGTTTATTAATAAGGCTTGCATCTGATTCATATAAATTTTCACAATCATTATCAGAAGATGAGTAATAGTTTACCTCTTTAGCCATGAGACGTATGTCATCATCTGACCCAAATCCAGATGAGGATGAAGATGATGATGTTTCATGAACTTCTTCCTTCTCAGCTAGAAGAGCTCTCTGGTCTGCATACCTCCTGTCACGTTTCTTTCTCTTTTCCTCACGTTCACTTGGGGTTAGCTGAGGACAATCATAGTTGTAGTGATCAGGCTTATTACAGGTATAACAGTTGTCTCTGTCTGATTTTGGACTACTTTCTCCTCTTCTGACAGGTGATCTGAACCTCCTTGTCTGATCCTTTTTCTTTTCATTATCTGAACCCTTTTCTTCTCTATTTAGCTTGTAGTTCTTACGACCTGACCTGTCCCTTTTATTTCTTTTATACTTCATCTTGAGCTTTTCATATCTTTTCATCAATAGAGTCATTTCTTCCTTAATTGATAAATCAGAAGCTTTGGATACCTTATTTGACTCTTTTTGATGAAGAAATGCAACCGTTTTTCCAGTAGATGATTCAGCTTCATCTTCTTCATCTTCAATCTGAATGCCACATTCTAAAGCTTTAAGATTTGAAAATAGTGTATGGTGAGAAATTGAAGATAAATTTTGTGTGGCTTTGAGAATATTAGTCTTCTATCTCCATCTCTTGCTCAATGACCTGAGAATCTTATTATTAATTTCTTTCTCTGTATAGGACTTTCCCTAGTCAGCAGTCTTATTGAGAAGATTTGTCAACCTAACATCCAACTGATCAATTGATTCACCCTCCTTCATCTTGAAAGTATCAAATGTGTGCAAAATAGATTGTAGCTTATTCTCTTTAACTTGATCTGATCCTTCACACATATTCGCCAAAGTTTCCCACATCTCCTTTATAGTCTTACAACGGTTTATCTTTTCAATCCAGTCTTTGCTAAGAGTTTCTATGATCTCAGTTCTTGCTACTTGATCCAAGTTGTGGATCTTTCTTTCATCATTTGTTAAATCAGCTCTTTTCTTTTCACGTCTAACTCTAGTTTCAGAAGATTCGGCTCCATCACTTGCAATTCCATGATAAATTTGATGGGACCTTCCTCCAAAACTTCTTCCATCCGATCATGAATAGCTTTCAGATGATTCTCCATCCTAAACTTCCAGTAATCATATTCTTCAATCGAGAATTATGGCAAACTCCTAGTCTTCTTGCTTTTAATTGCAGACATGATGAATAAGAAACTTGATAGAAACTTATTAGCAAGGCTAGTGAATCAAAAAGAAGAATAATGGCAAAAACACAATTCAAGAAACTTCAATACCCCCAATATATCAGAAATAGCTTAAGACTGCTCTGATACCACTTGTTGGTCCCTAGATTGAGTGTTTAATAAGAGTTTAAGTGAACCTTCCAGAGATAATTTAGAAGGGGGGGTTGAATAGACTATCTAAATTTTCACAAAATTCAGATTCTAAAAACAAACTTAAACTTCAAACCCTAGAATCAAAGTGTCAGCGGAAATAAATTTATACTCAATCTATAAAATTGGATCAAAAGCAATCTAAAATGTTTCTAACCAGTTAGTAAGAAATCAACAAAAATTAAATGCAGAAAGTAAACAACACGAGATTTATAGAGGTTCAAATCAAAAGATCCTACATCCACTCTCCTTCCACAATCCTATGAAAGGCCTTCACTACTTACTTCCTTGCTTACTTCCCTACTTACAGTTTATAATGAATATCTTCAGCCTTACAATTTATCCTTCTCAATTTCTAGAAATAATGGCTTGAAGATGTGAATGATAGTGTTCTATACACACTATAAAAACTATGAACGTAAAGAACGTTTTTGTGTGTAAATACGAACTTTGTGAGTGCTTAATTATATTACAAGTTGCTTGTGATTTTCAGAATTGCAAAAGTTATTCTATTCTAAACAAAGGACCTATTTATCGAGAATTGATGTTTGCTGGTTGTAACTTCCTTGTTGACTCTTCTCTAGTTTGTTATAACCAACAAACTGAATCTTGTAACCGCTTCTTGATTAGTTATAATTGTTCTTGAACTGCTTGATTTTCTAACACTTAAGTTGTCTTCTTTCCTCATCTTCAGACGCGGTTCACCTCATCTGATTTTCTTCATGTCTCCATATTTTGCCAAACTTGAAGTGTCTCGTTGTATGCTATCTTGTCTTCCGTCTTGACTTAGCTTCATCTGTCTTCTTGTGCTCATCCTCAACTATCTTTTTGAACATGTTTTCATCTATCCTATGTACTTAGTCTTTTTACAAGTTTTCATTACATCGGCTGGCTATACAATGATTCAGCTGGTCATCTTATTTTACACTTATCTTAACTTCATCAAAACTAATACATTTTTCCCTTAACAAGTTGTCCTAAAGATACTTGTCTTGTTACAAAGAGTTCAGATGACTTAAGTTGGCTGGGGCATAAACGCCCTGGCCACTTAAACTTCAAAACTCTTAACAAAATTACAAGGAAATCTTTAGTCAAAGGACTCCCAGATAGGGTATTTTCAAATGACCATGTCTATGATGCTTGTCAAAAAGGAAAACAGACTATAACTTCTTTTAAAACAATAAATAGTCCTTCATCAGAAAGGATTCTGGAACTTCTTCACATGGATCTTTTTGGTCCAGTCACACCTCTCAGCTTCAGTGGAAGAAAATATACTTTGGTAATTGTAGATAATTTCTCAAGATTTACCTGTGTAATTTTCTTGTACAAGAAGAATGACACTATGACAAAGATTCCAGAATTTCTTAAAAGAATTCAAATTGAAAAAGGATCAAGTATTGTTAAAATTAGAAGTGATAAAGGTAATTAATTCCTTAATACACTTGTTGCTAACTATTGTACTGAGAATGGTATAGCTCACGAGACATCTGCTGCAAGGACACCTCAACAAAATGGAGTTGTTGAAAGGAGAAACAGAACCCTAAAAGAAGTTGCAAGGACTATGCTATCTGAATACAACACTCCTCACAAGTTTTGGGCAGAAACAATTAATACAGCCAGTTTTATTCAAAATAGATGTCTGATTGTTAAAAATAAGTGTAAAACCCCTTATGAAATATGGAAGGGTAGATCACCCAAGATTTTATATTTTCATGTTTTTGGTTGCAAGTGTTTCATTCACAACAATGGTAAATCTCATTTAAAAACTTTTGATGCTAAGATTGCAGATGGGATATTCTTAGGATACTCATTTGTGTCTAAAGCTTATAGAGTTTTTAATAAGACAACCTTGTGTGTAAAAGAAACACCACATGTTGTGTTTGATGAATCTACTTTTGAGTCTAGAGATGCAGATGACATCACAAAGATATCAGATGTTCTACATAAGATGACTATTAAGAGATCAGCAGTGAAGTTCTATGGACCAGAATCAGATTCAGAGGAGGAAGAAAAATCAGACTCAAATAAAGAAAGAGAGCCTGAAAGTTCTTCAAAGTCAGTTGATCAGACAACTACCTTACCAGATAATCAGGAAGAAGCTTCTGAAGGTAATACATAATCGTTTGAAAAAAGATATTTCAGACAAGTCTTCATCCCTGGTAAAAGACAAAGGTAAAAGGATAATGGCTTATCATCCAGCTGAACAAATAATTGGAAATTTAGATTCTGGAGTCCAGACTAGGACACAGCTAAATCTTGCTTGTATGTTCAGTTGTTATGTTTCATTACTTGAACCTAAGTCAATTACTGAAGCTCTAACTGATTCCAATTGGATTAATGTTATGCAAGAAGAACTGAATCAGTTTCAAAGACAAGATGTGTGGGAGCCTGTTGAAAGGCCTCATCATCAAAAAGTCATTGGAACTAAATGGGTCTTTAAAAACAAAAGGGATGAGAACAATATTGTGATTAGAAATAAAGTCAGACTAGTTGCTCAAGGTTATTCATAATCAGAAGGGATTGATTATGATGAAACCTTTGCACCAGTAGCTCATCTGGAGGCCATAAGATTGTTCTTAGCATATGCTGCTTTTAAAAGATTCATAATTTTTCAAATGGATATAAAATCGGCATTTCTAAATGGAATCCTAGATGAAGAGGTTTATGTAGAGCAGCCTCCAGGCTTTGTCAAATGAGACAAGGTTCACAGATTGAGAAAAACTCTATATGGACTTAAACAGTCTCCAAGAGCCTGGTATGATACCTTGTCTAAATATTTAATTCAAAATGGTTTTGTAAAAGGTAAAATAGATAGAACTCTATTTAGAAAAGAATTTGATAATGATCTTTTATTAATACAAATTTATGTTGATGATATTATATTTGGATCAACTAACCTATCTTTGTGTGAAGAATTTAGTCATCTCATGAAAAGCAAATTTGAAATGTCCATGATGGGTGAAATGACATACTTTCCTGGACTTCAAGTCAAACAGACTAAGAAGGGGATCTTCATCAATCAAGCCAAATATGCAAAGGATCTGATTGAAAAGTTTGGAATAGGTACCAGCCGAGAAGCTAAGATACCTATGATGACAAACTTCTCCATGGATCCAAATGATAAGGGGAAAGACACTGATCAGACAGAATATAGGGGTCTAATAGGTTCATTATTATACTTAACTGCTAGTAGACCTGATATTTCTTTTGCAGTGGGTGTTTGTGCACGGTTTCAAGCTAAGCCAAAGAAGAGTCATCTTGAAGCAGCCAAGAAGATTCTTAAATTCTTAAAAGGTACAATAAATGTAGGACTGTGGTAACCAGCTGACGATAATTTTGAGTTGTCAGGATACTCAGATTCAGATTTTGGTGGGTGCAAGATAGATAGGAAATCTACTTTTAGAACTTGTCAATTTCTAGGAAGTAAGCTGATTTCAAGGTTGTCTAAGAAACAAACCTCTGTAGCTACTTCCACTACTGAAGCTGAGTATATGACAGCTGGAAGTTGTTGTTCTCAGCTGATCTGGATTAGTCAACATCTAAGGGATTATAATATTATCACTAAGAATGTACCAATTTTTTGTGATAACAATAGTGCCATAGCTATTACCCAAAACCCAGTTTTACATACTAGATGCAAACATGTGGATATTCGACATCACTTTGTTCATGATCATGTAGAAAAAGGTGACATTAGATTAGAGAAGATACTAACTGATTTTCAAAGATTCGATATACTTACTAAACCATTAGTTGAGACATGGTTTAAAGAATTGTGTTTAGATTTAGGATTACTTGATGCTTCATTGGTTGATTTATAATATTCTTTTGATTGTATTTGTTAGGATGTATACTAGAAGCCTAGCTTTTTGTATGAACGTATTTTTTATATGAGATTTTTTATGATCAAAATACTTGCTATTTATGATTGTTACATATATCATTGTTCTTGTCCAGATTAATCTATACTGTAGATAACATGGTGTGTGGTGTCACACAGAAGATCATGCTATCAGTTCCTTATAGATTATAAATAATAGCTCACAACCAAGATGAATTTGGACAAACCATTGAAACGGTTGTAGTGTAATTTGGTATTAGTCTATCTTGACTATAAAATTACACTAGTATATTTTGTATGTATTGAGCAGGACCATATGAGGTTGTTCAATTTGTACTGACTATATAAAAGAACAAGACCTCTGTTGTTATGGATGTACGTCTTCTTAATCCCTATATAATAACGGGCACATGTATTAAGTGTATGTTTTTTTGATTTGCCAATGGGTGAGATTTATTAAATCAATAGGTTCGGTGAATTGGGAGATAGCACTGTTTATATGGTGGACTGTTGATTATAGAAGGAATCCGTGTCCTAATTATTTAGGGTGATGATGTCCCCTTGAGGAGCTCATAAAGATTATCATGTAAACCCTGCAGGTGGATTTAATCCGACATGATAATAAAGATGAGTGGTACTACTCTTGGAACTAGATGTAAATTAATTAAGTTTTCAGTAACTTAATTAATTTATGGATATTCGATATCTTAAACACGGGAAAATAAACATACACATAATAAAGGAGTCCATATTATAATATGAGATTAGGACGGTAATTCAATTATAACTCTTTAGTGGACTGAGTTATAATTGATGGGCTTAAGTAGAGTGTTCGGACTGAACACAGGATATTTAGGCCCATCAGGAGGCCCAACCCTAATTCCTCCTTAGGGTCCCTGTTGTAGTCTATAAATAAACCCTAACATCAGAGCCTCCAAACGAGTGAAAAAAATGTGAGATCAGAGAGAGGCAGATTCTGATCCCTTAGAGGATCGTCGACCACTCGTCGTCCAAGGGAAAGTGATAGGAATACAGCAGAAGACCGTGAGGTTCAAGGCTCATCCTTCGATCGCAGTTCTGACCTTAGAACTGGTTCGTCTTCACCTATTATGGTGAATAAAGGTACAATTTTATCCGCTGCATTTTTGTGACTGTGATCCCGAATCTGATAATTTCATAGAGTCGAGGATCAGTGGTTCCAACAGTATCTTGTAATTTTGTCTATCTCATTTTCTTTATTATGCCTAGAAAGAAATATCAGACTTGATATGTGTCAAAGGACAATCACAGAGCTGATATCATTGATTTTCTTTCTAAAGAAATCAAGAATCAAGGATTAGTCATATTGACCTTATCTAACTTGATATTTACTTCTCTAAACATCAAGTAAATCAGACAAGGACACAATAATCAGCAGATTTTCTCACAAGTCAGATGAGTATGTACATCTTGTCTGATCTACTTAAGATACTAATGGTTTCAAAAGTTTGTGTATTTGCAGGAATAGGATCAGACAACATTGTTAGATCAGTTTGAATCATTTCTATCTTTTCTAAAATCAAAACCCTTGTTTTCAAAAATTATTTCAGAATACCCTCACAGCTCATCGATTTCAAAAATTTTCAGATGAGTTATCTTTTTGAAAAATCTCAGCTGAGTTAAATGTCTTTATGTACTAGTTATATAAAGATATGAGACATATTTTTAAATAATGGCACAAGTTAACTCAGACTTAAAATG
Source organism: Paraleonurus japonicus (assembly GCA_030762865.1). NCBI lineage: Eukaryota > Viridiplantae > Streptophyta > Magnoliopsida > Lamiales > Lamiaceae > Paraleonurus > Paraleonurus japonicus. The sequence goes on from CM061057.1 coordinate 29,897,509, forward strand.
TTTTGTTTTCAAAATAATCAGACTAGGATGTATTTTCGAAAATTCCAGACAAGGTCATTTTCAGACTAAGTCATCCTAAACCCAATCAGATTTGGGAAATCTTTATGCAAAGAAAGATATATTTCAGCTTACGTCAGGTATACACTTACTTCTCTGCATAAAGTAGCCCCTAAAACCGTCTAATCAATAGGCTGGGCGGCTATTTTTACCCATTTCAAAACTGAGTTAATGCCACGCGCTGTACCCCAAACGTCTAAATACAATTAGCCATTGATCTGAAATAGTGCGACATTTAAATTAATGGTCCCGATTTAAAATCATTTTACACGTGGACCACTTACCCAGTTTTCCCTCCTATAAACAATCATCTTCTTCATTTTGCCATTTTCACTTTCTGAAAAACCCCTTTTACTCTTTGTAATTTCTCACTTACCAAAATTTCCATTACCCTTAATAAATGATCAGAAAACCCACGAAGCTTACTGCAACCATGGTAAACTTCAACAAAGAAGTGTACAATAAAAAGATCAAGTCAGAAATGTACATAGATTTTGACACCACTCAAGACAGAGAATCGCTGGAGATTCTCTGATTACTGGAGCGATCAAGGTTAAAGGTGTTTTGTTCTAAGAAATCTGAGAAAAATAAGACCCTTGATATGCGAGGGATCGAGTTCTACATTAATGGAAAGTATGAAGATGGTGTGTTCAAATCCACGGTGGATGAAGAGAGTGTCTCTGTTTCTAGGATGGATATTGCAAGAATATTCGAGACGAATGAAGAAGGTATAAATCCTTATATTTATAAGGATGATGATTGGGTCGAATCATTCAAGATGATGGTCCGATCTTCTTGCAAAGATCGAAGGAAAGAGCTGAAGAAGAACATGTTGAGAAGGAAGTATGGTCTTCTAATGACGATACTCACAAAATCAATCCTTGGTGAGTAGAACTCACATGACGGACTATCAAGGCCGAGGTTGAACTGCTTGAGGGCTATTTTGGATGGAGTGCAAGTCAACTGGTACGAGATGCTGATGGAAAGGATTAAGGATGAGAAGAAGAGGCTAGAATGCAATGATGGTGAATGGACAACAAAGACAATCACCAGCCTCTTCAACAAAATCACTGTGCTGCTTGAGGTTTTATTGCCAAATGCATTCAACTGGTCAGACGGGGTGATGAGCTACACCAAGCAAAAGGGGCTCCTTACAAAGAATGAGCAGATTGGTGCTCCCCTGACACAGACGATGAGGCAGCAGAAGCAAGGGAGGCTGATCCCACAACTGAGGAAGCCCAACCCTTAGAACCAATAGCTAGGTCAGCCGAGGCTTCACAGCCAATGAAGCTGAAGGAGAAGGTAAAGAAGAGGAGGCGGCTGGTGAAAGCTGCAGAAAAGAAGGCAGCTGGGGAGTCCTCTGCTGCCCCTTCAAGCTTGCTATCGAAGGAGGCTATCACCTTGGAGGTAATTGCTGCAGCCGTAGCTGAGGCTAAGGTCCTGGAGGAACCCAGCTCAGAGAGGACAGCCTCAGCTGAGAGGACCATATCCGAAGGTACATGATTGGAGTAGTTTTTCGGGTAAGTGTTATTAAGACCAATCAACAAAATATCAAACCCAAGGGAAAAAGTATGCACATGAGGCCCTAGAAATACGAGTTCTTAGTGACTAGAGTTGCAACAATGGTTTGGAATAAAAACAACAAAACACTTGCAAAAATACAAAATAACAACAAGCGAACAAATGATCGAACACTTAAGATGCGATAACAAAGACAACAATAAATGGTGGGATAGAGGTGCTAGGATTAACATCCATCAATGAATCATCAATCAACAAGCTACAATTAAATCAAATTACAAATCAACTAAGATAGAAAGTATAAACCGTCATGAAATTAATCACTTCATTAAAATCACAATGCCTAATGTGAGTATCCTTAGTCTTTCCCATCTCTCAATGTAGAAATCCCCTATTGGGTCCCTTTAGAATGTGTTAATCACGTAAACAAGATACCTTCTAGTGATAATCTAGAAGGGGGGGATGAATAGATTATCAAAAACTTTTGCAAGCTTAGATGATCTATCAATTCCAAAATCAATTTTTACAGCGGAAACAGTTATCGATTAAACTCAATTCAATTAGGATCTAAAGCTTTATCAGATATTGAATTTGCGATCAAGAAATAATCAATGAAAACAAGTAAAAAATAATAAGAAGAACCAACACCAGATTTATAGTGGTTTGGATCAAACGATCCTACGTCCACTCTCCTCCTTCAACTTGAAGAAGGGGCTCTACTTACTGTCTTTCTTCTTCCTTCCTTTCTTCGTTTACAACGTGTATCTTCAGCCTTACAAGAATGATTCTAACTCTAACTGGCTTTTGAAGATTCAAATGAAATAGTGTTCTCTAAACACCAGAAAAATGAATGAACACTAAGTGTGTTCGTGAATGATGTGTATACAAGTGATCGTGGAGAGAGCTTCTAATTCTTAGATTGCTAAAGTGTGAAATCGCTAGGTTGATAAAAATCTTTGTTCTTATTTTAAATTCTGAAACTATGAACCTATTTATAGATCTTCTGTTGATGACGGTTATAACTTCCTTGTTTCTGTTGAGGTTGGTTGCAACTGATTAACCAATTCTTGAAACTACTTCTTGTTCGGTTGTAACTGACTCTTGATTTTAACTAACTCTTTAGCTCGTCTGACTTCTTACCCTGTCTGATTCTTCACCCTATCTGATTCTTTACCTTGTCTGTTACTTCATCTTGGTGAGTGTCTTGATCTTCCTCCTCGTCTGTCTTTGTCGTCGTCTGCTTTCTGTTCCTGTCTCCATCTGACTTTCTTTGGACAACCTTATCTTACTATCCTGTACTTAGTCTATTTACAAGGTTTACATTACATCAGCTGACTATACATTATTTTTCAGCTGGTCATCCTAATCTTACACTTTTAACTCATCAAAACTAAGTACATCTTTTTCATCCTAACAATTTCCCCCTTTTTGATGATGTTAAAACACAGCTCAAGAAAAGAAATATGTTAGTAATCTTAGAAAGTAAGAATAATCAATTAAGTCATGTATTCAGATAATCAGAATAATCAGTTTTATCAACAAATGATTAGAAGATCATGAAACATATAATCAGAGTAATTTGTTTATATAACCAGATGATTAAGAGTCAGATAATCAGAATAAGACAGTTAGTTTACTTTATTCAATTTGATCATAGATGTCTTAATGAGTCTTAATCAGGTTATGTTACAAGAACTAAAAAGTTAAACAGATTAGTTTAGGGAAGTTTAAAGATAATCAATCAGATTCTGAAGGTAGGTCAAAAGGTTTATTCACATAGTGTTCACAACTTCAGCTTTCATGCAAGTCAGATAATGATCAGATAAGATGAGAGAAATAGAGATCTAGTCATACCACCTATCCTGCTCTGGAATTTTAAGCCAGTCGAAGACCCGCTTTTTTAATGAGATTGTTTCACCACCCTCTGCAATAAGATGTGGCTTCTGCTTTGATTATCAGCTGCTTAATCTTCTCCAGGTCCAGACGACCATCACTTGTCAGAGGGGGTTCCATTTGGGAATAGGCTGGTGCGACTACATCTGCATCAAACTCCTCATGAGCAATATTGATGAGATAATGATACATCTGGGGGTCCTTCTCTTCCAGTCAGCTGTGGAAAGCTTCATTTTCCTCTAGTCCCCATTTAATCACTTTGCAGACGTGAAACTGGAAGACCCAGTCCACTTCAAAAGGCCTCCACCTCGCCTGGTCTGCCATTAACAGCACTTCCTTGGGGACTACCTCACTCCTGTGATATGGCCGAAATACATCTTCCCCCTGCTCATTCCTCTCTTTCTGAACCCACTTTCTTAAGGAACGATCATAGAACTTCCCAGCTGCCTTCTCCTGCTCCCTTCTCTTCTTGGCATCCCGTCGTTTGTACCTCTCCTTCTCCTCTCTTTTTCTCTTCCTGATTTTCTCCTCCTCATCTATTTCAGCTTGGGTTTTCTTAGATGTTTGAGCTGTCCTAGATGATCCAGAAGGAGATGCGACCATCTTGATTGGGGCAGGATCTTGCATGGGAAGATCCCTAGCTTCTTCAGTACTGGGTTCAGCTTCTTGTCTTATCTTTCTCAGGACCTTCTCTGACTTGTCCTCTTTATCTTTCCTCTTCTCCTCCTCAACTCTCAGCAGTTCTTCAGACAACTCTTCTATTTTCATGTTCAGGGCCATGATCTTGTCATCGTGCTCGTCTATTCTTTTCTTGAGCACACTATCTTCCCCCTTTTTAGCATCAGCAAATCGGGTGTTGCAGATAGTGGCTACTTGTGCAATTTGTCCCATCAGTTCATGTCGAACATGCCCCATCTTCTGCTCCAGCTGTTCATATCTTTTCTGCTGAGCTGCCTCAGTCCACTGGAACTCTCTGTCCACAAATTGCTTTAGGATCGTCGTCTGCCTATCCTTCTCCATGGCCAGCTGCATTTTCAGCACTTGAGAAAATGAGCCCTCCCTAGCTGTCCAAGACTCTTTCACTTGGTCCTCAACTGTATCCTTGATCTCGGCATAGGCAGTACGAATGTATTGTTTAATCCACTCATCCTGTGAGTTCATCTCCTCAGCAATTGTCTGCTTCATTTCAGCCATTTGTTCCTCATGTCTGATCTTGGAAAAATAGAGGTCGATTTTGGTCTTCTCTTGAACAGCAGCCTCTATGTTTTCCTTGATAGATGATGAAATGACTCCAGGAATCAGCTGTAGAGCACTCAGACTAGCTCTTTTGAGATTCAACATCTCTTCCTTCAGCATGTTGAACTCGGATATAGACACAGATGTCGAGGGTCCTGCGACTTCTTCAGATGGAGAAGATAGAGTTAAATCTATCGTCTCCATAGGAACTTCTGCAGTTGTAACCGGCTCCTCCACTGGCAGTGACTCTGTCGTCTGCTCTATTTGTGCCTCCTCAGCTGTATCCATCTCAGCTGGCTCATCGGCAGCTCCACCCATCGCCAACTCTGGCTCTTCTCCAGTTCCCCCAGTAACCAAATCCGGCTCTACTTTCCTTTCCTCAGACCTCTCAGCCTCCACCACTCTTTCCTCTTCAGACTTCCTCTGAGTTTCCTCCGTTGGTTGCATGTCTAAAAAATATACCCTATGTAGGATATAATCGAAAAACATGCTCTCCGTCAGAATATCCAAGAAGGATTTTAGCTTAGCCTTTTTCAGAACTTCCTTCTCCCACAAGGATAGGTTGTTCCCTCCTACTTCAGCTATGAGGATAGCCGTCTCCTCAAAGCCTCCTGTCCTTATCCTCCATAATAGCCACACATCTACTAACTCCTCCAATAGCTCAGGTTCGTCCTTTAGATTGTGCTCTTTTTGCAGCAAGAACTTCTTCCCAATAATTCAAAGGGATTCTTTCGTCGGTCCCATAACTCCGATAGGGTTTGGAAGAAGGGAGTATAGATGGGGTTCTGTTTGAGATGTGGATAGGAAAGAAAATGGGTCGGATGAGGGTTGGGTTTATGTTGGACTTTTGGGAGTAGACCGTTTTAGAGGCTCGGAGGCAGCGGCCTTGCCTGCCTCTTCATCGCCATGGTGGGATGATGATGGTTGGGTGTCTGCAGCCTCAGATGAGGAAGAAGATGATGTGGAAGGTTGGGCTTCTTCAGATTGTTCGGGATCATCCCCAGATGAGATGTCCACTGGTTTCTCCTGCCCGGACACACCGGCCTCCTCAGCTGCGACACTTCCCCCTTGGGAAGCTGTCCTCTCCTCTTCCTCTTCCTCCTCATCCTCAGCTTCAGTCTCCGTCTCCTCAGATGATGATTCATCAGCTAACACCGTCTCCACCTTCTTCTTACCTTTGGCTTTAGAAGTCTTCTTCTTCGGTGCTGGTGATGGCGGTGGAGAGTCATCATCTCCTTCTGAGTCTGATAGCCCGAAGGGTTTCTCATCCTTGATGAGCAGACCCTTCTGCTTTGTGAATTTCTTCACCCCCGTCTGTCCCAATCTTGTGTTCAAGTATGATGGTGATCCTGGCCATCATACTTGTGAGTTTTATCAGAGACCACCTCACCAGATCCTTCGACAGTTCATTCTTTATAAACTTCTTCTTTTCCTCCATTAGTCGAGAATACACCATCTGAGCCCAGTTAATATCAACTCCGTCTATAATGGCCCTCAGACAGCATATCCTCGGCTTAGTTAACCCGTCGTGACTCTGCTGCTCCCCCAGTATGCACTTCGTCAGGATGAGCATCAGAAGTCGATATTTTCTTCTCAACATCCCCTTCTTTAAGTTGGCAGAGTTATTTTTCTGAGATCTCCTCGCCATCATCTTATAACTCTCTAAATACTCCTCCGCTTTGTACATAAATGGGTTGCCGCCGGTGGTGCTAAGACCAAAGATCTCTCCGATGTCAGCAATGGACACGTGAACCTTTCTGCTCTTCTCAAAGGTTCGAATTCGGGTTTCTAACCCAGTTTCTGTCGATTTTGCTCTGGTTAAGAATTCTGCAGCAATATCATCGAGGGTTTTGGGTTTGGAGGGTTTTAACGAACAATATCTCTTCAAGCCTCTGGTTTTGAGCAGTTGAAGAATCTCTCTGGTTTCTGGATCGGTGGAAATGTCCCATTCGACGTACATTTCCGACTTTGTTCGGTCCCTGATAGAAGCATGATCGTATTCGTACTTGATTCTGGTTTTCTTAGAATCCGCTATTAGAACAGTTTTGAAGGTTTTGAGAGGGAAAGGTATTTTTGAGTGAATATGAATAGGTAATTATGTGCGTAAGTTATTATGCACATGATCTCCTATTTATATGGAAAGATTTAATAATAAACTAATCAAAGCTCATAATTGACTGCAAAAGTGTAAATTTTGGCTTTCGTGCCAACATTAAATGCAATTATGCTGATTTGTTTTGAAAAGTGCATGAATAATATTAAATATGTCGCGCGTGAACTGTTGACGATTCATATCTCAGAAACTGCCTCCAAATCCTGCGCGTGAATGTCACTCAGCGTATTTCAAAGCTTTATTTGATAAAATTTCGGGTCCGATAGTAACTTCTCTGACAAGAAGTAACTTGATTTGTAAAATCTTTTCAGTTAATTGGAGAGATAAACTGAAATATTATCTGTTTATTTTCAAAATCGCATCTTTTAAAAAGAACCCTTTATTTTATTTTTAAAACAAATTTGAAGAGAAACTACCGAGTGAATTCAATTTTTGAATAATTAACTAATTATGATATTAAATTCACATATTAATTATGTGATCTAATAAACATAATTTTTAAACACAAAAAGTTAGAAAAACTCCCTGTGATTTCAACCGTGTCTGGATTGAACCTTGTCTGCCCTTTTCTGTGTATCTGATCAGATGAGATATGCCTTATTCACTTAACTAAATATTTTATCATCTGACTTTAGAATTTCCTGAAATCAAAACACTTGAGCAAACTTATTAGTATCATTTGTGAGTAATTCAGACAAGGTACATATACTCATCTGTCTTTTGATCGATCAGCTGATTATGATGTATTTGTCTGGATTACTTCAGGTTTAGACAAGTAAATATCAAGTTAGTTTAAAATCAATAGATAAGTCCTTGATTCTTGATTCCTTATAGGAGATCAATGATATCAGCTCTGTGATTATCAATGTGATTTTTAACAATTCTGATATTACTTTCTAAATGTAATATCATAAACGAGAGACAAAGAGACAATCAATAAAGAAAAGATTATATATCAGCTGAAGTAGCATCTAATAATCCTAATTCTAGTGAAAGATCTTTGAACCTTGTCTCCGCTAGTGGTTTTGTTAAGATGTCTGCCCTTTGATAATCAGTCAGGATCTTCTCTAGTCTGATATTACCTTTTTCCACATGATCTCGGATGAAGTGATGACGAATATCAACATGTTTGCACCTGGTATGTAAGACTGGGTTCTGGGTAATAGCTATGGCACTATTACTATCACAAAAGATTGGTACATCTTTGGTGATAATATTATAGTCCCTTAGCTGTTGACTGATCCAGATAAGCTGTGAGCAACAACTCCCAGCTGCCATGTACTCAGCTTCAGTAGTAGAAGTAGCTACAGAGGTTTGTTTCTTAGACAACCATGAAATCAGCTTACTTCCCAGAAATTGGCAAGTTCCAGATGTAGATTTCCTATCTATCTTACACCCACCAAAATCTGAATCTGAGTATCCTGACAACTCGAAGTTATCGTCAGCTGGATACCACAGCCCTACATAGATTGTACCTTTCAAATACTTTAGTATCTTCTTTGCAGCTTCAAGATGACTCTTTTTAGGTTTAGCTTGAAAGCGTGCACATACACCCACTGCAAACAAAATGTTAGGTCTACTAGCAGTTAAGTATAAAAGAGAGCCAATTAAACCTCTATACTGCGTCTGATCGGTGTCTTCCCCTTTTTCATCTGGATCCATTGAAAAGTTTGTCATCATAGGTATCTTGGCTTCTTGGCTAGTACCTATTCCAAATTTTTCAATAAGATCTTTGGTGTATTTTGCTTAACTTATGAAAATTCCTTTCTTTGTCTGTTTAACTTGAAGTCCGAGAAAGTATGTCATCTCTCCCATCATGGACATCTCAAATCTGTTCTTCATAAGATGACTAAATTCTTCACACAAGATTAGATTAGTTGATCCAAAAATAATATCATCAACATAGATTTGAACTAACAAGAGACCTTTATCAGATTCTTTTCTAAATAATGTTCTGTCTATCTTACCTTTTACAAAATCATTTTGAATCAAATATTCAGATAAGGTATCATACCAAGCTCTAGGGGTTGTTTAAGTCCATATAGAGCTTTCCTCAGTTTAAAAACCTTGTCTCCTTTGACAAAACCTGGAGGTTGCTCTACATAGACCTCTTCGGCTATGACTCCATTTAGAAAAGCAGATTTCACATCCATTTGGAACACAGTAAATCTTTTATAAGCAGCATAAGCTAAGAACAATCTTATGGCTTCAAGACGAGCAACTGGTGCGAAAGTTTCATCATAATCAATTCCTTCTGATTGTGAATAACCTTGTGCGACTAATCTAGCCTTATTTCTTACCACAATGTTGTTCTCATCTCTTTTGTTCTTAAAAACCCATTTTGTTCCAATAACTTTTTGATGATGGGGTCTTTCAACAAGTTCCCACACATTTTGTCTTTGAAATTGATTTAATTCTTCTTGCATTGTATTTATCCAATTGGAGTCAGTTAGAGCTTCAGTAATAGATTTAGGTTTGAGTAATGATACATAACAACTAAACAGACAGTCTTGATTTATCTGTGTCCTTGTCTGGACTCCAGACTCTAAACTTCCGATTATCTGTTCAGCTGGATGATAAGTCAATACTCGTTTATCTTTATCTTTTACTGAGTATGAAGTCTTACCTGAGATATTTTCATCAATTGGTTCTGTATTACCTTCAGGAATATCTTTGATTGGAGTGAATTGATACATGTTTTTAGGGCTATTTTTAGTGCAAAAAGTGAGCTAAAGTGTTAGTTTTTGTGCCTAAATGTGAAAAGTATCACTCTTTTGCCTAAAAAGTATTATTTGTGAGATTTTGATGTTTTTCGTCCATTTTGCAGGTAATTCGGTGGAATTTTGCCAAACCGAGAGTACCATTAGGCTTAGAATGAAGAGACGGACATCCGGGACGAAAACAGGGGTCGGGGCCGAAGCCCCGTGCGAGAAAAGTGCCCTGAACTCGAGCTCTGGTCGAGGAGCAAGAGCCTCGAGTCGAGGGCTATGCAGAAAAGGATAAAAAATGGAAAATGGTAGGTACCTCGAGTCGAGGCCTGTCCCTCGACTCGAGGGCGAGGTATTTTGCAGGGACCTCGAGTCGAGGCCTGACCCTCGACTCGAGGGGGAGAATTTTCCAAATTTCGTTATTTAAGGAGGAGAAGCAGGGCATTTCTAAGGGGGGAAAAAGAGGAACTAATAGTAGCAGTTAGTAGCGGTTTTGGGGCGATTTCTCAGGCCCCAAGCCAATTCCTTTCTTAGATTAGAGTAGAAGTTAGAATTAGATGTAGATTTCCTTTGATTGTTGGTAGATTAGCCATAGATTAGCAGTTGATCCTTGTAATTCTTTCAATTCAAGCTTGTAATTCATTTGGAGATTGTTGTTGAAGACTCAAGCATTCCTATTTTGGTTAATTGAAGATCATTTGGTGATGTTTTTCCTCTTTTGTCTCTTTAATTTCTTAATTGTTGTGATTTGCTTTATGTTTGATCCATTCTATCTTCTTCCCATGGATTTCACCATGGGCTAATTCTCTTGTGCTTGGGTTAATTGAAATTGATGATGATTTGATTGATGATGCTATAATTTTTGATGATTGGAGATTAATTGAGTAGATTGCTTACTAATTGTGATTCTCATTTGTGCTTCATGCATAATTATCTCTTTAGATTAGTGTTTGATCACCCTAGCTATAGACGAGAGTTGCGCTAACGTGATCCGGTATTAATCGGGTGATAATTGTGTATGAATGTGTGGATTGGGTGCTTCGGAATCGAGAGATTAGTTGCACTAAGGATACTCACATTAGTTTTCTACCTAATTGTGATTCTTAATTGTGCTTTGTGTGAAATTGTCTCTTTTGATTAATGGTTGATCACCCTAGCAATAGGCGAGAGTTGAGCTAACGTGATTAGGTGTTGATCGGGTTTCAATTTTGCATGATTGTATGAATTGGGGATTTCTACATTGAGAGATGGGAAAGACTAAGGATACTCACATTAGGCATTGTGATTTTAATGGAGTGATTAATTTCATGATGGTTTATGCTTTCTATCTTAGTTGATTTGCAATTTGATTCAATTATAGCTTGTTGATTGATGATTCATTGATGGATGTTAATCTTAGCACCTCTATCCCACCATTTATTGTTGTTGTTGTTATTGTATTCTAAGTGTTCGATCTATTGCTTGCTCCTTGTTGTTTTGTATTCTTGCTTGTGTTTTGTTGTTTTTGTACCAAACCATTGTTGCAACTCTAGTCACTAAGAACTTGTATTTCTAGGACCTCATGTGCATACTTTTTCCCTTGGGTTCGATATTTTGTTGATTGGTCTTAATAACTCTTACCCTATACACACCAATCAAATGGCGCCGTTGCTTAGGGAATTAGTTTTTGCGCCTTAAGTGAGACTTGGGAATTGTTTGAAGTGACTACTTGTTGCCTTTGTGTTTGTGTTTGTTTTGTTATTTTTGTTGGAATTTGATACTTTGAAATCTTGTCTAGATGGAAGGATACAACTCATACTTGTGGAATCAAGAATATTATCAAGATAGTAGGGTGTATTCTCCACATTTTGAAGAATTGAGCTACAATGATTGGAGGAACTATGAAGATAATTCTCAATGGCAACAAGTTCCATCCAATTATGAAGATTGGATAAGTGAAGAAATTTCTTCCCCACCTCAAGAGATGTTCCCATACTATGAGCCTTATGATCAAGCATGCAATCAATATTGTGGATTCGAATTTCAAGGGGCATAGGAAGAGGAAGATTATTATGATGATAGGAGGAGCTATGAGAATGATTATCCAATGCCACAAGCTTCTCCTCAAATTGAAGAATGGGGACTCTATGATATGAGAGCTATATTGCAAGAGATGCTTGGATTCGTGTTGGAAAAATTTGAGGTAGATGATGCTAGGTGTGATCATATGCTTCCCTTGTATGAAGAAATGTATGAGACCAAAGAAAAGGTAAATTCATGGATAGAGGGGAACATGGAGATCACCGGAGTGCATTTCACGTTTATTAAGTGTCAACTCAAAGATTTCCTAAGCCAAGTAAAGAACTTGAATATCATGGAAAGTCAAGAAGAAGAAGGGGAGGAAGAAAATGAAAGAAGAGATGTAGTAGAGGGTCCAAGCAATGAGGATGAAAGGAAGAAATCTCTTGTCAAAAGTGAGGAAGAGGAGTGTCCATTGATGGACATGAGCTATAATGAGGAAGAAAATCTAAGAGCATCCAATGAAGCTTTGAAGATCGAAATGAGCATTTCTATACCCTCTAACTCTTCAAATATTGATTTTATTGGAAATGATGCTTCTTATGATTTAATTTTCCCTCTTGTGAATTTTGACTATAGGGAAGAATTAAAGAAACGCTTGGGCATCCTTGAAAGGAAAGAAGAATCGAGAAGGATGGCAAGAGAAAAAGGGGAACAACCATGGACACTTTGCATATCTATCGGTGGTTGTCCTATCTATTCGGTGAACCTCCTAGACCTTGAAGCACAAAGATCGAGATACAATGGGAAGGAGGATCGCTACCCTTGGCCATTCCGATGAAGGATGTTGGATGTGAAGAATAAGTCCGGCATAGGACACGAAAAATAGCGCTCGATGGGAGGCAACCCATCTTTTTATTTTCTTTCTTGTGTTTTTGGTAGATTAGTGTTTTTGTTTTTTTTAGGAGATTTGGCTTGCTACTTAATTGCTTATTCTTGGTACATGATGCTCTATGCTCTGAAATTCATATATTGTTGTGCTTAATTGTTGATATCATTATGAGTTGCATGTATTTTGAGCCAAACTTGAATGCATGACTTCAGTCAAGTTTGGGGGTGTGTGTCATTTAGGGTAGAAATGCATCTTGTAGTGATGATTTTGATGAATTGTTTTGGCCCGTGTGTAGGTATACTCACTACGAGGATTGGAAAGGATCGAATTTGCAAAGGAATCGAGGAATCGAGAAGGAAATGAGAGCTTAAAAGTTGGTGAAAATGAGCAAAAAGGAAGAGAACCCGGTCTCCTCGATCGAATGAGCGACCGGGCTTAAATCGAGGGACCAAAATGGTAATTTCTTGCATATTTGGGTTCGTTAGGGGTATAAAGGTCATTTTTAGGAGTTTCGGGGGTCGGGTCGGGCCCGGGAATCGTCAAAAAATCCCTGGACTCGACCCAGGGTCGAGAGTGCATGGACCCCGGGTCGAGGGATTTACACTTAGTCAAAAATTCAGAATTTTACAAATCCCTCGAGTCGAGGAGTTGGTTTTGCATATCCCCCGAGTCGTGCGTGAGACCTCGAGTCGAGGCACTCGAATTTTTTGGATCCCTCGAGTCGAGGCCTAGCCCTCGACTCGAGGCGCGTGTTATTTTTAAATACGCAGGATCAGCAGCAGAATCCCGACTCGAGGGTTAGGTTTTAGCAGCGCCGTTCCAGTTTTTTCCCCCCTTATTTCCGTCGTTTTTGCATCAATTTCACCATATATCAACCATCATTTCATCATTTTATCATATACCTTGAATAAAGGTAGGATCTTGAGGGTTTTTGGAAGCAAATTTGGGGATTTTTGGGTATACTTGAGTGGGTGTTGTCCAAGTCCATTTTTTTTGGCCAAATTCACAAACAAGGTATGTAATCTCTACTCTTCTTGGTTTCAATTTCATTGTTATATTGTAATATTTGCATGGGTGTTATGATTTGTGATAAAATTCTTGAATTTGGAACATTGCATTTGGGTATTTTGATAGACACTTGAGATGCATGATTATTTTGGATGATTTGAAGCCTTGTATGAGTATATTTGGATTGTTTGATGAGAATAGGAGCATGTTGAGGATTGAATTTGATATTGTGCTCGTTTATTTGTGAATTGGGATTGGAATTGTGAATTATGGCATTTGTAGGAATTCCTAGTATAATTGTTGGGATCATTTGGTCAAGTTGAATTATGGTGTTGATAGAAGTGTATGATTTGTTGATGCATATTTGTTGAATTACTTGCTAATTGGCCTATGATTTTTTGGGATTTTATTGAGCTTAATTGCATAATTATTTGTTGAGCCTTCTTGTGAATTAATTGTGGGGCCATGTTAGTAAGTAAATGCATGTTTGAGGATTATTTTGAACACTTCTATTGGATATATGTGTTTAGTTGACTCATTGACCATTGTTGAGGCTTTGTTGCGAGTTACTAGGGATTTTGTTCATTTGAGATGATTTTTGATTGTTGACTCGTTCATGGTATGATTGATATTTTTCTGAGCTCGTATTGTATTTGTTGGTATTGATTTTTTGCTTGTGGGAATGATTTGCAGGAACAATGTCTAGAGGGGCCGATGACATAACCTCTCCGAGGCGGAGATTCGCGAGAAAGAAGCCGCTATCCGACGTGCACACAGACACCCCGCTGAGCTCGGAATTCAGTGGGATGAGCACCAGTGGAGGACTCATATTGAGTTATATTCTGAGCTCCATAACCGGGTGGTCAAGACTAGACTAGTGGACCAAGATTGCATGATATCGATGGGGATCGAGGAGGATATTCCTCGCCTATTTGAGCAAGTTGGGATGGGGAGTTTCTTGGCGAAGAGGCCTAGGACATATATCGGACTCACTCTCGAGTTCCTGTGCACAGTGAGAGTTGATAAGGCCAGGAGGGCCAAATTCCCGAGGAGTATTACATTTGAGCTCATGGGGTATGAGTACTCGTTGACTCTGGACGAGGTCAACGAGATTATTGGAGCACCTACAGACCCCGACCGATCACTGTTGAACATCAGGAAGGAGTATAATGCTAAGCAATTTTGGAGGAGGATTTCAGATTCTGGGGCTCCTAATCAGCCCGATTTTGTTCCGGGGAAGTCTAAGAGCACACATATCCGGAACCCGGTCATCCGATATCTTGAGAAGATTCTCGCGGGTACCATATTCGCGAGATCAGAGGGAGGAGCCGTGGTATCCGAGGAGCTATACGTCATTTGGTGCTTCTTACATGGAGTCAGATTTAATGCTGCCGCCTACCTTTGCTATTTATTTGAGAGAGCCACTAGCACGAAGTTCAAGAAGATTAACTTCGGTGGCATGATTACACTGATCGCTGAGCATTTTGGGATTCCGACGCATAACCTCAGAGCAGTGGAGGGCCCTGACCTTACTCTTGATACCATGCAGCGCATGAGGACGCTAGACCGCATCGGTAGGACGTGGTGCCTACAGCAGCATCATGGTGGCGATTCCTCTACTAATAAGAAGAGGTTGACGGCGCTTTTCGGATCTCGAGCCTTTGTGACTATCAATCTGCGTATGTGGTCACAGCGTCATACCGAGGCGATAGACGCTTACACTAGAGAGCATGGGGATGTGCTTAGAGAGGTTGATGATGACGATGGAGGTCAGCAGTCGGGTTCTGATGATGATCAGGGTGATGGAGCTGCAGAAGGAGCAGAGGTAGAGATCGGAGATTATGATTCGAGGATGAGGATGATGAGGAGCAGAGCAAGAGGAGCCGCCAAGTCTGAGATGGACGAGGATTACCAGCCGAGAGATTAACATGTACCGGGCAGGGCGAGATGAGGAGTAGAGAGTACGAGGCGGGGAGTTCATCTCGAGAGGCCGTGGGTTCTCGGCGAGGAGGATATGTGGGCGCGGATACCGAGAGGATGCATTTAGAGAGTCTGACCCGGCAGGATGAGATGTACCGGATGCTTGAGGAGTCCCGCAGATTTAATGAGGAGACTCGGAGGATGCAGGAGGAGTCTCTGAAGACTCAGCATGACATGTATGCACTCCTTCAGCAGATGAGCTCGTGGAACTTCGGGCCAGGACACTACCCTCCTCCACCGCCGTCGTCCGACTATTAGGGCTATCCCCTATTCCTCATTCCCTCTTCTTGTTGTTCTTTAGATTCTGATATTCTTGTTTTCCCTTGTACTTTTGATGATGCTTATACTCTTGACTTGATGATTGTGATGATTGTTATGATTGGTTTTGGATTTTTGGATGATTTTATTGATGGTGGTTATTATCTTGATCTTATTGAGTTTGATTGTCTATTGATGATTATTCCTTGATGATTTCTTTGGATTCCTTATTCCTAGGCCTTTGAGATTTATTGATTTTGAGCTTAATAGTGGATTCATTGACATATTTTTTAGTATCATCTTGATATAGTGAGTATGCTTGAGGTTATGTACATGAGCATTTGTGCTTGAGTTGTAAGACTAGTTAGAATTTGTTATGATCATTAGTAGATGTGTAGCTTGATGCTAGTTGCTTGATTAATTATGTGAAGATGAATGTGATTGAAAATTCTTAATTCATTGCTCAATTTAAGCCCGTGAGCTTTTGTGCCTAATAATCGTACATCTTATACGGATGATTTGATTCCTTTGTGAGTGCATCATTCATGATTTGTATGCTAGAACTTGCCACTAGACTTGTTAATATTGATCTTTGTGTAATGTTTTGAAAATGATAAGAGGCCATGTTTGGAATGATAGGTTACTTTGCCAAATACTTTCCTACCAAATACATTTGATTTCCTTAGTGAGCCATGTTGAGCCTTATGATCCTTATTCTTTGGCAAGCCAAGTGAAATTGAAACCATTTAGCCTATTTTGTATGAGCCTTTCTTGTCCTATGCTTAGTAGAGCTTGAATGTTGGCTAATGATGGTGATTTGATTGCTAAGTGTGGGAAAATGATGAGCTAAGTGATGATGAATGAAGCATAAAAGAGAAGAAAGGTTGTGAAAAGATTGAATTGTGAAGAAAAGTGAAATGAAAAGATGAAATGATTCAATTTGTGAGCTTTAAAAAGAGGAAGCTCAAGTGAATGGTGGAATGATCATTGAAGTTCAAAAGAAAGAGTGTGCTAGATGAAAGTGAAGAGATGTGCATTGTATGAATTAGTTTACATTCAAGTCTCTACTAATTAGTCACTCTTATCCATAAATATCCCACCTTTCCAAAGAGCCAACATTACAACCTAGAAGAAAGACCTCTTTGATTCTTGATTGATAACAAATGATTTTGATTGAGATTAAGTCTTGTGGCAAGCATATGGTGTACTTATTTGTGAATTGATGATTGAGTGCTTTAAACCTTGATACACTTAAGTGAAGAGTGAAACACTCCATGGAAGGAGCAATGTGTTGAGTATTTGATTGAGCATTTGTTTGAGCATGATTTGTCTTGATTGCTAGTGGATAGTTGCATTGATACAAGTGATCATTGATGAGTTCGATTGTCTTATTTTTCGTCTATGGTGCCATGTGACATAATTGCAATCAATTCACTCCTTTGTTCTTAGTTTCTACGTTGCTCGAGGACGAGCAACAATTCAAGTTTGGGGGTATGATTGGAGTGAATTGATACATGTTTTTAGGGCTATTTTTAGTGCAAAAAGTGAGCTAAAGTGTTAGTTTTTGTGCCTAATTGTGAAAAGTATCACTCTTTTGCCTAAAAAGTATTATTTGTGAGATTTTGATGTTTTTCGTCCATTTTGCAGGTAATTCGGTGGAATTTTGCCAAACCGAGAGTACCATTAGGCTTAGAATGAAGAGACGGACATCCAGGACGAAAACAGGGGTCGGGGCCGAAGCCCCGTGCGAGAAAAGTGCCCTGAACTCGAGCTCTGGTCGAGGAGCAAGAGCCTCGAGTCGAGGGCTATGCAGAAAAGGATAAAAAACAGAAAATGGCAGGCACCTCGAGTCGAGGCCTGTCCCTCGACTCGAGGGCGAGGTATTTTGCAGGGACCTCGAGTCGAGGCCTGACCCTCGACTCGAGGGGGAGAATTTTCCAAATTTCGTTATTTAAGGAGGAGAAGCAGGGCATTTCTGAGGGGGGAAAAAGAGGAACTAATAGTAGCAGTTAGTAGCGGTTTTGGGGCGATTTCTCAGGCCCCAAGCCAATTCCTTTCTTAGATTAGAGTAGAAGTTAGAATTAGATGTAGATTTCCTTTGATTGTTGGTAGATTAGCCATAGATTAGCAGTTGATCCTTGTAATTCTTTCAATTCAAGCTTGTAATTCATTTGGAGATTGTTGTTGAAGACTCAAGCATTCCTATTTTGGTTAATTGAAGATCATTTGGTGATGTTTTTCCTCTTTTGTCTCTTTAATTTCTTAATTGTTGTGATTTGCTTTGTGTTTGATCCATTCTATCTTCTTCCCATGGATTTCACCATGGGCTAATTCTCTTGTGCTTGGGTTAATTGAAATTGATGATGATTTGATTGATGATGCTATAATTATTGATGATTGGAGATTAATTGAGTAGATTGCTTACTAATTGTGATTCTCATTTGTGCTTCATGCATAATTATCTCTTTAGATTAGTATTTGATCACCCTAGCTATAGACGAGAGTTGCGCTAACGTGATCCTCCTTAATCGGGTGATAATTGTGTATGAATGTGTGGATTGGGTGCTTCGGAATCGAGAGATTAGTTGCACTAAGGATACTCACATTAGTTTTCTACCTAATTGTGATTCTTAATTGTGCTTTGTGTGAAATTGTCTCTTTTGATTAATGGTTGATCACCCTAGCAATAGGCGAGAGTTGAGCTAACGTGATTAGGTGTTGATCGGGTTTCAATTTTGCATGATTGTATGAATTGGGGATTTCTACATTGAGAGATGGGAAAGACTAAGGATACTCACATTAAGCATTGTGATTTTAATGGAGTGATTAATTTCATGATGGTTTATGCTTTCTATCTTAGTTGATTTGCAATTTGATTCAATTATAGCTTGTTGATTGATGATTCATTGATGGATGTTAATCTTAGCACCTCTATCCCACCATTTATTGTTGTTGTTGTTATTGTATTCTAAGTGTTCGATCTATTGCTTGCTCCTTGTTGTTTTGTATTCTTGCTTGTGTTTTGTTGTTTTTGTACCAAACCATTGTTGCAACTCTAGTCACTAAGAACTTGTATTTCTAGGACCTCATGTGCATACTTTTTCCCTTGGGTTCGATATTTTGTTGATTGGTCTTAATAACTCTTACCCTATACACACCAATCAATCTTCTAGTCCATCTGGTAGTGTAGTCGTCTGATCAGATGACATGAAAGATCTCTCATGCTCCTTATCTTTATTTGAGTCTGATATGTCCTCCTCATCTGATTCTGATTCTGGTAAGTAGAACTTGATTGATTTCTTGATATTCATTCTGTTGAAGTCTTCAGTTATCTTGGTGACGTCATCTGTGCTCTTAGACTTGAAAGAAGTTTCGTCAAAAACAATATGTGGTGTTTCTTCCACACATAATGTAATCTTATTAAAAACTCTATATGCTTTGGATACAGATGAGTATCCTAAGAATATCCCATCTGCAATCTTAGCGTCAAAAGTTCTTAATTTAGATTTTCCATTATTATGGATGAAACACTTACAACCAAATATATGGAAATATGAAATTTTGGGTATTCTACCCTTCCATATTTCATAAGGGGTTTTGCATTTATATTTCACAATTAAACACCTATTTTGAACAAAACAAGCAGTATTAATGGCTTCTGCCCAAAACCTGTGTGGAGTATCATACTAAGATAACATCGTCCTTGCAGCTTCCTTCAAGGTTCTGTTTCTCCTTTCAACTACTCCGTTTTGCTGGGGTGTTCTTCGATTGGAGTGTATAGGGCAAGAGCTTTTAAGACCAATCGCAAAATATCGAACCCAAGGGAAAAAGTATGCACATGAGGCCCTAGAAATACAAGTTTTTAGTGACTAAAGTTACAACAATGGTTTGGAACAAAAACAACAAAACACAAGCAAAAATACAAAACAACAAGGAGCAAGCAAATGATCAAACACTTAGAATGCGAAGAAAAAAACAACAATAAATGGTGGGATAGAGGTGCTAGGATTAACATCCATCAATGAATCATCAATCAACAAGCTACAATTGAGTCAAATTGCAAATCAACTAAGATAGAAAGCATAAACCATCATGAAATTAATCACTCCATTAAAATCACACTGCCTAATGTGAGTATCCTTAGTCTTTCTCATCTCGCAATGTAGAAATCCCCAATTCATACAATCATGCAAAATTGAAACTCGATCAATACCTAACCACGTTAGCTCAACTCTCGCATATTGCTAGGGTGATTAACCATTATTCTAAAGAAGCAATTTTACACAAAGCACAATTAAGAATCACAATTAGGAAATAAACTAATGTGAGTATCCTTAGTGCAACTAATCTCTCGATTACGAAGCACCCAATCCACACATTCATACACAATTATCACCCGATTAATCCCGGATCACCATAGCGTGTTAGATCAAGTAGAGTTTTGATGAGTTAAAAGGATCAATCCAGATGAGCAGACAATGTTGATAAACAGCTCAGATCGGAGTTCGGTGCTAAGCTGATCAGACTAGGACAAGAGCTGATTAAGTTAGCTGGAGATCAAAGTTTACAAGTCATCTGGAGACAAGCTCAAATCTAGCCATCTGCAAGAGACGATCATAAAGAGCTCAGACGAGGTCAAGACAAGCTGAGTAGAATAAGAAAGGCGAGTCTTCACCAAGTCAGCTGCAGACGAGTAGGAAAAATCAGCTGAGGTAAAGAGCAGTTTTCAAGAATAAGTTTGTTGAGCAGTTTCCAGTTTGTTAGAACTGACTAACAAACTAACTGTTTTTTCAGACTTATAAATAGGTCTAGATTTTATTTTTCAATTAATTAATGCAAATCTGATTTTTCACACTATTCACTATTGATTCCATAAAGTATTTTCAAAAGAGGTTTAAAAATTTTTCTAAGTGTTTATAGAACACTTCACTTCACATCTTCAAAAACACTTCTTATTCTAGAGTTAGATTTTAGAAGTTTGGTTAGCATTGTTGAAGAGTTGAAGATTGAATTGTAAGTTGTAAAGATTGTAAGTAAGTAAGTAGCTAGTGAAAACCCTTCTTCAAAGTTTGGAGAAGGAGAGTGGATGTAGGATTGTTATAATCTGAACCACTATAAATCCTGGTGTTATTTACTGTTTTCTTTAATTTCTGTTCAAGTTACAATTTGTTAATCCAAGAATTAAATTTCAGAATCTTATCTAAAATCTGAATATCATCATTGCTTTTGATCTTGTTAAAAAGTTGAGTTTAAAAATTGTTTTCCGCTGTGCTTAATCTGATCCTTGAATTGGTTTTGAAACGATTTAAAAAAAATCTACAAAATCTATTCAAACCCCCCCCCCCCTTTCTAGATTTTGTTCTAGAAGAATATCTCAAGGTTTTAATCAACTCAACACTCAGGGACCAACAAGTGGTATCAGAGCAGGGTTAAGTTGTTCTGATATTGATTTTAGGTCTTGAATAAGATTCTGAAATTATCTTGATTTTCTTCATTTTCTTCTTTACTACTAACAGTGCTACTAATTAGTTTGTGGAGTATTTTGTTCCTTTGTTTCATCATGTCATCAGGGAAAAACAAGAAGTCAAGGAATCTTCCTGAATTCTCTATTGAAGATTATGATTACTGGAAATTTAGAATGGAGAATCACTTAAAAGTCATTCATGATAGAATGGAAGAGGTTCTTGAAGAGGACCTATAAAATTCTATCATGGAGGAACCAGCACTGGAGCTGAGTCAGCTCAATCCAGGACCAGACAAGAAAAGAAGAGCTCTGAGTTAACAAATGATGAAAGAAAGGTCCATAATCTTGATCAAGTAGCTCGAACTGAGATCATCGAGACTCTAAGTAAGGATTGGATTGAAAAGGTTAAAAGATGCAAGACTGCCAAAGAAATATGGGAGACTCTTGCTGGAATTTGTGAAGGATCTGAATAGGTCAAAGAAAATAAGCTTCAGTCTGTTCTACATGCATTTGACACATTCAAAATGAAGGATGGTGAAACTGTAGATCAACTGGATGTGAGACTGACTAATCTTATGAACAAAGCAGCCGATTTGGGTAAGACTTACACTGAGAAAGAAATTAACAACAAGGTACTCAGATCTTTGAGCAAAAGATGGAGAGAGAAAGCAAATATTCTCAAGGCAACACAGAATTTGTCAGCAATATCACACCACACTCTTTTCTCTCATCTTAAAGCGCTGGAATATGACATTCATATTGAAGATGAAGAAGATGAGGTAGAGTCATCTACATCTGGAAAAACAGTAGCGTTTGTCCATCAGAATGAATCTGAAAAGATCTCTAAAACATCTGATTTGTCCATAAAAGAAGAAATGGCTCTTTTGTTGAAAAGGTATGAAAGATTGAAGATGAAGTACAGAAGAAACAAAAGAGACAGATTAGGTCGAAGGAACTATAGATCAGACAGGGATGAAAAGAGTTCAGATAATGATAAAAAGAAGGATCAGTCAAGAAGTCATAAGTCATCTATCAGACGAGGAGAAAGTAGTCCAAAAATAGACAGAGGAGATATATGCTATACATGCAGCAAACCTGGTCACTACAGCTATGATTGTCCTCAACTCACTCCCAGAGAGAGAGAGAAGAAAAGAGGAAGAAAAGAGATAGAAGGTATGCTGACCAGAGAGCTCTCCTAGCTGAGAAAGAAGAAGCTCGTGAGACATCATCATCCTCATCCTCATCTGATTTTGGGTCAGATAATGACATATGCCTAATGGCTAAAGAGGTACATTACTATTCATCATCAAATAATGACTGTGACACCTTATCTGAAACTGATCCCAGTCTTATTGATAAACTTTTGAAAGATTTGGAGACTGCTTTATCTGCTTATAAACAGATAGAGACTGAAAATCTTAATTTAAAGGATCAAATTTCTGATCTAACTAAGGTCAATCAGACTAAGAAAAGTGAGAAACCAGACTGTACATTCAAGGGGGAATGTCAGACTGAGATGATCACCAGTACCTTATCTGATAAGACAGATAAGTTAGAACAGGAACTGAGTTCTTTAAAAATAAAATTTTCAAATATCTATTCTGAGAATGAGAATTATAAAAGGACTAACAGGGAATTAAATCTCAAGTTAGGACTTATGAATAATTCTCAAACCACAATAGATAAAATCTTCAATTCATCTCAAAAGTCTAGTGATAAAACTGGATTAGGCTTTGATAGGAATAAAAAAAATGATCCTATAAAACCTAGAGTCTTTGTCAAAGCAACTAAACCTAAGGTAGAAACTTTATTCAGTCCCGGGAAACCAAAGGAATTAATTACCACATCTGATACTTCTGAAAAGAAAAATCAGACGAGGAAAGTAACTCCTAAGGCTAAACCTAAGACTAAATCAAAGATCTATCCTAGGTATAATAGCTTTGATGGAAGAAGCAAATCTTATCCATTCTTACCAAGATTCAAGACAATTTCAAAAGATCAACTGAATCAGATTGATCTTGAAAGTCTTATCTTAGTAGATAGATATGGATGCAAGCTTCAATCTATGGTTTTAAGGAACATTGATATTTTTATATGGATTCCTAAGAGTCAACTTAACATGAAAGGACCCAAAATACAAAGGGTACCTAAGCAATAAATTTGTGATTGCAGGAAGATAGGAAGATAGTTGATAGAGGAGACATTCTTGAGGTCATCTGGTACATTGATAGTGGCTGTTCCAAGCACATGACCTATGAAAGACGACTTCTCTCTAACTATCAAACCATTGATGGACCTAGAGTGATGTTTGGTGATAACAACTATGGACTTACTAAAGGTGTAGGAACACTAATGATTGGAGATGTTCAAGTTCAAGAAGTTTACTACGTGGAAGGATTGAAGCACAATCTACTATCTGTTTCACAATTTTGTGATAAAGGGTTTTGTGTCAAATTTACTCATAATGCATGCTATGTATTAGATGGTTTAAATGAAAATATTCTATTGGTTGGAGTAAGACAAGGTAACATTTATGTTGCCAACTTCAAAAGTTGTCCTAAAGAAACTTGTCTTGTTGCTAAGAGTTCAGATGACTTAAGTTGGCTGTGGCACAGACGACTTGGTCACTTAAACTTCAAGACTCTTAACAAAATAGCAAGGAAATCTTTAGTTAAAGGACTCCCTGATAAAATATTTTCAAAGAATCATGTATGTGTTTCTTGTCAAAAAGGAAAACAGACCAAAGCTTCTTTTAAAACAATAAGTAGTCCTTCTTCAGAAAGGATTCTGGAACTTCTTCATATGGATCTGTTTGGTCCAGTAACTCCTCTCAGCTTTAGTGGAAGAAAATACACCTTAGTAATTGTTGATGATTATTCAAGATTTACTTGGGTTATTTTCTTGTACAAAAAGAATGAGACTATGACTAAGATTCCAGAATTTCTTAAAAAGATTCAAAATGAAAAGGGATTAAATATTATTAAAATTAGAAGTGATAAAGGTACTGAATTTCTAAACAAATTGATTTCTAACTACTGCATTGAGAATGGCATAGCTCAGGAAACATCTGCAGCAAGGACTCCGCAACAAAATGGAGTTGTTGAGAGAAGAAACAGGACCCTAAAAGAGGCAGCTAGAACAATGTTATCTGAATTCAACACTCCTCATAGGTTTTGGGCAGAAGCAGTGAATACAGCCTGCTATGTTCAAAATAGAAGTCTGATTGTTAAGGATAAGTGCAAAACTCCCTATGAAATTTGGAAGGGAAGATCTCCCAAAATTTCATATTTTCGTATATTTGGTTGTAAATATTTCATACACAACAATGGGAAATCCCAATTAAAAACCTTTGATGCCAAGATAGCAGATGGGATATTCTTAGGATACTCATCTATATCAAAGGCATATAGAGTTTTTAATAAGACAACCTTGTGTGTAGAAGAAACACCCCATGTGGTATTTGATGAATCTTTTCTTGAGTCTGATAAGACAGGGGACATCACAAAGATATCAGATGATCTGGATCAGATGACTATCAAAGGATCAACCATAAAATTCTACACTCAAGAATCAGATTCAGATGAAGAGGAAGAATCAGACAAAGGAATGGAACCTGAAAGAACTTCCTCAACAGCTGATCTACCAACTGATCAGACGACCAACGACACCTTAGCTGATCAGGTAGAGTTATCAGAAGGTAACGTAGAATCATCTGAAATAAATAATTCAGACAAGACACCATCTACAAAAAAGATAAGATAAAGGTAAGAAAGTAATGTCATATCACCCACCGAGCGAGATAATTGGAGATTTAGACTGCGGTGTCCAGGGCGAGGACCCAACTAAATCAAGATTGTATGTTCGGTTGCTATGTGTCATTACTTGAACCTAAATCAATTACAGAAGCTCTAACTGATTCCAACTGGATTAATGCCATGCAAGAAGAACTAAATCAGTTTCAAAGACAAGATGTGTGGGAGCTTGTTGAAAGGCCTCATCATCAAAAAGTCATTGGAACTAAATGGGTCTTTAAAAACAAGAGGGATGAAAACAATATTGTGGTTAGAAATAAGGCCAGACTAGTTGCTCAAGGTTATTCACAATCAGAGGGTATTGATTATGATGAAACCTTTGCACCAGTAGATCGTCTGGAAGCCATAAGATTGTTTTTAGCCTATGCAGCTTTTAAAAGATTCATAGTTTTTCAAATGGATGTTAAGTCAGCTTTCTTAAATGGAATCTTAGCTGAGGAAGTTTATGTAGAGCAACCCCTGGCTTTGTCAAAGGAGACAAAGTTTATAAACTAAGGAAAGCTCTATATGGACTTAAACAAGCACCAAGGGCTTGGTATGACACCTTGTCTGATTATTTTATTCAAATGGTTTTGTTAAAGTTAGAATTGATAGAACTCTCTTTAGAAAAGAGTTTGGTTGTGATCTTTTGTTAGTTCAAATTTATGTTGATGATATAATTTTTGGATCAACTAACATATCTTTATGTGAAGAATTTAGTAGTCTTATGAAAAGCAGATTTGAAATGTCCATGATGGGTGAGATGACTTATTTTCTTGGACTTCAAGTCAAACAGACAAAGAAGGGAATATTCATAAACCAAGCCAAATATACAAAAGATCTTATTGAAAAATATGGAATAGGTACCAGCCGAGAAGCTAAGATACCTATGATGACAAATTTTTCAATGGATCCAGACGAGAAGGGAGAAGACACTGATCAAACTGAGTATCGAGGTCTTATTGGTTCTTTATTATATTTAACTGCTAGTAGACCTGATATTTCATTTGCAGTTGGAGTCTGTGCTCGATTTCAAGCTAATCCTAAGAAAAGCCATCTTGAAGCAGCAAAGAAAATCCTCAAGTATTTGAAAGGAACAGTAAATGTTGGATTGTGGTATCCAGCTGATGACAACTTTGAGCTGTCTGGATACTCAGATTCAGATTTTGGTGGGTGTAAGATAGATAGAAAATCTACATCTGGTACTTGCCAATTTCTTGGAAGTAAGCTGATTTCATGGTTGTCTAAGAAACAAACCTCTGTAGCCACTTCCACAACTGAAGCTAAGTATATGGCAGCTGGAAGTTGTTGTTCTCAGCTGATCTGGATAAGTCAACAGCTAAGGGACTATAATATTATCACCAAAGATGTACCTATCTTTTGTGATAATAATAGTGCCATAGCTATTACTCAGAACCCAGTCCTTCATACAAGGTGCAAGCATGTAGATATCAGACACCACTTCATCCGAGACCATGTAGAAAAAGGAGATATCAGACTTGAGAAGATCTTGACCGACTTTCAAAGAGCAGACATCTTGACAAAACCACTGGCAGAGACGAGGTTTAAAGAATTATCTGTAGAATTAGGTTTATTAGATGCTTCTTTAGTAAATCTCTAATTCTGTATGTTTATTTCTTATCTCTCTCAATTTAGTTTATTATGTCTAGAAAGAATTATCAGACTAGATCTGAGTCAAAGGACAATCAGGTAGCTGATATCATTGATCTCCTGCTTAGGAATCAAGAATCAAGGATTAGTCATATTGACCTTATCTGACATGATAATTGCTTATCTGACATATGGTAAATCAGACTAGGGCACAATAGTCAGCTGATTCTCTGAAAAACAGATGACTATCTGCACCCTATCTGATCTACCTCAGCCACTAATAAGTTTTGATGAGTTTGTTTGCAGAAACAGGTATATCAGATTAGTCTCATAAATCTCTTCATTCAGAAAACCTTCATCTTTGTTTTTCCTCAAAATCGTTGTTTTCAAATTAAGCTCTTAAGTCTGTGGATCTCAAGTAATTTGTTTTGTGTAACTAAACTAGAAATATTGTATTAAGTCTTAAACATTTGTTGTTTTCAAAAACCAGACTAGGAGTAAATTTTTGAAAAATATAAGACAAGGTGATTTTGACCAAGTCTGAAATTTTACCTAGTCTGAAATAGAATACCTGAGTACTAAGTAAGACATTTCATTGCTTACGTCAGGTATACTAATTACTTCTGATAAAGTAAGTCTATTAACCGTCTAATCCGTAGGATAAACGGTTACTTTTTACGCAATTCAAGACGCGTGTAGGTTACGCGCCTGAATTCAAAGCGTTTTTCTCGCAAAACCGTCGATGTTTTACACGCGCCTTTTAATCAACGGTTCAAAATCAAAACCCTGAGATCATGCCACGTTTCGATTTCCCAACTTTCCCTCTCTCTCCCCCTCGTTTAAAAACTTACCTTCTTCAGTTTTTAAAATTTTACTTTCATAATTCCCTGCTATCAAAATTTTACTAAAAATATTTCTTTCTCTCAAAAACTTATCAATGGCATCCTCTTCTTATCAAAACCCCAAAACCTCCTACATATATATCCGCTTCAGAATCTGATTTTAAAATGCTTTCTGATTCAGTAAAAAATAAATTGAAGGTTGAAATGTTTGTAGATTTTGAGACTACAAATGATAGAGAGTCCAGAGAAATTATCAGATTGTTGGAAGCCTCAAGATTACGGGGTTTTTGTTCGTTCAAATCTACGCTGAACAAAACTACTGATTTCATCGGAGCAGAGTTCCTCGCACGAAGTGAGTTTACAGAAAATGGCTTCAAAATAAGTGTTGAAGGTACTCAATTGGAGTATTCGAAGGAGAACGTTGCAAGGATTCTGGATACCTCCATGGAAGGGGTTAATCCTTTGTTGTATAAGGAAAACGATTGGGAAGAATCGTTTGATCTGTTTGCAAGGGTTACCTACAGGGGAGTGAGGAGAGAGTTAAAGAAACATATGTTGAGGAGGAGGTTTAGGCTGCTCATGACGATTGTAACTAAGTCAATCCTAGGAGATCAAAGCTCTCATGATGGAGTGATAAAGTCGCGATTGTGTTGCATGAGAGCCATTGTTGATGGAGTTCAGGTAGATTGGGTAGACCTGTTGTTTAGGAGGATGAAGGAGGAGAAGCTAAGATTGTTATTCAACCCAACTGATGGAGACTGGACAGTCACCTCGACTGTAAGTCTATTCAATAAAATCACTGTGTTAATGGAAGGGTTGAATAAAAGGTTTGAGACGAGGGAAGGATTAAAGAAGTATTCTAAGCAAAAAGGCTTGCTAACTAAGGATGAAAGGATTGGAGGGTTGCCTGACTCAGATGATGAGTCAGAGGATGCTCAGAGGCAGAGGGAGCAGTTAGCAGCTGCAGTGGTACAGAGGCCAGCAGCTGAACCTCAACCAGCAGCAGAAGTTGCCGTACCAGCTGCTGAAGCTCAACCAGCCGAGGATCCAGCTGTTGTAGAAGTAACAGCTGAGGAGGCAGCAACTTCTGTGAGGTCCCCAACAAGGAGGAGGTCAAGGAGAAGACTGGTCAGGGCCACAGATAGGGTACCAGTAGCTGAGTCATCTACAAGTCAGCAGACAGATGAGGACTCCGATGAAGATAACCAATTTATTCTTCAAGGAGGCCCTCCAGGACGTCTGAATCATCTGGCAGCTCTGGTCGCCAGATGGAAGTCTCTACCCTCCTACCAGAAGAAGTACCGGTGCTCGAAATCGCAGCCGAGGTTGAACAGCTGGATGTCCCAGCCTCTCCAGCCAAGGAAGCTGTACTTTCACCCATCCAAGAGGAAGGTACTACTTCATCTCTCTCTCCCTCCAAATCTCCACCTGGCAATGAAGAGGTGTGCCCGGCTGGCACCTCCGAGCCTCTGAAACAGCCACAGTTGTCCCATATAGTCCAAACCTCATCTGAAACCATTCCCATCACCACTCAATGTGAAATTACCCCCACTACCACCCAACCTGAAACTACTCTCACCCCAACCATCTCTCCACAAATAGAGCCACCCACTACATCCACCCCCACCCCATCTGAAACTCAACACTTCACACCACCAGAAATAGACATCACCTCTTATTCTTTTCTAGAAGACATACAGATGAGCTCCCCCGTTCCTCAATCCCAAATTTCTGAACTTCACCCTTCTACCTCTTCTTCTTCTGAATCCTCATCTGAGGAGGAGGAAAGTGACTTAAGCCCCACATCAGCCATCACTTCCATAATTGCCCAAATGGAGAGGAAGATGAAGCAGGCCTTCGAGAAGAAGCTCCAGAGGAGGACAAAGAAGATGGTGAAGGCAGTCACAGAAGCAATGATCACGAACATGCGGGAAGTAGAGGTAAATCTTACTGAAAAGATTACGTCTATAACTCAATCTGTTCTTGCTGAGAAGGTGACAGCTATGGAGGAGGAAGTTAAAGGGCTGAAATCGCAAGTCTCTGAATACAACTCCATAGTGGTGGACTCATTGGCCTTGGACAAGTCAGACTTCAGGGTTAAATGCAATGATCTGGAGATGAAGCTGACTACCTTGGCTGATGAAGTCAAAAAGGGGGAAAAGGAGGTAAAGGAAAGAGAGTTGGCACTCACAGCTGTATTAGATGAGACTAAAAGCAAGGTTGACACGAAGGCTAGCACTGCTGAGTTGGAGGCAGCCAGAGAGGAAGCTCGCATTAAATCAGATGAGCTGGCTGCACTTCAGCTGAGGGTAAGCCAACTTGAGGAGGAGATGAAGGAAGATGAGGAGAGGAGGAAGAAAGAAGAAGAAAGGACTGCTCAGCTGCTGACAAAATTAAAAGAATCTGAGACAAAAGCAGCTGAGGTGAAAGGGAAGGGGAAAGGGAAGATGATTGAAGAATCTGCTCCAGCCAAAGTCCTAAGTCCTAAGCTCACAATTTCTGAGAAAAGGAAGAGGGAGCCTGACTACTCTAACTTGCCTGAAGAACAGATCAGCAGGATCATGAGAGAGCAGGCTTTCTATGGAGAAAGAGAAAGGAAAAAGCTGACGAAGAAGAGCAAGGGACTGGAGATGAGGTGGAGCAGAGACGTAAGAAAATGGGAGATGAAGGAGGCAGATGAAGCTGAGTTTAGGCCCTATCACAGGACACTCAATCCGCCGAAGGTCGTGGCTGGCAAACTCTTCAAAGAATATAAAGAAAAGAATTTGGACGCCAGATGGATGTATCATTGGTACATCCTGAAGGGGTCTGATTCAGCAGAGCCGGACGAGGACCTGAAGTGGCATGAGTGGATAGAAAAGGAGGACAAAGATCTTTATCAGAGGCTGCTGGTGGAAGCAGACAAGTTCTTCAATGCAGATCTTTGTGCTCCAGCCTATGAGAAAGGAAGGCCCAAGACCAATCCAGACGGCTCAGTTGACATGAACTGGATCAAAGGCATCATTGCCAAAGCCGAGGTTGAGTCCGGATTGAAAGACGAGGAAGAGCTGAAAAAGCTAAGGAAGAGAGTCTTTACCTGGTTGGCCATTCCTGAAGCCAATCAGTGAGGAATCTGATAAAGGATTTTTTCTCTTTTCCTTATCTTTTTATCTTTTGATCATTGTAAATCTGTAAATATATGGATGAATATATCTGAATGTTTGTGATTTACTTGTCTTATTTTCTTAAAGTTAACTTTACTGCTTTAAGGAAAACTTAAAAAAAAATTTAAGTATAAGTCATCTGAGAATTTTATCTCTCAGACTTGAAAAAATTTTTCCTAAAAATTTTTCTAAATATTAGGACTAATTTTTTTTTAGTATTTTTAAAAAGAGTCTAAAAGACTTAATTTTTTTTAAGTGCTTTAAATGTCAATGAATCTGTTATAATGTGAAGAATGTGCTCTGATATACCAATCTAATAAATCTTGACTAACTGTAAACTAACTTCAGCTGTGAGTGTGTCTCTTTCTTGTAGGTTTTAACTTCATCAAAAAGGGGGAAATTGTTAGATCAAGTAGAGTTTTGATGAGTTAAAAGGATCAATCCAGATGAGCAGACAATGTTGATAAACAGCTCAGATCGGAGTTCGGTGCTAAGCTGATCAGACTAGGACAAGAGCTGATTAAGTTAGCTGGAGATCAAAGTTTACAAGTCATCTGGAGACAAGCTCAAATCTAGCCATCTGCAGGAGACGATCATAAAGAGCTCAGACGAGGTCAAGACAAGCTGAGTAGAATAAGAAAGGCGAGTCTTCACCAAATCAGCTGCAGACGAGTAGGAAAAATCAGCTGAGCTCAAGAGCAGTTTTCAAGAATAAGTTTGTTGAGCAGTTTCCAGTTTGTTAGAACTGACTAACAAACTAACTGTTTTTTCAGACTTATAAATAGGTCTAGATTTTATTTTTCAATTAATTAATGCAAATCTGATTTTTCACACTATTCACTATTGATTTCACAAAGTATTTTCAAAAGAGGTTTAACAATTTTTCTAAGTGTTTATAGAACACTTCACTTCACATCTTCAAAAACACTTCTTATTCTAGAGTTAGATTTTAGAAGTTTGGTTAGCATTGTTGAAGAGTTGAAGATTGAATTGTAAGTTGTAAAGATTGTAAGTAAGTAAGTAGCTAGTGAAGACCCTTCTTCAAAGTTTGGAGAAGGAGAGTGGATGTAGGATTGTTATAATCCGAACCACTATAAATCCTGGTGTTATTTACTGTTTTCTTTAATTTCTGTTCAAGTTACAATTTGTTAATCCAAGAATTAAATTTCAGAATCTTATCTAAAATCTAAATATCATCATTGCTTTTGATCTTGTTAAAAAGTTGAGTTTAAAAATTATTTTCCGCTGTGCTTAATCTGATCCTTGAATTGGTTTTGAAATGATTTTAAAAAAAAATCTACAAAATCTATTCAAACCCCCCCCCCCCCTTTCTAGATTTTGTTCTAGAAGAATATCTCAAGGTTTGAATCAACTCAACACTCAGGGACCAACATAGCGCAACTCTCGTCTATAGCTAGGGTGATCAAACACTAATCTAAAGAGATAATTATGCATGACGCACAAATGAGAATCACAATTAGTAAGCAATCTACTCAATTGATCTCCAATCATCAACAATTATAGCATCATCAATCAATTCATCAACAATTTCAATTAACCCAAGCACAAGAGAGATTAGCCCATGGTACCACAAACAATACCCATGGGAAGAAGATAGAATTGATCAAACACTAAGCAAATCACAACAATTAAGAAATTAAAGAGACAAAAGAGGAAAAACATCACCAATTGATCTTCAATTGACAAAAAGAGGAATGATTGAGTCTTCAACAACAATCTCCAAATGAATACAAGCTTGAATTGAATGAATTACAAGAATCAAATGCTAATCTATGGCTAATCTAGCAACAATCAATGAAAATCTAAATCTAAATCTAACTTCTACTCTAATCTAAGATGGAAATTGGCTTGGGGCCTGAGAAATCGCCCCAAAACCGCTACTAACTGCTATTCTGAATGGTATGACAATTGCTCTGCTTCTCCCCCTTTAAATACGAATTTTCAGAAAAACTGCCCCCTCGAATCGAGGGTCAGGCCTCGACTCGAGGCCTCTGCTTTTGTCCTATCCCTCGACTCGAGCGTCATGCCTCGAGTCGAGACTGCTGCCATTTTCCCAATTTAGTCCTTTTCTGCACATCCCTCGACTCGAGGCTCTTGTCCCTCGACCAGAGCTCGAGTCCAGGGCACTTTTCTCGCGTGGGGCTTCGGCCCCGACCCCCATTTTCGTCCGATATGTCCGTTTCTTCATTCTAAGTCCAATGGTACTCTCGGTTTGGTAAAATTCCACCGAATTACCTGCAAAATGGACGATAAACATCAAAATCTCACAAATAGTACTTTTCAAGCAAAAGAGTGATACTTTTCACATTTAAGCACAAAAACTAACACTTTAGCTCACTTTTTGCACTAAAATAGGCCCTAAAAACATGCATCAATTCACTCCAATCATTCTTGTAGAAGATGTTTCATGTGATATACCATTCTCAGTACAATAGTTAGTGACACACGAATTGAGAAACTCAGTACCTTTATCACTTCTAATCTTGACAATATTTAGTCCTTTTTCATTTTGAATTCTTTTAAGGAATTCTGGAATTTTTGTTACAGTCTCATTCTTTTTGTACAAGAAAATAACCCAAGTGAATCTAGAAAAATCATCTACAATCACTAAAGTATACTTTCTTCCACTAAAACTCAGAGGTGTAACAGGACCAAAAAGATCCATGTGCAAAAGTTCCAAAATCCTTTCAGAAGCAGGACCATTTATTGTCTTGAAAGAAGTTTTGGTCTGTTTTCCCTTCTGACATGCATCACAAATATGGTCTTTTGAAAATATTTGATCTGGGAGTCCTTTGACTAAGGATTTCCTTGCTATTTTGGTAAGAGTTTTGAAGTTTAAGTGACTAAGACGTTCATGCCATAGCCAACTTAAATCTTCTGAACTCTTCGCAATAAGACAAGTATCCCTAGGGCAACTCTTGAAATTTGCAACATAGATATTGCCTTGTCTAACTCCAGCAAGTAAAATATTTTCATTCAAACCATCCAAGATATAACATGCATCATGAGTGAATTTTACACAATATCCTTTGTCACAAAACTGCGAGACAGATAATAGATTATGTTTCAATCCTTCCACAAAGTAAACTTCATTAACCTGGACATCTCCGATCATTAGGGTTCCAACTCCTTTAGTTAGACCAAAGTTGTTGTCACCAAACATTACCCGAGGTCCGTCTATTGTCTGATAGTTTAAAAGAAGTCTTTTTTCATATGTCATATGCTTAGAACATCCGCTGTCTATATACCAGATGACTTCAAGAACATCTCCTCTTTCAACTATCTCCTTATCTCCCTGCAATCACAAATTTAATTTTTAGGTACCCTTTGTGTATTGGGTCCTTTCTCGTTAAGTTGATACTTAGGTATCCAGATAAAAACATCCAAGTTTTTCAAAACCAATGATTGAATCTTGCAACCATATCTATCCACTAATATTAGACTGTCTAGATCAATTTTATTGAGTTGTTCTCTAGTGATTGTCTTATATTTTGGAAAGAATGGATATGACTTGCTTCTACCATCAAAGCCATTATACTTTGGAAAAGGTTTTGACTTAGTCTTTGGATTTTTTTTGGGAACATTTCTCTTTGTCAGTGTTTTCTCCTTAGAAATATCAGACGAGGTGATTTGCTCCTTAGATTTCTTTGGACTAAGTTTTATCTTTTCCATAGTTTCAATAGCTTTGACAAACACCCTTGGTTTTATAAGATCATTCTTCTTGTTTCTATCAAAACCTAATCCGGTTTTATCATCAGGCATCTGAGAGATACTAAAGAGATTATCAATCGTAGATTGAGAGTTATTAAGTCGTCCTAACTTGAGATTTAACTCTTGGTTAGTCTTCTTAAAATTCTCATTTTCCGAATTGACATTTGAAAATTTAATTTTTAAAGCACTCAATTCTTTCTCCAACTTACTGGTTTTCTCAGATGAGGAACTCGTAGTAGTCTTAGATTGACATTCCCCCTTGAATGTACAGTCCAAGTTTTTACTTGTTCCAGTCTGATATTCCTTAGTTAGATTAAGAACTTGATTCTTTAAACTTAAATTTTCAGTCTCTATCTGTTTATAAGCAGATAAAGCCGTCTTTAGATCTTTTAGAAGCTTGTTAATAATACATGGATCAGATTCAGATAGGTTATCACAATCATTATCTGAGGATGAGTAATAGTTTACCTCTTTAGCCATTAGGCATATGTCATTGTCTGACCCGAAACCAGATGAGGATGAGGATGATGATGTCTCATGTGTTTTCTCCTTCTCTGCTAAAAGAGCTCGTTGATCTGCATACCTCCTATCCCTCTTCTTTCTCTTTTCTTCACTCTCTCTAGGAGTAAGTTGAGGACAATCATAGCTAAAATGTCCGGGTTTATTGCAGGTATAACAGATATCTCCTCTATCCGATTTTGGACTATTGTCTCCTCGTCTGATTGGTGACTTGTACCTTTTTACTGATTCCTTCTTTTTGTCGTTATCTGAATACTTCTCTTCCTTATCTGATTTATAATTTCGGCGATTAAACCTGTCTCTCTTGTTCCTTTTATACTTCATCTTAAGTCTCTCATATCGTCTGATCAAAAGTGTCATTTCCTCCTTGGTTGACAAATCTGATGCCTTGGAAATCTTTTCAGATTCTTCTTGATGAAGAAATGCCACAGTTTTTCCAGATGTAGATGACTCTGCCTCATCTTCTTCATCTTCAATGTGTATGTCATATTCCAGTGCTTTAAGATGAGAAAATAGAGTGTGATGTGATATTGATGACAGATTTTGTGTCGCTTTAAGAATATTAGCTTTCTCCCTCCATCTTTTGCTCAATGATCTGAGTACCTTGTTGATTTCTTTCTCAGTGAAAGTCTTACCCAAATCGGCTGCTTTGTTCACAAGATTAGTCAGTCTTACGTCCAATTGATCCACAGTTTCTCCATCCTTCATTTTGAACGTGTCAAATACATGTAAAACGGACTGCAGCTTATTTTCTTTGACCTGATCTGACCCTTCACAAACACTTGCAAGAGTCTCCCACATTTCCTTGGCAGTCTTGCATCTTTTAACCTTTTCTATTCAATCCTTGCTTAAAGTTTCAATAATTTCAGTTCTTACAACTTGATCCAAATTGTGAATCTTCCTTTCATCACTAGTGAGTTCTGAGCTTTTCTTTTCTTGCCTCACTCTTGTTTCAGCTGCTGTAGTACCATCACTTGTGCCACTATTATAAAACTTGATAGGTCCTTCCTCAAGAACCTCCTCCATTCTGTCATGAATTGCTTTAAGATGGTTCTCCATTCTAAACTTTCAGTAATCATATTCTTCTATAGAAAAATCAGGCAAACTCCTGGATTTCTTGCTCTTAACAGAAGACATGGTGAAACAGAAAAAAAACACAATACTCACAAGATCTTGTTAGTAGAACTTTTAGTGAAACAAAGAAAATACAGATTATCAAGAATAAAATTCAGGATCTTAGTTAAGACCTAAAATCAATATCAGAACAGCTTAACACTGCTCTGATACCACTTGTTGGGTCCCTTTAGAATGAGTTAATCACGTAAACAAGATACCTTCTAGTGATAATCTAGAAGGGGGGGATGAATAGATTATCAAAAACTTTTGCAAGCTTAGATGATCTATCAATTCCAAAATCAATTTTTACAGCGGAAACAGTTTTCGATTAAACTCAATTCAATTAGGATCTAAAGCTTTATCAGATATTGAATTTGCGATCAAGAAATAATCAATGAAAACAAGTAAAAAACAATAAGAAGAACCAACACCAGATTTATAGTGGTTCGGATCAAACGATCCTACGTCCACTCTCCTCCTTCAACTTGAAGAAGGGACTCTACTTACTGTCTTTCTTCTTCCTTCCTTTCTTCGTTTACAACGTGTATCTTCAGCCTTACAAGAATGATTCTAACTCTAACTAGCTTTTAAAGATTCAAATGAAATGGTGTTCTCTAAACACCAGAAAAATGAATGAACACTAAGTGTGTTCGTGAATGATGTGTATACAAGTGATCGTGGAGAGAGCTTCTAATTCTTAGATTGCTAAAGTGTGAAATCGCTAGGTTGATAAAAATCTTTGTTCTTATTTTAAATTCTGAAACTATGAACCTATTTATAGATCTTCTGTTGATGACGGTTATAACTTCCTTGTTTCTGTTGAGGTTGGTTGTAACTGATTAACCAATTCTTGAAACTACTTCTTGTTCGGTTGTAACTGACTCTTGATTTTAACTAACTCTTTAGCTCGTCTGACTTCTTACCCTGTCTGATTCTTCACCCTATCTGATTCTTTACCTTGTCTGTTACTTCATCTTGGTGAGTGTCTTGATCTTCCTCCTCGTCTGTCTTCGTCGCCGTCTGCTTTCTGTTCCTGTCTCCATCTGACTTTCTTTGAACAACCTTATCTTACTATCCTGTACTTAGTCTATTTACAAGGTTTACATTACATCAGCTGACTATACATTATTTTTCAGCTGGTCATCCTAATCTTACACTTTTAACTCATCAAAACTAAGTACATCTTTTTCATCCTAACATCCCCAATTCATACAATCATGCAAAATTGAAACTCGATCAACACCTAATCACGTTAGCTCAAATCTCGCCTATTGCTAGGGTGATCAACCATTAATCAAAAGAAACAATTTCACACAAAGCACAATTAAGAATCACAATTAGGTAGAAAACTAATGTGAGTATCCTTAGTGCAAATAATCTCTCGATTCCGAAGCACCCAATCCACGCATTCATACACAATTATCACCCGATTAACACCGGATCACGTTAGCGCAACTCTCGTCTATAGCTAGGGTGATCAAACACTAATCTAAAGAGATAATTATGCATGAAGCACAATTGAGAATCACAATTAGTAAGCAATCTACTTAATTGATCTCCAATCATCAACAATTATAGCATTATCAATCAAATCATCATTAATTTCAATTAACCCAAGTACAAGAGAGTTAGTCCATGGTACCACAAACAATACCCATGGGAAGAAGATAGAATTGCTCAAACACAAAGCAAATCACAACAATTAAGAAATTAAAGAGACAAAAGAGGAAAAACATCACCAAATGATCTTCAATCAACAAAAAGAGGAATGCTTGAGTCTTCAACACCAATCTCCAAATGAAATACAAGCTTGAATTGAATGAAATTACAAGATCAAAAGCTAATCTATAGCTAATCTACCAACATCAATTGAAATCTACTCCTAAATCTAACTTCTACTCTAATCTAAGGAAGAATTTGGCTTTGGGTCTGAGAAATCGCCCCAAAACCGCTACTAACTGCTATTATGAACTGATGTCTTCAAATGCTCTGCTTCTCCCCTTAAATACCGAATTTTTGGAAAAACCACCCCCTCGAGTCGAGGGTCCGGCCTCGACTCGAGGCTTCTGCTTTTTACCCCTCCCTCGACTCGAGGGTCATGCCTCGAGTCGAGACTGCTGCCATTTTCCGAATTTGATCCTTTTCTGCACATCCCTCGACTCGAGGCTCATGGTCCTCGACCAAAGCTTGAGTCCAGGGCACTTTTCTCACGCGGGGCTTCGGCCCCGACCCCCGTTTTCGTCCGAAATGATCGTCTCTTCATTCTAAGCCTATTGGTACTCTCGGTTTGGCAAAATTCCACCGAATTACCTGCAAAATGGACGAAAAACATCAAAATCCCACAAATAATACATTTTAAGCAAAAGAGTGATACTTTTCACATTTAGGTACAAAAACTAACACTTTAGCTCATTTTTTGCACTAAAATAGGCCCTAAAAATATGCATCAATTCACTCCAATCAGTACATCATCTAACCTTTCTATATCTGATGAGCCTACCCCCACCCCCTCTCCTATCAAAACTGGCAATGAAGAGGTAGTTCTGGCTGCTACCTCAGAGCCTCTAAATCAGTCAATCTCCCAAATTGTCCAAACAACCTCTCCAGAAACCCCCACTATCCCAATCCCCACTACATCCTCACCTGAACCAACTCCCTTAACCATCATCCCCATACTCGAACCAACTCCCTTAACAACCATCACCCCCATCATAACTCTACCATCCACATCTTCACCACCTCCAACCACAGCTGAACCATCAGCTTCATCATCTCAACTCCCCTCATCTCCACCAACAGAAGTTCCACCAACCCAACCCATCCCCTCTGTACAAATCCCAGACATCTCTCATTCCCTCTTTGAAGACATACAGATAAACTCCCCCTCTCCTCAGACTCCCTCATCCTTCTCCTCGTTTGAATCCTCTCTAAAGGATGACGATACTGACAGTCCCACCTCAGTCTTCTCTACAGCCTTTACAAGCCTCCAACGAAAAATAGATGCAAGGGTAAAGAAGCTGGTGGCGAAGCGGACGAAGAAGATCATAAGGGCTGTCACAGACACGATGATCGCCAACATGCGTATTGCAGAGGTAAACATTCTTAAAAATGTTTCAAATTCCACTAACATCTTGTTGGATGATCAAGTGAGCAAGCTGGAGGAGGAGATGAAGGAATTGAAAAAGAAGACAGCTGAAGACAATGTCATAGTCGTAGATGCCATCGCTCTAGATAAGTCCGATTTCCGAGTGCATTGTTCTTCCCTGGAAACTCAGCTGCGAGACCTATCAGATGAAGTTAAAAAGGGCGAAGCAGCTGGGAAAGAAAGGATTGAGACTCTCACAGCTGATGTCAAGGCCACCAAGAAAGAGATAACACTGAAGGCAGACACAGCTGAGCTGGAGGCAGCTAAGGCGGATGTAAAGATCAAGTCAGATGAGCTTGCCGCACTCCAGCTGAGGGTAACTCAGATTGAAGACCTTCGAGAGGATGAGAAGAGGAGAAAGAAAGAAGAAGGGGAGAAATCTGAGAAGCTGATGGCCAGGCTGAAAGAAGCTACTGAAAAATCATCAGAGGCCAAAGGCAAGGGAAAAGGGAAGGTTGCTGAGGAGCTAACTCCGACTGAAATCACTGCCAAGTCTGCCAAAGCTGAAAAGAGAAAAAGAGAGCTAAACTATTCAAACTTGTCTGAGGAGCAAATAAGGCGGATTCAGAAGGAGAAGGCTATGTACGGGAAGAGGGAGAGGAAGAGAATGAAGAAACAGACCAAGGGTCTGGAAATGAAGTGGAGCCGAGATATCAGAAAGTGGGTGATGAAGACAGCAGACGAAGAGTCTTTCCGACCTTACCATCGATCAGTCGCCCCTCCCAAGATGGTCGCGGGTCAATTCACGAAGGAATACAGAGAGAAGAATCAGAATGCCAGATGGATGTACTACTAATATATTCTGAAGGCATCTGGATCTTCAGCTGAAGACAAAGACCTGAGGTGGCACGAGTGGATAGAGAAGGAGGATGCCGATCTCTACCACAGGCTAATTGATGAGGCGGATCGGGTCTTCA
Source organism: Paraleonurus japonicus (assembly GCA_030762865.1). Classification (NCBI taxonomy): domain Eukaryota; kingdom Viridiplantae; phylum Streptophyta; class Magnoliopsida; order Lamiales; family Lamiaceae; genus Paraleonurus; species Paraleonurus japonicus. The sequence continues at coordinate 29,937,453 of CM061057.1, forward strand.
ATGCTGATCTGTCTGCCCCAGCATACGAACTGGCCAGACCCAAGAAGAATGCTGACGGGACCATCGACTTCAGCTGGGTGAAAGGGATTGTGACCAAAGCTGAACTAGTGTCAGGACTCACAGACGAAGGTGAGCTAAAGCTACTGAGAAAAAGAGTCTTCAACTGGCTGATGGTACCGGAAGTAGACCAATGGGGTGTTTAGATAAGATTTTATTTCTCTTCTTATTTTGTTTTATCTTATCTGCACAAATTGTAATGTGTATAAGTGTTTTGCCAATATGAATGAAATGAGATGAACTTATCTGAATGACATTGTCTTATTTTTTCAAGTTCAAGTTCCTTTTTAGCTTTCTAAGAAAATTTCAAGAAATTTTTCTAAGTGTTAATCATCTGATAAAAATTTTATACCTTAAAACAAAAATTTCTTAAAAATTTTCTAAGTGTGAACATTTACTTAAGTACGAATAGTTGCTCTTATGTGAACTTATCTGATTAAAAGGTGTTTATGTGTTTAATATGCTTATTTTTTTCCTTGAAATAACCTTGACTAACACCAGCTGTGAGTTCTTTTCTTTCTTGTAGTTTTAACTTCATCAAAAAGGGGGAAATTGTTAGATCAGGTTTTAGTTTTGATAAATTAAAATGTATAGGTTAGATAAATTCATGTAAAATAGAATGACCAGCTGAAATTGTATAGATCAACTGAAGTAGTACATTTCACTAAGTTGATCAGACTAGGTGAGATAAATAGAGTCAGCTGAGATCTGTAAGCATGAAGGTCATCTGAAGACAGTCTTGAAAAAGTCATCTGTTTGAGAGATTAATGAAGAGCTCAAGACAAGGTCAAGACCAGCCGAGTAGAATAAGAAATGCAGGTCTTCACCAAGTCAAAGACAGACGACTAACTCAAGATCAGCTGAGGTCAGGGCAGTTTTAAAGAAAGGTTTGTTAAGCGGTTCTAAGTTTGTTACAACAAACTAACCGTCTAACAGCCTTATAAATAGGACTAAGCACAGTTCTTAGAAGAACTTTTGCACTCATTCTCAAAGCTCACATTGTTGAAAAGCACACAACTTTCGAAAGCATTTTCTTATAAAATTTTCTAAGTATTTAAAGAGCACTTCCTGTATACCTTCAAATCACGATCTGCACTGTAATCTTAGATTTGGTAGATAGATTGATAGATTGAAGGAGAATCAGAGACAAATTACGTCTTCACTGTAACTTGTAATCAACAGTAAGCGAGTCAGAGTCCCTTCTTCAAGATTGAAGAAGGACAGTAGATGTAGGATCTTTTGATCTGAACCACTATAAATCCCGTGTTCTTTACTTTCTGCATTTAATTTCTGTTGATTTCTTACAACTTGGCTAAAATCATTTTAGACTGCTTTAGATCCTAAAACATAGATTAAGTATAAATTTGTTTCCGCTGACACTTTGATTTTGGATTTTCAATTTAAGTTTGAATTGAGAATCTGAATTTTGTGAAAAATTTAAATAATCTATTCAACCCCCATCTAGATTATCTCTTGAAGGATCACTCAAACTCTTTTTAAACACTCAATTTAGGGACCAATATTTTGCCTTAAAGAAAATAAGAAACTTTGAGTAGATCGACCAAAATAGCAATATGAAAAACTTTTGAAATTTTAAATTTTCGATTATTCAATCAGGTTTCAATTTAGACATTAAAATTACCAAAAAATACTAAACCAAATTGTACAGTGTACATACATAAATCCCTAGAATCATATAAAGAAACCGAACAATTATTTTGCTAATTAATATTAAATCGTGTTCATACATCATTTCTTTTACATAACAATTCATTAGCTCAATGTAAATTATGTTTCCAGCAACAATGCGATTTAAAATAAATAAATAAATTAGTCCATCAGCTCAAAACAACCTATTCAAAAAGACTATAAAAAAAAAATTGTAGTTAGATTATTAACCAAAACCAAACCGAACCAAAATTCAATAATAAAAACTCGCGTGAAGTGTGTGCATGAATTTTATTTTTACTATCATTGTCATGCACATATAAGGGTGACATATTGTATCGTATCGAACATACCGTATCGTATCACATACCGTACCAAATTTTTTTCGGTATGCAAAAATACATACCGATACCATATTGAAATTTAACTCGGTATACCGAAAAATTCGGTATACTAAAAATACATACCGCATATTTACACCCAAAAATATACCGTACCAAAATTTTTCGGTATGCGAAAATACATACCAATACCGTATCGAAATTTAACTCGGTATACTAAAAAATTCAGTATAGTAAAAATAAATTCCACTTATTTAAACCTATTGTTACTTGTTTCTAAATCAATGAGATTTGTGAATAATGTGGAGTGAATTAACGAATAAAACAAACGAGATATCACTGATATTGAGCCATTAATACCCAAGAACAATGATTGTTGATAGCTTGCAATGAATGCTAATAAGAATGCAGAAGGCAATAGATGGAGAGAGAGTTGTTGGGTTTGTTTCAACCCAGCCTTAAGGGTGGATTCAAAGATCCTTTCATTAATGCCTTGAAGGCTATATTTATAGTGGACGAATTTTGTCTTGGTCTCTCATCTGATGGGGGGAGCATTTAATTCGAGGACCTCTAATTAATGAAGGCAGAGCATCAGACCTCTCTTGGTCAGCCCGCCGGCCTATCTCGTCCCGCCAGCTGTACGCTGGTGGGATATTCTCTGAAAGTCAAAGTTTGGTTTCTATTATGGGGCATGCTCGAAACCTGATCATAAATATTACATTTGGCTTCATTTCCTTCTAAGGCTGATCTTGTCCGATTCTCTGAGGGTTGGCAGCGTATCTCGTACGGAGGTCGTACTCTTTTCTTTGTGTGGTGAAAATGACTTGCACGGCTCTGGAACTGAGTGGAGAGGAGGTCGAGTGGGGCTCATAGGGCCGAGCAAGGCCCAGGGGCCGAGCAAGGCACAAGGGCCGAACAAGGCCTCATGGCCAAGCAAGGAGAGTTGGCCGTCCGCAGGGAGGCCGACCACAGCATGGAGAGGCCGACCACGGGGGAGGGGGCCGAGCACAAGGGTGGAGGCCGAGCTCAAGGGAGGGGGCCGAGCAAGGCCCCTTAGCTTGACGTCCATTCGCAATCGTCTTTGAGGGGTGTTCACATAGAATCTTCTCTCGTAATATTCGTGACACAACACCCAAAAACATACCGTACCAAAATTTTTCGGTATGCAAAAATACTTACCGACGCCGTATCGAAGTTTAACTCGGTATACCAAAAAATTCAATATACTAAAAATACATACCGCATATTTACACATTTGGGTTAAATCAATTTTAGTATACCAAAAAATTTGGGTTAAATCAACTTTTTGTATTTGAGTTGGGTCATGCTACCCATTCCAGACTGAGATACATTACCAACTAGCCAATTGGGCCAATGGAATCCATTAGAATAAATACATAAACAAAATAAAAATTAAAAAGGAAGATGTCTAACACAATGTGGGAGGACAAAAATGTGACATTAAGCAATATATGACATTGTCCCAATAAGAGAGCATCCACACATTCTTCTGGTTCAATCCTAACAAGAAAATTACTACATTAATGGGTAGGGTATGCTAATTTAAAAAGGCCAACTCATAGAATATGTCCATAATACATCAAATCAAAGTAAACACAAAAAACGTATCATCAAATCACCATTTTAGAGATCGCCATTCATTCTGACACAAGAAATATGCTCGAAAACCGCACGAAATATGCATTCGATATGAAGCTCCAAAACTTGTTACCCAAAACCAGGTGTTATTGTCAAAGAAAATGTACTATGTGGAAGAATTTCCATTAGTGGTTTGCTTAGCCACATAAATCTGTTTCATCTTGGAAGGGGGAAAACCCTTATCCACACCCGAAGAATGGTTTCTTCCATGGAAACCCATCCTACGATATTCATTTCCCGCATTCCTCTGAGACTGGCCACCTCCTCTTTGATAATAGAGGCCACCAGCATTACCTCCCTGCTGCTGGTGTTGGGTGGATGTGCTCTTCTTAGAGAAGTGACTCTTCACAGAAGTTGCACTTGCCTGTTTCGCACTGTCGATTGAATCAATCTTCCCAGATCCAGCATTTGCACTTGCTGTCGATCTCAATGAATCTACTAGTCCTAATTCGGAAGGAAATGGGGCAACGATTGCATCTGCAGCAACGCTGAAACTCGGGGGGGCATTATCTGATGGTGTTGGGGTGCGAGACGACTCTGTTAGTGATTGGTGGTTGGGTTGAGAAGGCAACACACCTTCTACTTGTGGCTGCAGTGGTCGAGACACGGGGAGAGAATGAAGAGGAGAAGCAGGAATATGCCCCCATCGAGGCAAATCAGAGGCAGACTGGAAAAGAAAAGTCCCACTATTTTAATATGCGAAACACAATTTTCAACAAAAATCTTTGCATAATAAGTGATTCAAGAAAATAAAATATGAAAACAAATTCTCATATCCAGCTTCAATTTCACTTGTATGGTATGTTTGACTTGGGATTACAAAACCAGATTTGGGATTTCAAAATCTAAATCTGGTTCTACTTTGGGATTTTAGAATCCTATACATCTTACCCTACAAATAGATATAAACCCTACACATGCCATTTTTTCTCCATCACTCTCCCCAATGAACCATTGATGCAATTATAATTTCTTTATTCACTCTTCTTTGATTTATAACTTTTCACACATTTCACTTCTTCAACATCCAATAAAACACACTAATCATTACACTACCATTCAATAATTACAATTATAATCAACAATAATATAATAATACAACATCATGGACTCCTATGCATCATTTTAAATAAAGTTAAATCCTACCCTCCTTATATCTCAAAACAAACACACACCATTTCAAAATCCATTAAATCCCAAATTGAACATACCTAAATTATTCACCAAGGGCAAACAAAGGAAAATCACCTGTTCCCACGTATTAGATGTGCATCATGCAGAGACAAATGGTAGAGAGTGATGGGAGAAAGCAATGATTAAATGATTATGCATTTACCTGGAAAGGTGAGATATCAAACATGGGCAACGGCGGTGGCATGGGCATGAGCGGAGATCCAGGTGCTAGATGCTGAATTTGAGCTGTCATGGGAGCACTTCGCTGCAGAGTAGTCATATTCACATTGTTAATATCTCCCTCTTTAATATGCATGGCAGTGGATGCAGCAGTACTTTTCCAATCAGCTTGCTTTCCAGAGGGGATAAAGGTGGTACCCATAAAACTCAAACCAACCTGCCCGTATTGTCCAACTGGAGCAAAATGATTATAAACAACCATATGTGGAGGCCCCTGAACTCCAGGAATGCCGCCAGGTGGACCAATGAATGGACCAGAATATCCAGCTGGACCATAAAATGAATCCACACCAGAATGGCATTGCTGCCAGTTACCAAGAGGTCCAGAACTCGAAGATGGTGTAGCCTTTGGGGGCTGTGATTGAGGTCCAGAAGATTCTTCACGGGGACTGTAAGCAAAAATTGGCCCCCCCAACAACGGGTTCATTTCATAGTAGGGGAAGTGGGAAGGTGGGCCCGCAGGGAAATGAGAAAGGATCTGGCTTGAAGAGCTTTGAGGACTTGGCAATGGTGGCCACAGGGAGATTGGAGTTGTCTCAACAGAGAGATCTGCTGGAAGAGAAACCGTCAACAGCTCCTCACCCTGAGATTGAACCACACCTGCAAAAAACAATACGCAGTCAAATTCAAGAATGCTAACTCCCATATCCTCTGCAGTTCCCATTTTCAAGTTACACTTCAGTTCTACCTGTTGTGATGCCATCAATATCAGCACCTGCAAAACTTTTGGTATCGTTAACTGGACCCAAGCTGTTTCCAACTATTTCATCACTGCTGATGGCTGCAACAGCAACAGCAGAAGCGGCCGCTTCTGCTTCAGCCTCGCAATTTTGAAGGGCGCAAGAGTCATTTAGATGCTTCTCTTTCTCAAAGAAGAGAGAATTGTCTTTCTCTGATACAGGGAAACTACGGGATGCTTGCATATCAGGTCGGTTGGAACCTGGGGCACCAATCCCATGCGAAACAACACGGCTACTCGGAGGAATAACAGTTGGAGATGTAACAGCACCTGATTACAGATAATGTTGATTTAGGAGGCAATAGTTACAGCAGTAAAAACAAAGGGTATGATTGATTTGGGATTTATAGTATGTGCGTGTTTTGAGATTTAAATGGGCAGGATTTAACCTCATGTCAAATAGATGTGTAATAGTGTAATTTTGTATTAGTATATTATTGTTGATTGTAATTGTAATGTAATGACTGAATGATAGTGTAATAATTTTTTTTATTGAAAGTTGCAAAAGTGAGAATAAAGAGTGAAAAGTGATAAATAAAATAAGAGTGGAAATAAATGTTAGGGTTTATAGGTATTTTTAAGGAGAGAGTGTGGTGTACGAAAAAAATGTTAGGGTTTATAGGTATTTTTAAGGAGGATGTAAAAAAACGAATTCTAAAATACCAAAGTAGAACCAGATTTCGATTTTAAAATCCCAAATCAAACATAAGCTATTGTAACATAAACCTACCAAATTGGATTTTCTCTCCTGCAAGCAGTGAACTGATTGGGCTTGCACCTGTAGAAAAGGTTTTATCTTTTGCCAAAATGGATGACGTCTGCAGCATTGGGTCAGTGGAGCTGGAATGACCTCCAGCTGAAATGTGTGAATCATATCGAGCAGGTTTCATAGCCTCATCAATTTGCGTCTGGCTTAAAGACATGACCTGCCAGATAATGAATTTATTTACACAGTTGAGAAATATATATTTCAACAATTAAGCTTGTAAAATTTACAAGCATTGCAAAACTAGAATGGAAAACAGATCCTCCCTATGTCCCCTAATCTTGCAATAAAATGTCAAATAAGGCCATTGATATCAAGCAACCACTCATAAACTCATACTTTGACTACCAAAAAGGAGGCAGAGAGGTTTGGCAAATCAATGTCAAAGCTAATTATTGGCCTTCACTAATTAGCACTACCACATTGAGGACCTCCACTAAAAAAGTGGGAAAAAAAAGGGGGATCACTTGCAAACATGGCTTCCATATTAATGACACAGCAAGTATTTTGATAAATGATGCCTAATATTGAAATGAAGTGTCGCCTATTATACAGGAGTTGAGAAAAGCTGTTACTTGATTTAAAAAAATAACTTTCACAACTGACTGAAAACAAAGTCATTAACACAGGAATTTAGGGTGATTTTATGAAGAGTATGATACAATTATCAACACATGTTCGAACATATACCTAGAGATGTTACCCACAGCAGGTTGATTTAAACGGTCCAATAATATTGGAATCTAAACCTAACGGGTTTCAGGCTACTATTGGGCTATTTAAAATTGAAATAACTAGTACATAACATGATGAATTTAAACTTAACATATTAATTAAATAATAGATTATAATATAAGTCACACATTGTTAATTGAATCATATCACATCAACCAAATATAAAAAAGTTAAACATTCATGAAGAGATAAAAATTATTTAATATTCAATATCACTAATACTCAACAGTTTATCCTTATTTGTACAAAAAAGTTATCTTCTCACACATCTTTATCTAAATTATATATATAACAATAAAGATAAATTGCTAGTAATTTTATCATATAATTAAATTAAAAATTAGATTTAGAAATGTTAAATGGGCAGGCAGGCAAGCCCAAACCCATGGTGCAGTCATATAAAAATTGCCCTAACCCATTTTTTTCTATTTAAAATCCAAGAAGATATCCTAATAACCATAAATTATTGACATAATTCATTACCTTATTTTTGCTGTCAAACATTAAGCCAGACTCACGTTCTGCTCGGCTGTCAGAAACAGACACAGCGCCTGCTTGGGAAAGCCTGCCAGTACAAGCATATGTTGAAGAATATGTTAGCTACTATCTTTAAATAATATTAAAACATAGTGTCAATTAAGGAAGATGTACTTAATAGCCTGGGTTTCAGAATTAACAGGAGGAGTGCCAATTGGGGGCTGAGACGCTGCACTGGTAAATTCTGTTGATACTCCACTAACAAAGTGAGGACTCTCAGATGCAGCAAAATCAATTTGAGGGTTGACTGGTTCTTCACTGCCCAATGGTACAGTGTGTTTAGTTTGGCTTCTCACTATGTCCTTTTGTCTGGAAACACGGGGCTTGCGCAGTGCCTGACATGATGCAAAAGTGAAAGTCAAATTGTCTTCAACAGCATAAATAAAATTAAAACTAGACACATTATCACAAAGAAATCACCAAAGATGTATTAGAAAATAGTTTCCTATAAGCATTGATACCTTAGTGCTGCGTGCTTTTGCTTTGATTTCTTTTTCCCTCTGTTCTCGTCTATCATTCAGCATTTGCCTCTTGGATCTGACTTCAATGAAATCATCCTCATCGCTTGGGGCTTCAATGCCAGATTGTTTAAATACCCGCACAACCCCACTCTGTAAAGGAGCATCTACATCCTCCTCAGAACCATTTCTCCTCAAATTTGCTTGAGTCCTAGTTGACAAATCATTTCCCGTTTCTTTTACTGTCCTATCTCCCAGTTTAACATCTTGAGATATTATATTTCCAGAAGCCAAGGGCTCTGATTCAATTCTTTGCTTCATAATTCTATTAGAGACAGTACTTCGCTTAGACCCACTTCTAGTAAAAACTCCCACAGTCTTTCCCATGTAAGTAGGCTTACCATCTAAGCCTGCAGTACTAGAAGAAACCATTGCAGGTGCTTGTCTCCTGTCATTATCACGAACCCGGAATTCAGTTCGTTGGACAGTTCGTCTAGGTCTTCTCTGAAATCCATTTGAATCTGGAGGAATATCATGATTGTGGACCGATGATCTTGTGTGGGCATTTTTAACTGCATAAGCAAACCTTCTCCCCCTGCCACCAGATAATGGACCTAGACCTCTTGGTCCATTGTAATTCCTCTCACCAGCAACAGACGGCATCATTGGTTGTACAGATCCCTTTGCCTTTGATGCTGGCAAGTAACTCTTCGAAGCAGCATTATGCTGTCCCTTTTCTTCGGCCTGGGAGCCAGAGTCTGACTTCAACTTCTCATCACCTGGAGGGGAGACCCCAGAAGGAAATGAATGAACAGCAGAAATGTTATCATGAGTATCTGCCTTCAGACCTGTATTTGACAGAAAGAAAAGCTCCCATCAGATTGCTGGGGTGATAAAGAAACAAAATTTGACTGAATACTTATTAAAAAGGCTGGCTTCTCACCTTTGGTTGCAGTCTGTCTGGAAGCATCCTTAGGAGGTTCATGAGTGCCAGAGCCTCCGGCATTCTGATTCATATTAATATGGCCCAGCATGTTAGGCTGAAGATAAGACATCTGTTGTGGGGTCATTGGCAAAATTCCCTGTGACATAGGAGATGTATAACGAAGCTGACCAAACTGGAACATTGAGGACTGTGACGGATGCATATGAGTAATGGCTGGACCAATAGGAGGATGGATGTGCAGAGGCATCTGTATGGAACCAATCTGTATAGCAGGCACTGGAGATGGTATCAAAGAAGGACCAGAAAACAGCCCAAACTGAAGCTTGATTGGTAAATCACCCTGATTTTCAACTGGAGATGAAGAGGGCACATTAATAGCCTGATTACTGGCAGATGCAACATCACCTGAAGAGGATGACACAGTTTTTTGAGCACCATCTAAAAGATCTGATCTTGCTTCTGAATATGGGGCACCAACATGTTGACCAATTGACATTTCTGGTAACTTCCCACAGGAGCTATCAGCACTCGTCCTATGAGAATCATCCGTTGTTAGAAGACTATGTTCATCACAAGGAAATCCATCAACAATCCCTTTTTCTTCCATGACACCAACAGAACCCTCCTGAATCCCGAATGATCTTTCTTGATCACCAAAATTTTTCTCAATATCATCGCTTGGTATTACAACTTCAATACCCTCGTCAAAACCCAAGACCACATTGTCCATCACATGAGGTGAATCACATTCCTCAAGTTCCAATCTATCGAATTTTTGGTCCAGCTCGACATTCTCCTGATCCCTTTCACGCACTTCATCCTCTTCTCTGTAGCCATCTTCATCCTCATCGTACTCTTCTGGCAGCTGCATTGGGTCATCATTTTCAAGAGCCCATTCTTCATCGTCAACAACAGAAACTGAATCTGTCACAATCAACATTGTACTATTCCCAGATTTACCATTGTGAGCAGCAGATCCACTCCCAGTCAGCAAATTTCTTTTCCCTTCAGCTACAGCTGATGTTACAAGAGAATCTCCAGATTCATCCAACTCATCCTGGGAGAGATGAGGTGGCGAAGTTGGGGGACTGGAAACAGATAGAGAAGATTGTGAGTCACACCTTGATCCATTGTTCAATTTTGGGCCTTCACAGGTGCTGTTTTCTTGCTGCAGTCCAAAAATATCAGATGGCTCGAGACCTACATGATTACTGCCATAATAATCTGTCTGCCTGGTTGACTCGATCCTTGTTGCATTTGTATAATGAATGCCATTATCAAGAAAAGTTGACGGACCAGAACGTTCACCTACTCCTCTAAAATTAGGCCTTTGAGCTGAAGCAAGAGAAGGCGGGGGTAGGACACGAGGCTGTCTCACGGAATACCTTGACCTCGCATATGGATAAAGATCATTTGACTCGGAATTAGGATACAAGCGCTCCTGGTAAGGCTGATGTGTAACACTTCGAGTGCGCCCCTGCCCCCAACCATTATCACCATATCTATCTGCAATATCATGAAATTCTGAATCCATCTCCCTGAATTTTCCAAATGAGTCAGCATTCCCAGAGAGGTTCCATCTGTGGTCCTTTTGATAACCAAACTCATCTGAATAGGACTCTTGCACTCCAGTTTTCAAATAAGGCCTAGAAGGCATGTATCCAGCTCCTCCATGTAACTCTTTGCGTGGGCCTGTTCTGCCAACACCAATTGCATCTCGCCTTGGACTGTAATGACCAGTTTCCTGTTCTGATAGTGGTGAGTGGAAGCCAGCAACATTTTCCACATCCCTTTTCCAAGAATTAATGGATTTTCCTCTGTCGAGAGAGCTTGAAGAACTTTCTCTAGAAGGGTATGCCCTTGAGCTCATATCAGCAGGTCTGTTATGAGCATATGACTCAAATGAACCTGAACTCATCACATTTTCTACCACTCTCTCCCCATCTTCCCAGGTATCCAAATCAACACTCCTGGATATATGATTTTCCTTCAGAGCTGCATCCAGTTTCTCATCCACAATTGTTTTAGATGCAGAAACATCGTCCTTTGCACCTTCAGCCTGCTTCCTGGCCATCTTAGCTTCCAGTTCTAGGAGCATCTGTTTGGCAGCTTGCTTCCTTCTCTCCTCTTCCAGCTGCATTCTTTTCTTCTCTTCTTCCCTGGCAATTCTCTGATCTTCAGCTCTTCGAAGAGCCTCGAGTTGCTCCTGTTCAGCCCTCCAGGCAGCTTCCCGGGCTTCCTCTTCCACCCTTCTTTGCCTTTCCTCCTCTTCCCTAATCCTTCTCAGTTTTTCCTCCTCCTCCCTTCTTGCTTGCTCTAAAGCTCTTTCTTGTTCTTCAATGATTCTCTGTCTCTCAAGCTCTTGCATTTTCTGGACTCTTTCAAGCTCTGCCTCAAAAGATTCCCGAACAGGATCATGAAAATCAGTCGATTTGGCAGCATCTTTTTTTCTCTTAATTACCTCAACAAGACCCTCTGAGAAGATATCCCTTTCATCAAATCCTGCAGAATCGAAGTCTCTCGAGAATGGATCCTCTAAGAATGACCTATCACTATTTGAAAACCGTTTGTTTCGACCCATACCCAGTATGGTGTCGGTTGGAGGCCTTCTCCCACTAGAAGCAAGAGATGGTTTTGATGATGTATTATTCTGAAAATTATCAACCCTATACTTATGAGGGTGTTCGGGGATCTGGCGGTCCCGAGAATTACGATCAACCCCTCTGTTATTATAAAATTCAGTTGGACTATGTCGCTGCATCTGTTGTCCTACGTGTCCCAACTCCCTCCTTCCAAATGCAGAATCCCTGTTAAGCATGGTGTTTCCATCTCGAACAGTATCTCCATAATGAGGTGGGACGTATTTATTCTCCTTTAACATATTATTACTGGCCATTCTTGCACCAATATCAACTCTGTTATTTCCCATTTCTTGAGAGCTAAATCCATCTTTTGACAATGGTGAAGTTCTCCAATTGTCGACTTCCTTACCTTCCCTACTAGGTGCTCTTAGATCTTTGTTGTACGGGTCCGTCTTAAGGACTTCACTGGAAAAATTCTTACCAGTTTCATTGTCTCGCTGACCCCGTCTGTCATACTGATTTAAAGCTGGTTTGTGAGGCAAAATACTGGGCCTAGGCATGTCAAAATCCCTGTACCAATAGCTTTCACTGTTTGAATATCCAATATCTCTTCCCCGTTCCACAAATCCATGACCTGTGTCACGCTCATCATCTGCCCAATCCGACCTGGGATTCATACGAACCAGTGGCAACGGATCAGGAAAATACTCTTCTTGCTTCCGAGTTTGGTCAGCCATTCGTCCACCAACCCTTCCACCATTTTCCCTTGATCGGTCAGTACTGCCCAAGGACTGCCCCAGCGGTTGCACATCTGCCATTGGACCCAAATGGTAGCTGTCCTCTGTATTCTTGCTCAATTCCTCATGTACAACCTGTTTATTCTTCGAATTAAACCCATCCTTCTGTTTCTGTGATGCCCCAGATGAGACAGGCCTTGCAGCCTGTAGTGACGGGAAATCCTCACCTCTCAGAAGCATGGCTTTCTCCGCAGAGGGTAGAGAATCTCGAGATGCAGAAGCAGGACCCACAAGTCCAACCCCAGTAGAACGAGCAGAAGGAGGCATATAAGAACCACTGCCAATTCTACTTGCCCCAGCTGTCTCATTCATTCCATCAATGTCTACACCACTATCGTTCTTCTCCACCAATGGAGTAGCAGTTGCCACAGGTTTAGTCCACCCCACACCCGAGGAAGTAGGTCTGGATCCAGTGCCACTACCAGCACCGGGCCCCGACCCACCAGGGCCTGACATATCAAACTTCTCATGCTCTTTCCTCAGTGAAGGCAAATTCAAAGGGGGTGGAACAGATAGCTTTGAAGCAACCTTTTGGACACCACCTCGACCCCGAGACAAAACCAACATCCCTCCACCACCGCCATTCCCTGCCCGACCCCGTCCGGCGGCGGCGGCCTGGCCATAGGAGCTGCCACCGCCACTAAAATGTGAAAAATGAGAATGGTGAGAAGGATGATGCTGCTGCCCATAAGACTTGTTCAGATTCACGGATACAAACTTGGCGCCATGATTGGCCATATCCAAACCCGAGCCGAAACCCGAACCTGAAAACAGGATCTCCGACAGCACGCCAACGCATCAAAACCCTAACCCTGAGTACTCCCCTCTCACTCTATCTCCGCCCTCCACAACAACAAAATAATTGAATCAACAGTTCCCTTTTAACAGATCTCGCTGCAGCAACACATAAGAATATAGAAATAAAACGAAAACCCTAGGACTCGAAAGTATCAGAAAATAATCAACAAAATTCAATTAATTGATATAATCTTATTATTTCAGCATAAATAAACAATAGCATTAGTTTAATTTAATCCCGAAGATGAAAATCAATCGGGGATCATGCAACAATTGGCGGTGGTGGGAGGAGACGTACAGTGAGAGCGTACCTCAATGGCGTAAGATAACAAGCGGCAGGGTTATTAACGTGCGCCGACCAGAGAGCGAGGGATGTGAGATAAGAGAGAGAAGCCCTACTGCGTACTTTAGTACGAGGGACAGATTACAAATTTATCAGAAATTTATCAGATTTGATTTTGTTTTATTTTTCTTAATTCTTTTTTTCAATGATTAATTAATAATAAAAGAAATGAAAGATATATAAGATAAAGAAATGAAAGATATAAGATGAGGGGCTTTCTTAGCATGTCCTTTCGGTTACCTTCAAACCAACCTGTATCTTGGGTTTTGTCACCATGCATCTTTATGTTTTTTTGGGGAATTTGAAATTTTCTTAATTGGAAAATCAGTAAAATTATATAGCAAATATTTGTGTGCACACTAAAAAATAGTGTCCACAATATTTTTATTTAATACTACACTGTAATTAAATTAGACTATACAATGTTGCTAACTAAAATAATACTATACAATGTCTGAAATAATACTACAATGTAACCAAACTATTACTATACAATATTTGAAATAACACTATACTGTAACCAAACTAATATTATACAGTACATGAAATAATATTACACTGTAACCAAACTTTGTGCACATAATTTTTATTGTGCACAATATGCACACAAATACAACTCAAATTATATTAAATGCTCACATGATCGGATCAAATTTGAAAGTCCAACTACAAATTTTGACGGGGTTATTACAATAATGGGAGTTCTTGTAGAAACGAGAAACATGAGCCCAAGTATTGATACTCCTCTTAATAAAAGAAATCAAACAATTAGAAAGCAAAGAAAGAGTATCCCTACAAGCATCAATATAATCACCAAAAGTAGATAAATTACTTTACAAAGAATCAATGGCATCTACCACCAACTTAGCATCTCCTTCCATTAACTCTCAAAATTTGTATTTAATTTCTCGAACTTAATTTGACATGTGATTTTAAATTTTCTTAAATTTCCTTTAATTCTACCATGTAGTAATGATAATAATACTTAAGTATAATACATCTAATTTACGTATTCTCCAAACATAAGTTTTAAGGCACAATCAATTATCTAGCACTCACTTCTAAGCATCATTACTTACTAAATTTTGCCAGTGTCATACACGTGTCTGTTGTAAATATTAGTTTAGGTAGATTTATTAATATTTTAAACGAAAAACTAATAAGAATTATATAACATAATTGAAAAGGACCTTAATATTTTTAAATAGTAATTGTTATGTGTATTTAGTTGATTTTATTATTCGTAATTTATTATTAAATTGAATTCATGTTAAACATATTACAATTAATCTTTCTTCATTTCTTATCCACTTCTGTAAAAAAATTAAATAAAAAAATCTTCTACAGTTATTTAAATTCATATGAGGTTATTACATTTCTTCGTCCGAGTGAATCTTTTCCTTTCTTCTACTTTGGGATTTCCCACTTAGCGCTTTCTGCCGCTCGGTTGAGAACCTTTTGATACTCATTTTGTCGTCCTATGATGAATCTGCGGGTCTTAGATCGCACATTAAAATCACCTTCTGGGGAGGTCCGTTTGATATCCAAAAACTGCTCAGCAACAGTCGGACAAGTGGGGAATATTAGGGCGAACCATCCAAGCATTGGCTAGGTAAGCGTCCTGTAGTAAGAGGAGTTGTTATGAACCCTATAGACCATCCCCATGGGGGTGGTGAAGGCCGAGCTTTTGTGTTTTTTGTATTTATGTATTCACTAAAGAATATAAGTTGAAAGATACTCCATACAAACAAAAATGGGGCCGACATGTGGTGGTGGTGATGGTGAGAGGGAAATAGACGGAGATGAAGTGAGGGTGCTGCGGTTGGGCTATTTTAGCAATAGTGAGGGAGTGCGGCTGAGGCTGCGCCGTGGTCAGCGCGTCGGGGAGAGGATGCAGCAGAGACAGCTGAGGTCAGTAGTAACGGTGTCGTGCTTGTTTCATTGGACGCGGTGGCTTGCACGTTAGAGGGTAGTAGAGGTTGTGTCGTCTCATTAGGTGCGGCAGCTCACGTGTTGGAGGGGGCAGGGGCCGCAAACGAACTACAAGCAGTGATGCCTAATGGAGACTAGAGATGGTTAAGGGCGACCAATGGCGGGAGCGTCATGTTTCCGGCGAGTGGGAGTGGTCGACAACTTCAGCTGAAACTTGTTTCTCCCTCACTGTTTCCGTTGCTTAGTTTTCTTCAACTTAGTTTGTTCTAATTTCTTTTTATGCTTTGTCACAACAATTGATTTTTGGGAGAAAGCTTACAGAGTGTTGAATGTTCTTGTGTACGGTATTTTTCAGTAAGCTTTTTTCTAGAATTTTTGGTGTGATTTGTCATTGTTGCTTGTGAAGTATTGTGCAAATGGTATTTTGCAGTAATATTGCTAGTAGGTTGGTGATGCGTAAAAACTGACCTATTATTCCCCACCTGGGATAACTTCTGGTTGAGCTAGATAATTCCACGTAATTGTCTTCTCCACGAGTCCAAAGACCTGCAAAAATACGCCGGAGGGCTCTCCGGCGTAGGCACTCCGATGTTCAAGTCAGATCACCGGAAAACTCTCAAGAAAAGTGTATTCAAATATTTAAAAAAAATCATAAATATTATGAATTATCAAAAAGTGATAGTAATGGGGAATGAACTGATATGCATAATCAAGCATAAAATTAATACCCAAGAAAATTATGATAATATTTTAATTGCTAAACACTCAAACAGGTCATGTAAAATATATTTTATTTTTACTAAAAGCACACAAGATCTCATTTTAGCATAGAAATAGAACAAACCATACACAACAACAAATCTGTTTAATATATAAAGGAATTAACTGAATGTTTACCTATGAGTTAGGGGCGAACAAGATTTTAATTACTTTATATTATTGTGCTGAGTATTCTCTGTAGATGTTATACCAAGCTTGCTTACGTGGAAGATGCTTCTAGAAGATATCATGCAGATAATTGGAGTCAGTTAGCCAGAGTTTGTTAGTTAGTTATGTATTTGTTATGCAGCCTCTATAAATAAGTGTAGCATGCTCTGTATTTCATATGCACAATTATGTACTGATTACAAATCAATGAATACAGATTTCTTCCATGCTAAATTCATATTGCATATTCAACATGGTATCTAGAGCCACTTAGTATTATTATTTTTTTTTTTTTTTGCAATGGCACCTCGTCAGAATCCTGCTCCTAATCCGACTTCTAATCCATGGCCGGCTTTAGTAAACAACACGACAGCTTATCCTTCAACTATTGCTGCTTCATCTAATGATTCTGATGACGTTTCTCACGGATCTGGTCCTGGACATGAGTATCCAGGTATGAATTTATTTCGATTTTGCTTATTCGAACTAACTTTGTCACTTGGAGCAAAGTTGTTTATCTAGCTCTTGGTGCCAAGTCGAAGATAGGCTACATTGATGGTTCGATCTTACCGCCTGATCGCAATTCCGATGAATATTATAAATGGAGACGAGTGGATTCTATGGTATCCTCATGGTTAATTGGTGTTATGTCAAAGGATTTGGCTGAACCATTCATATCATCCTAATCTTGTCGACTTCTGTGGAAAAAAATTCGTGAGCGCTATGATGTTATGAATGGCACTAAGTTGTTTCAACTCCAGCAGAGTGTGTATAACTTGAAGCAAGGGCATGATACAGTGGACGTATTTTATGGTAAGATGCAAAAACTTTGGGATGAACTTGATGAGTTTTCAGTGATTAAAGGCTGCACATGTACAAATTGCACATGTGACATTGAGAAGCAGATAGAGGATAAAGAGATGAATAATCGCCTAATGCAGTTTCTTATGGGTTTGAATTCTGATTTTGAAGCAGCACGTAATCAGATTTTATATCCTTGATCCATTACCTACGATAAATAAGGCTTATTCGATAATTCAACGAATTGAGCAACAACGAGAAATTGAATCAGTGGATGCTTCTGCTATGTTTTCCAAGGCTGGAAATAGAAACTTTGTGATGAACTTGATGAGTTTTCAGTGATTAAAGGCTGCACATGTGACATTGAGAAGCAGATAGAGGATAAAGAGATGAATAATCGCCTAATGCAGTTTCTTATGGGTTTGAATTCTGATTTTGAAGCCACACGTAATCAGATTTTAATCCTTGATCCATTACCTGCGGTAAACAAGGCTTATTCGATAATTCAACGAATTGAGCAACAATGAGAAATTGAGTCAGTGGATGCTTCTGCTATGTTTTCCAAGGCTGGAAATAATTTCTCAAGGAATAATTTCAATCCTCAAGCCACTATTTCTCCCTAAAAATTTATAGTCTATACGAAATTTTGATATCCATCTTGCAAAGTGTTTAAGACTTCCGTTGTATGTGTTTCTGTATCGTTTTATATTTATGTTGTTCTTCGAATGTACCAACATTCGTGACAACATTCTGTCATTAAACTCACGCACACCCTCAATTGGCACCAGAGCCATTAAACTTGTTATCCTGAGTTTTGATCCTACATTTGGTGTTGGTCCCGGACGAGATGTGCAAGGAGGTGGAAAGTCTAGAAGGGGGGTTGAATAGACTTTACCACACTCAAAACTTTTTACAACTTTTCGTGAGCTGAGTGTGAGGTTAGAAGACTTTGAAGTCTTCTGCAGCAAGGTACTCAGAGTGTGCTAAGTGAGATCAACAGACTTCGGAAACTCGAAGTCTTCTGATGGTGCGGAAGCTAATCTCGTGTGTATTTGAAAAACCCTTTTAAAGAAAACCTTTGAGAAGAATACTTAGCAAGATTAATGCAGGTTTATAAAAACGATGATGAATGAGCAGTTATAATTATGAATGCGAAAAGTCAGAAAGGCACGAGAGATTTTTATAGTGGTTCGGATATAACGATCCTACGTCCACTCTCCCCGATTCCACAGGGGCCTTACTATCCACCAAACTCGGTCTTGTCTCCTCTAATCTCCTTGAGGATTCGACCACAGGGAGTTTAACAAGTTTACGCCCTTGGTACAATCGATTCGATCTTTGAGTGTTTAACTCTTAGATCTAAAACAATCAACCTTTTCTCGTCTTGAGATAATGAAAGGTGATTTACACTTCCTTGACCAAAAATAAATCTCTTAGAAAATTCAACGTGTTCGATCAATTTCTGGTATGAAGAGTTAAGCGTGAATTACAATGAGTGAAGGAGTTGTTCTTGATGTTTCTCGCGCGTGTATCTTTTAAAAATCCTTCACTTCAGTTTTTATGATTCTGAATTTGACTAGTCGTTAGGCTAATTTGTCAATCGATCTTCAAAGAAATGGTAAGTGATCGTTGGAAGATTTGTTTGACTTTGGATAATTGATTTTCTGATACCAATCAATTATGTCGTGATTGATCTTGATTGATAATCAAATCTTCACTTGACTGACTTGAGTATCTTAGAGTTATCTTTCGACTTTTGTTATCCCCGATGAATTTCTTGAAGTCAACTCTAGCAACTTTCAACCTTGCTCCAAAGACATCTAAAGCTTGCTTTGTAGCATGGATTCCAACCTTGCTATCTTCACTTGAACCTTTCTTGACAATACTTCTTTTGCGTAACTCTTATCATCTCTTCTTGATCTTCATGACGCCCTTCTAAATGACTTGAACGAAATCTCTCTTAGATCTTTAAGTCTTCTTATCAAAGCCTTTTAGTTCTCAACCAATCTGATACGAGAAAGGTTAAGCCTAGCAAGTTTATCTCGTACAAAGACATAAACCCTATCTAGATCATCAGCTGACTAACAGGTTCAGCTGGTCCTATTACACATAGGTTTTAAGAACATCATCAAAACATACAAATTCAAATCCTAACATTTGGTATGTATTATTGCAATGGATTATCCTACGACTGCTCCAATTAGGCCATCGATTCTTGATGGAATGAATTATGCTATTTGCAAGCCTAAGATGCGCATGTACATCAAATCCATTGATGAACGTGCATGGAGGAGTATTTTAACTAGATGGATTGCACCAATAGTTCCAGCAACTGATGATAGTGAAGCCCAAATAAAAAGAGAGTTTGATTGGACAAATGATGAAGTAACTACAGCCAGTTTCAACTGAAAGGGACTCAATGCCATATTCACTTCTACGGATGTTTCCATGTTCAAAATAATCTCTAATTGTGTTTTTGTAAAAGAAGCATGAGAGAGATTACAAGAACATTGTGAAGGATCTGAGAGTGATGAAGGACAAAGATGCAGATGCTTGGAACCAAGTTTGAAAATCTAAGGATGAGGGAAGATGAGACTATATCCTCCTACAATGAAAGAATAACTGAGATTTCTAATTAATCTTGTTGGTCCCACTTGGTTGAGAAACTTAGAGAAACTTGAATTAACCCTCTAGGAAAAATCTAGAAGGGGGGGTTGAATAGATTTTTAGATTTTTGCAAATCCTTTTAAAACTTACTCAAAACTTCAAAGTTACACAGCGGAAATTCAGTTTTAAACTCAACTTGAACAAGATCAAAAGCAGACTGATAATTTTAGTTTTAACTTTGATTCTGAAATTAATCTTTGAATAATAAACCGAAAATTGAAAAGAAACAGATAAGTAAATAAAAGCAGTAAAGAACACCAGATTTTATAGTGGTTCGGATTATGAATAATCCTACATCCACTCTCCTTCTCCAACTTGAAGAAGGGACCAGCTTACTACTTTCTTACTTACAACTTACAGCTTACGACTCTCTTCAAATTTTCAAAATACTCCTAACTCCTTCTCGTGAATCTAACAATTACAGTGAGTAGTGGATTTTCGAAGATTACAAGAAAAGTGTTCTATAAACACTTGAACTTTGTGAAAAACTCTTTAAAAATGAGGGAAATGAAAGTGATCGAGATCTGAGTTGTGAATAATGTGTAAATCGAATTTGCATAATTGTATTGAAAAATAAAACTAGACCTATTTATAAGTCTGTAAAGACAATCAGTTTGTTAGTCAGTTTCTAACAAACTAAAACTGCTCAACAAACTTAATCTTGAAAACTATTTCTTCCTCAGCTGATTTTATCCTTCTCATCTGCAGCTGACTTGGTGAAGACTCGTCTTTCTTAATCTACTCAGCTTGTCTTGACCTCGTCTGAGCTCTTCATTATAGTCTCCTGCAGACGAGTAGACTCGAGCTAGTCTACAGATGACTTGCAACCTCTAATCTCCAGCTGACTAAATCATTCCTTGACCTAGTCTGATCAGCTTAGTATAGGGACTTGATCTTTGCTGTTTTCCAGGGTTGTCTGATCGTCTGAGCTGCTTCTTTTAACTCATCAAAACTTTCTTAGTCTAACAATTTCCCCATTTTTGATGAAGTTAAAACCTACAAGAAAGAGACACACTTACAGCTGAAGTTAGTTTAGAGTTAATCAGATAGGTATATCAGAACACATTTTCACTTTAAACAGATTCATCCAACATAAAGCACTTAATTCAAAAAAAAAAAATATTTTAAGTCTTTTAGACTTTTTCAAAATAAAAAACTTTTAAGTCTTAGGACTTAGAAAATTTTAGACTTAGAAAATTTTTGAAAATTTTAAGTTTGAGATGATAAATTTCTCAGATGATTAAAAAAAATTAAGATTTCTTAAAAAAACTTTAAGAAATAAGACAAGTAAAACTCATCAGTCAAACATATATTTATTCACATCAAATTTACATATTACAGAAAGATTAGAGAATTAAGAAGATAAGGAAAGAAAATGGTCCTTTGGTCAGACTCCCCAGTGATAAGCTTCGGGAATGGCCAACCAAGTGAAGACCCTTTTCCTCAGCTCCTTCAGCTCTTCTTCACCCTTCAGTCCTGACTCTACTTCTACCTTGACAATGATGCCTTTGATCCAGTTCATGTCTATAGAGCCATCAGGGTTAGTTTTGGGTCTGCCTGTTTCATAGGCTGGGGCACACAGATCAGCATTGAAGAACTTGTCTGCTTCGACAATCAGCCGATGGTATAGATCTGCATCTTCTTTCTCAATCCACTCATGCCACCTAAGGTCCTCGTCCTGAGCTGCAGAATCAGACCCCTTCAAGATGTACCAATGATACATCCATCTGGCGTCTAGATTCTTTTCTTTATACTCTTTAAACAATTTTCCAGCGACGACCTTCGGAGGATTGAGTGTCCGATGATATGGTCTGAATTCGGCTTCTTCTGCCCCTTTCATTTCCCATTTTCTGACTTCTTTGCTCCACCTCATCTCTAGCCCCTTATTCTTCTTCTTCAGACGCTTTCTCTCCCTTTCTCCATACCAAGTCTGCTCTTTCCTTATCCTGCTAATATGTTCTTCAGGAAGATTTGAGTAGTCGGGCTCCCTTTTCCTTTTTTCAGTCAGGGTGGGCTTGGGACTCAGTACATTGACTGGAGCTGGCTCTTTAATAAGCTTCCCTTTGCCTTTTCCTTTTACCTCAGCTGTTGTTTTTTCTGACTCTTTTATTTTTGCAAGCAGCTGGGCAGACCTGTCCTCCTCTTCTTTCTTCCTTCTAGCCTCGTCTTCCCTCAGTGCTTCCTCCAATTGGCTAACCCTCAGCTGTAGTGCAGCCAACTCATCAGATTTGATTCGAGCTTCTTCCTTGGCTGCCTGCAGCTCAGGTGTACTGGCCTTAGTGCCAACTTCTTTTCTGGTTTCGTTCACAACAGCTGTGAGGATCTGCTCTCTTTCTTTCACCTCCTGTTCTCCCTTTTTGACTTCATCAGCTAGGGTAGTCAGCTTTGTCTTAAGATCTTTGCATTTGACTCTGAAGTCTGATCTATCCATAGTCAATGAGTCTACTACAATTGCATTGTAGTCTGTGGCTTGATTCTTCAACCCTTGCACCTCCTCCTCCAAGGCTTTCACCTTCTCAGCAAGAACAGAGTTAGTAATAGAATTAATCTTTTGAATTAGATTTACCTCTACTTCCCTCATCTTGGAAATCATCGTTTCAGTGATTGCCTTCACCATCTTCCTTGTCTTCTTCTTCATCTTTTTCGCAAATGTTTGTTTTATCTTCTTCTCCATTTGAGCTACGATGGAAGAGATGGCTGAAGTGGGGCTAAGGTCACTGTCCTCATCCTCAGAAGAGGATTCGGATGAGGAGGAAGTGGGAGTATGGGGTTCAGATATTTGAGGAAGAGGGACTGGTGAGCTCATCTGGATGTCTTCCAGGAAAGAGTAGGAAGGAATCTCAATTTCAGGTGGATGTGTGGTTTGTGTTTGTGGAGAGGTGGAAGGTTAAGTTTCAGATAAGGATATGGTAGATGAGGTTGGTTGTTCAGTTTGTGGGATGATGGTGGGAGTGGGGATGGTTTCAGGTTGGGTGGAAGAAGGGATGGTTTCAGATGGAGTTGTGGTGGATTCAGTTTGTATTTGGACTGTGGGAGTTGGACTGGTGATTTGGGGCAACTGTGGTTGTTGTAGAGGCTTTGAGGTGCCAGCCGGGCACACCTCTTCATTGCCAGGTGGAGATTGAGATAAAGAGAGAGAAGAGTTGGTACCTTCCTCCTGAATAGAA
This sequence comes from Paraleonurus japonicus, assembly GCA_030762865.1. Lineage (NCBI taxonomy): Eukaryota > Viridiplantae > Streptophyta > Magnoliopsida > Lamiales > Lamiaceae > Paraleonurus > Paraleonurus japonicus. Next base: position 29,960,786 of record CM061057.1, read on the forward strand.
GAGAGTGCAGCTTCCTTGGCTGGTGAAGAAGGAACCTCCAATTGAGCAACCTCAGCTGCAATCTCTAGGACTGGAACTTCTTCTGAAAGTAGGGTTGAGGCTTCCATCTGACGGCCTGAGCTTCCTGAAGATTCAGATGTTTGTGATGTCCTGTGGGGTCTCCTCTGAAGGATAAACTGATTATCCTCATCTGAATCTTCATCTGATGGTTGGCTGGTAACAGCTTCAGATGACTCTGCTGATGGCTTCTTTTCAGAGACTTTGACAAGCCTTCTCCTCGACCTTCTCCTTGGAGACCTTACTGCAGCTGTTGCCTCCTCAGCTGTCACTACCACCACAGCTGGATCCTCGGCTGATATAGCTTCAACTCCGGTCTCAACCACCGGCTCTGCAGCTTCAGCTGCTGGAATTTCTTCTCTTTGAGCATCAGCTGCTTGTCTTCGAGCCACCGCAGCTGCTGCCTGCTCCCTCTGATTCCTAGCCTCGACTGAATCATCATCGAAGTCTGGCAATCCACCTATCCTTTCATTTTTTGTCAGCAATCCCTTCTATTTTGAATATTTTTTCAGCCCTTCCCTCGTCTCAAATCTCTTATTTAGTCCCTCCATTAATACTGTGATCTTATTAAATAGGCTCACAGTTGAAGAAGCATTCCAGTCTCCTCCATCAGGATTATATAGTAATCTCAGATTCTCCTCTTTCAGCCTTCGAAACAGTAAATCAACCTAATCCACTCTAATTCCATTGAATATCGCCCTCATACAGCACAAACGCGGCTTAGTTACTCCATCATGAGAGCTTTGATCTCCCAGGATTGACTTTGTCACGATTGTCATAAGCAATCTGTACTTCCTCCTAAGAAGATGTTTCTTCAAATCTCTCATTGTCCCTCTGTAAGTTACTCTTGCAAAAATGTCGAATGATTCCTCCCATTCATCTTCCTTATATACCAGAGGATTTACCCCTTCCATCGAGGTATCAAGGATTCTCGCCACATTCTCCTTTATATACTCTAGCTGAGTACCTTCTACAGTGGTTTTGAAGCCATTCTCTGTGAATACACTGTTGGCCAGGAACTCAGCTCCAATGAAATCCGCCGTTTTGTTTTCTAGAGATTTAAATGAACAAAATCCTCTTAGTCTCGAAGCTTCCAATAACCCTATAATCTCCCTGGATTCTCTGTCACTGGTTGTGTCAAAATCAACGAACATTTCGGCTTTGAGTTTATTCTTCACAGTCTCTGAATTCATTTTGAAATCAGATTTTGCAGAGGTTATATAAGTAGGGGGTTTTGGTAATTGGGAAGAAGAGGATGCCATTTAGTAACTTTTGAGAGTATGAAAATTTTGCAGTAATTTTCTGAACAGGGGAATGTGAAAGTGAAATTTTGAAATTCTGAAGTTAAGATTTTAAACGAAGAGGAGAGAGAGGGAAAGTTGAGAAGATGATACGTGGCACGATCTCAGAAAATGAATTTTAACCGTTGATTTAAGAAGGCGCGTGTAAAACATCAATGGTTAAGCAAGAAAACCGCTTCAACTTCAGGCGCGTGGCCTCTACGCGTCTTGATTTGTGTAAAAAGTAACTGTTTATCCTATGGATTAGACGGTTAATAGGTCTACTTTATACAGAAGTAATTAGTATACCTGACGTCATCCTAGGGTTACCTTACTTCGTATAAAGGTTTTCTAAAACAGATGGTTTTACAAAATCAACTGATAAAGTACCACGTCTGTTTTTTTTTGGCAAACTTTTAAACACTAGCTAAAAAATTTTTTTTAAAGGCTTAAAAAAAAAATTTCAAAGGATGATAGTAGAATTCAAAAGTAAAGATGTCTAGAAGAGATGATTTATAATCAGATCATTGGAGTGAATTGATACATGTTTTTAGGGCCTATTTTAGTGCAAAAAGTGAGCTAAAGTGTTAGTTTTTGTGCATAAATGTGAAAAGTATCACTCTTTTGCCTAAAAAGTATTATTTGTGAGATTTTGATGTTTTTCGTCCATTTTGCAGGTAATTCGGTGGAATTTTGCCAAACCGAGAGTACCACTAGGCTTAGAATGAAGAGACGATCATACGGGATGAAAACGGGGGTCGGGGCCGAAGCCCCGCGCGAGAAAAGTGCCCTGGACTCGAGCTCTGGTCGAGGGCCAAGAGCCTCGAGTCGAGGGCTATGCAGAAAAGAACTAAATTTGGAAAAAGGCAGAAGCCTCGAGTCGAGGCCTGACCCTCGACTCGAGGGGGTAGTTTTCCAGAATTTTTGTATTTAAAGAGGAGAAGCAGGGCATTTTAGAGACAACATATACACAATTTAGAATAGCAGTTAGTAGCGGTTTTGGGGCGATTTCTCAGGCCCCAAGCCATTTCTTCCTTGTAGTTAGAGTAGAAGTTAGATTTAGGATTAGATTTCCATTGATTGTTGGTAGATTAGCCATAGATTAGCCTTAGATCTTGTAATTCTTTCAATTCAAGCTTGTAATTCATTTGGAGATTGGTGTTGAAGACTCAAGCATTCCTATTATTGTTAATTGAAGATCATTTGGTGATGTTTTTCCTCTTTTGTCTCTTTAATTTCTTAATTGTTGTGATTTGCTTTGTGTTTGATCAATTCTATCTTCTTCCCATGGATTTCACCATGGGCTAACTCTCTTGTGCTTGGGTTAATTGAAATTGATGATGATTTAATTGATGATGCTATAATTGTTGATGATTGGAGATTAATTGAGTAGATTTCTTACTAATTGTGATTCTCATTTGTGCTTCATGCATAATTATCTCTTTAGATTAGTGTTTGATCACCCTAGCTATAGACGAGAGTTGCGCTAACGTGATTCGGGATTAATCGGGTGATAATTGTGTATGAATGTGTGGATTGGGTGCTTCGGAATCGAGAGATTAGTTGCACTAAGGATACTCACATTAGTTTGTTTCCTAATTGTGATTCTTAATTGTGTTTTGTGTAAAATTGTCTCTTTTGATTAATGGTTGATCACCCTAGCAATAGGCGAGAGTTGAGCTAACGTGATTAGGTGTTGATCGAGTTTCAATTTTGCATGATTGTATGAATTGTGGATTTCTACATTGAGAGATGGGAAAGACTAAGGATACTCACATTAGGCATTGTGATTTTAATGGAGTGATTAATTTCATGATGGTTTATGCTTTCTATCTTAGTTGATTTGCAATTTGATTCAATTGTAGCTTGTTGATTGATGATTCATTGATGGATGTTAATCCTAGCACCTCTATCCCACCATTTAGTGTTGTTTTTGTTATCGCATTCTTAGTGTTCGATCAATTGTTTGCTTGTTGTTTAATTGTATTCTTGCAAGTGTTTTGTTGTTTTTAGTCCAAACCATTGTTGCAACTCTAGTCACTAAGAACTCATATTTCTAGGGCCTCATGTGCATACTTTTTCCCTTGGGTTCAATATTTTGTTGATTGGTCTTAATAACTCTTGCCCTATACACTCCAATCAAATGGCGCTGTTGCCGGGGAATTAGTTTTTGCGCCTTAAGTGAGACCTAGAAATTGTTTGAAGTGGCTATTTGTTGCCTTTGTGTTCGTGTTTGTTTTGTTATTTTTGTTTGAATTTGATACTTGCTTATCTTGTCTAGATGGAAGGATACAACTCATACATGTGGAATCAAGAGTATTATCAAGATAGTAGGTTGTATTCTCCACACTTTGAAGAATCTGGATACAATAATTGGATGAGCTTTGAAGATAATTCTCATTTGCAACAAGTTCCATCCAATTATGAAGATTGGAGATATGAAGAAATTCCTCCCCAACCTCAAGAGATGTTCCCATACTATGAGCCTTATGATCAACCATTTGATCTATGTCTTGGATTTGAGTGTCAAGGAGCATTGGAAGGAGGTGATTGCTATGATGATAGGAGAAGCCATGAGTTTGATTATCCAATGCCACAAGCTTCTCCTCAATTTGAAGAATGGGGACTCCATGATATGAGAACCATATTGCAAGAGATGCTTGGATTTTTGTTGGAAAATTTTGAGGAAGATGATGATAGATGTGATCAAATGCTTCCCTTGCATGAAGAAATGTATGAGACCAAAGAAAAAGTCAATTCATGGATAGAGGGGAACATGGAGATCACCGGAGTGCATTTCATGTTTATCAAGAGTCAACTCAAAGATTTCGTATGCCAAGTAAAAAACATGACTATCATGGAGAGTCAAGAAGAAGAAGGGGAGGAAGAAAGTGAAAGAGATGATGTAGAAAAGGGTCCAAGCCATGAGGATGAAAGGAAGAATTTCCTTGTCAAAAATGAGGAAGAGGAGTGTCCATTAATGTACATGAGCTATAACGAGAAAGAAAATCTAGAAGCACCTAAGGAAGCTTTGAAGATCGAAATGAACATTTCTATACCTTCTAACTCTTCAATTTGTACTTTAATTGAAATCGATGCTTCTAATGATTTGATCTTACCCCTTGAGAACTTTGATTATAGGAAAGAATTGAAGAAGTGCTTGGGCATCCTTGGAGAGAAGAAATGGAGAGGGTTGTTGGTGAGAAAGAAAGGAGGACAACCATCAATAAAATGCAAGGATGTGGATGATGGGTCTCTCCTACATATGTGCCTCCATGATTTTGAAGCTCAAAGGTTAAGATACAATGGCAAGGAGGACCGCTATCCTTGGCCATTCCGATGAAGGACTTTTGGAAGTGAACAAATAAGTCCGGCAAAGGACAATAAAAATAGCGCTTGATGGGAGGCAACCCATCCTTTTTATTTCTTTTCTTGTGTTCTTTTGGTAGATTAGTGTTTTTGTTTTGTTTTTGGGAGATTTGGCTTGCTACTTAATTGCTCGTTTCTAGGATATTATGCTCTTTGCTTTGGGTATAGATGATAGTGTATGAGCTTAATTGTTGATATCATTATGAGTTGTATGTATTTTGAGCCAAACTTGAATGCATGTCTTCATTCAAGTTTGGGGGTGTTGGTCGTTATTTGGTTCTTGCATCTCTTAGTGGTAATTATTTGAAGATTCTTATGCCCGATTGTAGGTATGCTCACTACGTGGATTGAGAAAGCGATTGGAATTGCAAGGAAATGCAAGATCAAGAAGGAAAGAGCTAGGAAGCTTTATGATCCCTACATGCTTGAAGGAAAAAAATGGAGTTTAAAGGCTTATTGGTACAACACTTCCTTTCAAACTTAGACTTGTCTAAGTTTGGGGGAGGTGTTTCTCTTCCCTTCTCTAATTCTTTTGTGCTCTTCTATGATTTTGGGGTTGGATGAGCTTATTGCTTAATGATGATGATGCTATAATTGTGTCTTGGTTTCCTTGTATATTTTGAGCTTGATTTATCTTGAGCTTAATTGTGGATTTATTGCATATCTTTGAGTATCATTTTGATATAGTGAGTGTGCTTGAGATTATGTACATGAGCACTTGTGTTTGATTTGCAAGACTAATTGAATTTTGATTTGATCATGAGTAGATTTGTAGCTTGAAGCTAGCTTGCTTGATTTATGATGTGAAGATGGATGTGATTGATAATGCTTGATTCATTGCTCAATTTAAGCCCGTGAGCTTTTGTGCCTTAATAATCGTACATCTTATACGGTTGAATTAATTTCTTTGAGAGTGCATCATTCATGATTTGTATGCTAGAACTTGCCACTAGACTTGTTGATATTGATCTTTGTGTGATTTCATTAAAGTGATAAGAGGCCATGTTTGATATGATTAGTCACTTTGCCAAATTTTCCCTACCAAATACATTTGATTTCCTTTGTGAGCCATGTTGAGCCTATTATCCTTATTCTTTGGCAAGCCAAGTGAGATTGAAACCATTTTAGCCTATTTTTATGAGCCTTTTTTGTCCTATATTTAGTTGAGCTTGAATGTTGGCTAATGATGGTGATTTGATTGCTAAGTGTGGGAAGATGATGAGCTAAGTGATGAATGAAGTGATAAAAGAAGAAAGGTTGTGAAAAGAAGAAAGATTGAATTGTGAAGAAAAATGTGAAGTGAAAGGAAAAATTAAATTTGTGAGCTTAAAAAGAGAAAGTTCAAGTGAATGGTGGATTGATCATTGAAGTTCAAAAGGAAGAGTGTTGCTTGATGAAAAGTGAAGAAGATGTGTTTTGTATTGATTAACTTACATTCAAGTCTCTACTACTTAGTCACTCTTATCAAAAAACATCCCACCTTTCCAAAGAGCCTACATTACAACCTAAGAGAAAGACCTCTTTGATTCTTGATTGATCACAAGTGATTTTGATTGAGATTAAGTCTTTTGGCAATCATATGGTGTACTTATTTATGAATTTGATGATTGAGTGCTTTATACCTTTATACACTTGAGTGAAGAGTGAAACACTCCATGGAAGGCAATGTGTTGAGTATTTGATTGAGCATTTGTTTGAGCATGATTCATCTTGATGGCTAGTGGATAGTTGCAATGATACAAGTGTTCATTGATGAGTTCGATGATCTTATTTTTCGTCTATGGTGCCATGTGACATAATTGCAATCAATTCACTCATTTGTTCTTAGTTTCTACGTTGCTCGAGGACGAGCAACAATTCAAGTTTGGGGGTATGATTGGAGTGAATTGATACATGTTTTTAGGGCCTATTTTAGTGCAAAAAGTGAGCTAAAGTGTTAGTTTTTGTGCATAAATGTGAAAAGTATCACTCTTTTGCCTAAAAAGTATTATTTGTGATATTTTGATATTTTTCGTCCATTTTGCAGGTAATTCGGTGGAATTTTGCCAAACCGAGAGTACCACTAGGCTTAGAATGAAGAGACGATCATACGGAACGAAAATGGGGGTCGGGGCCGAAGCCCCGCGCGAGAAAAGTGCCCTGGACTCGAGCTCTGGTCGAGGACCAAGAGCCTCGAGTCGAGGGCTATGTAGCAAAGGACTAAATTTGGAAAAAGGCAGAAACCTCGACACGAGGCATGACCCTCGAGTCGAGGGCGAGGATTTTTGTAGAAGCCTCGAGTCGAGGCCTGACCCTCGACTCGAGGGGGTAGTTTTCCAGAATTTTTGTATTTAAAGAGGAGAAGCAGGGCATTTCAGAGAAACATATACACAACTCAGAATAGCAGTTAGTAGCGGTTTTGGGGCGATTTCTCAGGCCCCAAGCCATTTCTTCCTTGTAGTTAGAGTAGAAGTTAGATTTAGGATTAGATTTCCATTGATTGTTGGTAGATTAGCCATAGATTAGCCTTAGATCTTGTAATTCTTTCAATTCAAGCTTGTAATTCATTTGGAGATTGGTGTTGAAGACTCAAGCATTCCTATTATTGTTAATTGAAGATCATTTGGTGATGTTTTTCCTCTTTTGTCTCTTTAATTTCTTAATTGTTGTGATTTGCTTTGTGTTTGATCAATTCTATCTTCTTCCCATGGATTTCACCATGGGCTAACTCTCTTGTGCTTGGGTTAATTGAAATTGATGATGATTTGATTGATGATGTTATAATTGTTGATGATTGGAGATTAATTGAGTAGATTGCTTACTAATTATGATTCTCATTTGTGCTTCATGCATAATTATCTCTTTAGATTAGTGTTTGATCACCCTAGCTATAGACGAGAGTTGCGCTAACGTGATCCGGGATTAATCGGGTGATAATTGTGTATGAATGTGTGGATTAGGTGCTTCGGAATCGAGATATTAGTTGCACTAAGGATACTCACATTAGTTTGTTTCCTAATTGTGATTCTTAATTGTGCTTTGTGTAAAATTGTTTCTTTTGATTAATGGTTGATCACCCTAGCAATAGGCGAGAGTTGAGCTAACGTGATTAGGTGTTGATCAAGTTTCAATTTTGCATGATTGTATGAATTGGGGATTTCTACATTGAGAGATGGAAAAGACTAAGGATACTCACATTAGGCATTGTGTTTTTAATGGATTGATTAATTTCATGATGGTATATGCTTTCTATCTTAGTTGATTTGCAATTTGATTCAATTGTAGCTTGTTGATTGATGATTCATTGATGGATGTTAATCCTAGCACCTCTATCCCACCATTTAGTGTTGTTTTTGTTATCGCATTCTTAGTGTTCGATCAATTGTTTGCTTGTTGTTTAATTGTATTCTTGCAAGTGTTTTGTTGTTTTTAGTCCAAACTATTGTTGCAACTCTAGTCACTAAGAACTCATATTTCTAGGGCCTCATGTGCATACTTTTTCCCTTGGGTTCAATATTTTGTTGATTGGTCTTAATAACTCTTGCCCTATACACTCCAATCATCAGACGAGATGAACCAATCTGGTCTGTGACCTATTCATGCAAAACATTAACTTGAAGAGAAACCATTAGTTTTTGAGGTAGATCAGATAGGGTGCAGATAGTCATCTGTTTGTCATAAAATCAGATGACTAGTGTGCCCTAGTCTGATTTACCAGATGTCAGATAAGTAATCATCATGTCAGATAAGGTCAATATGACTAATCCTTGATTCTTGATTCCACAGAGGGAGATCAATGATATCAGCTATCTGATTGTCCTTTGACTCATATCTTGTTTGATAATTCTTTCTAGACATAATAAAATAAATTGAGAGAGACAGCGATTGAAAAATATATAATTATAGATTAACTAATGAAACATCTAATAATCCTAATTCTACAGATAGTTCTTTAAACCTTGTCTCTGCTAATGGCTTTATCAAGATGTTTTCTCTTTGGAAATCAGTCAAGATCTTCTCTAGTCTGATGTCACCTTTCTCTACATGGTCTCGGATGAAGTGGTGTCTGATATCTTCATGCTTGCATCTTGTATGTAAGACTGGGTTCTGGGTAATAGCTATGACACTATTACTATCACAAAAGATAGGTACATCTTTGGTAATAATATTATAGTCCCTTAGCTGTTGACTTATCCAGATCAGCTGTGAACAACAACTTCCAGCTGCCATATACTCAGCTTCAGTTGTGGAAGTAGCTACAGAGGTTTGCTCTTTAGACAACCATGAAATCAGCTTACTTCCAAGAAATTGGCAAGTACCAGATGTAGATTTTCTATCTATCTTACACCCACCAAAATCTGAATCTGAGTATCCAGACAGCTCGAAGTTGTCATCAGCTGGATACCACAATCCAACATTTACAGTTCCTTTCAGATACTTAAGAATTTTTTTTGCTGCTTCAAGATGACTTTTCTTAGGATTAGCTTGAAATCGAGCACAGACTCCAACTGCAAATGAAATATCAGGTCTACTAGCAGTTAAATATAATAAAGAACCAATAAGACCTCGATACTCAGTTTGATCAGTGTCTTCTCCCTTCTCGTCTGGATCCATTAAAAAATTTGTCATCATAGGTATCTTAGCTTCTCGGCTGGTACCTATTCCATATTTTTCAATAAGATCTTTTGTATATTTGGCTTGTAGCGCCCCGGTGGCGCCACCCTGATGAAAGTACATTTAGGCAAGAATGATCAAAAGATTTTAATTTAAAGGGGGTCTGACATCATAAAAACACGAGTAATTTTTTTCTACTTTTTAAACAAATCAAATTATTTAAGTGTCTAATTGTGCTTGTGCCTAACTCGTGTCTTACCCACATTTCTAAGTCAAACACTTACTTAATTAGACATTTGTAAAAATAGATCATCAAGCGTGTGAGAAAAGTCATAACTAGTTTAACATAATAAAATATAATATAATAGACGTACGCTAGTCATGCATGCATAACATATTAAAACAAACGAACATAACTCTCTAGTAGTTTGAAAGGGACTCGACCACGGAACCTAGTAATCCATACATAAATTTGAAAGCTTAAATCATAACATAAGTCCTACTAGTACTAGCTTCAATTCTTACAGAAACTTAGTTTGTGGTAAATTTATTTAGAGGAGTCTACACAGCCGATCACATGTCCACCTCGTCGTCAACAGGACCTGAAAAATTTAAAGTAATATCATGAGTCTTCCCCCGGAGGAGAAGCCCAGTGGGATAACATTTAATAACAGTTGCATTAAAAAGACTAATAGCATGTCAACCGAGTACACGCCAGGCCCGTAGACCCGACTCAATTCACACAGATATAGTCCGTAAACCTGTCTTGATTCACACAGAGCATAATCCGAAGATCTGTCTGCTCGTACACACACAGATTACTCTAAATAATGCAAAAGTATTAAAAGGTTACCCACTTTCTTGGTATTTGAACGGTTCAAGATAGCTTCCCGGAATCCAGCTGTCTCGAACTGCACTCGATACATTTAATCGTCTTTAAGTCTTATAAGCATTAAGTTATAATCATGCACTTAAAGTGTTTTTACTAACTTTAATTAGTATCTAATATATATATATATATATATATATATATATATGTATATATAACATATACTTACTTGTAAACTTAAACATACTTCAAAGAAAAATTCTATTTACTGAGACTAGTTAAGTACCCATAGAAAGAAATTATAAAATTTCTTCATGTATCTAAAAGAATTTATAAAAATGTTATAATATGCTCACAACAAAACCAATTTATTCATTATGGAGTACCTCTACTTTCAATCACTTAGGTGACTAAAGAAAATAATTTACAAACTCACATTTTATGTAAAATTTCTTAAAAGACAGCTCGTAGAAGATAATTTATAATCAAATATAAACACGTCATAAAATTATTAAATTTATACAGTAGATTCACAACACATATAGCTACATACCATAAAAATTTCACATGAAAATAATCTCAATTTTGTTACTTATGAATTTTCCAAGTTAGATAAAAACAATTTCCTAAATGAGGTTATGCACCATCTTTTTATAAATTTTGTAACACATGAATATGAATTAAATAAAATCAAGTAAAAATATATATAATATTCCAAGTATCAGTAGTATCAATACTAAAAAGATCACATTTTAAAACTTCACATTTCCTACTTGATCATGCATCGTTCTAGAGCTCTAAAACTGTCCGTTTTACTAAAAAGACACTGTTTGTTAGAAAAATTATTAAAAATTGAATATAACTCCAAATGTATCAAAGTAAAATTATTATCAAAGCTAAGACATAGTAGAATAACATATTCGAAAATCACTTTCAAAAATTAAGTTTTCTGCTCACAGTAAATTTTGCAATAATCGCCAAAAACAGGGGCGTTTTTCTTCTGTACAGCACTTTGGTAGAAAAATCATATTAAATCGAAAATAGCTTCAAAAAATCTGAAATTTTTACCTCATATTCTAGACTTCCAGAATCACATTGTGGCAAGAAGGTTTACGAAAATTCATTCAAAAGAAGGTCAGGTCACTACTCGAAATTAACATGCAATTACATAGCAATTTCCAACAACAAAGTTTATACATTTTGAAGCATAGTTGGGGCACCCAACTCATTTTAAATATCAAAAGACCATCAACAACCTTTATGGAAAACCCTAATAATTTATTATTAGTTTAAAAAAAATGCATCAAAACTCACATGCAACCATATAATCAACATGCAATCCACTATATAGCATCAAATAATCACATAGTTTACATATTCATAAGCTAAACATATATAATCAAACATAGCATTCAACCAAATGCCAAAGAACATCTTTGGACTTCTAACATATGTATCTAATCACATATACTCACTAGAACATTGTAGGCAATAAGAGAGAAAAAGATAAAAAAAATTATTTCAAAAATATGACCAATATATTTGAAAACCCATTTATGCAAAAGAGTGAAAAAAGGTTGCATTTTTCTTACCTTAGAAGACTCTTGAATCTCCAATCTTGAGTTGAAATGGAGAGTTATTTGTGGGAGAAGGGGGAGAGAGAAAACTAGAAAGAGAGAATAGAAGTGTACGCAGAGTATTTGGAGAGAGAAATGTAGAGTCTGTTGATATTCTTCACTCAAATATATAATAATCTCAAAAAATTAAAATAAAATCTAATAAAATGTCATACCTAGGAATTGAAACTTGGACCTCATAAACTCAATAAAACTTATACATTTATGTATTACCACTTGATCTATATAATATGATTGTTAGTAAAGTATTTTATAAACTATTTCATATCTAACTTATCCCTTTATTTAATTATTATTATTATTATATATATATATATATATGTATATATATATATATATATATATATATTTTTTTTTTGCTTACTCGTGTCGAGTGAGTCACGATTGAGCTCGATTTCCTCAGTAGGCTACCCTGCAAAACTCTTTAAAACTTCATTGAAAATATTAGTTCTTAAATTTTATAAATCATAAATTTTCAAGAGCTTGAATTAAAATTTACAAATTTAATAATAAATAAAGTAATTAAATCGCTTAAAATATGAAATGCAAGTTTTCTAAAAATGGGGTGTTACAACTCTCCCCACCTTTAAAAAAATTTCGCCCCCGAAATTTGCACCTATTTTTCGAATAGCTCAGGGTATTTGCTTAGTATTTCTCCCTTGCGCTCCCATGTCGCCTCTGTTTCTCCATGTCTATTCCACTGCACTAGGACTAATGGTATGTCTCTATTCCTCAAGGTCTTTATTTTTCTTCCAAGGATTCTTAGGGGCCGCTCTTCGTAGGTCAGATCCTTGTTAACTTCTAAATCTTCAAGTTTGATGTGGTGACTAGGGTCGGAGACGTATCTTCGAAGCATCGATATGTGAAAGACATCGTGAATTGCAGACAATTCTGGGGTTAAGGCGAGCCTATATACCACATCTCCAACCCGTTCTAAGATTTCGAACGATCCCACAAACCTAGGCCTTAACTTTCCCCTTTTCCCAAATTGGTCTATTCCTTTAATAGGTGAAACCTTTAGAAATACTTTCTCACCCTTTTCAAATTGTAGGTCCTTTCTTCGTAAGTCCGCATAAGACTTTTGTCGATCCTGTGCGATCTTGATTCTTTCTCGGATTTTACTAATTGCTTCCACAGATTTTTCTACTAGTTCTGGACCCAATATTTTTCTCACTCCGACCTCATCCCAGTGGATTGGTGTCCTGCATCTCCGTCCATAAAGTGCTTCGTATGGTGCCATCCCGATGGTAGACTGATAGCTATTATTATAAGCAAATTCTGCTAAGGACAAGTAATCTTCCCAGCTTCCTCCAAAGTCCATAACACATGTCCTTAATAAATATTCTAAAATTCGATTCGTTCTCTCAGATTGTCCATCAGTTTGCGGATGGAAAGCAGTACTAAAATTCAATTTTGTGCCCATAGCTAACTGCAAACTCCCCCAAAATTTTGAAGTGAACCGCGGATCACGGTCAGAGACAATCGACACTGGTACTCCATGCAACCGTACTACCTCATTGATGTACAATTTGGCCAATCGATCCATTGGATAGTTCATTTTGACAGGTATGAATCGCGCTACTTTCATCAGTCTATTGACTATGACCCACACAGCTTCATGCTGTTTTGGACTTCTCGGTAATCCTGTCACAAAATCCATTGTCACATGTTCTCATTTCCACTCTGGAATTTCCAACGGTTTTAATAATCCGGCTGGCCGCTGATGTTCAGACTTGGTCATTTGGCAAGTGAGACACTTCTTAACGAATTGCGCAATGGATCGTTTCATGCCCCTCCACCAAAAGCTACCTTTGAGGTCTCGGTACATTTTTGTTTCACCGGGATGTGCAGTATACGGTGTGTTATGAGCTTCTCTCATTATATCGTCCCCCAACTCCTCCCCCTTGGGCACACAAATTCTATCTTTGAACATTAATGCCCCATCTAGGGTTGTAGCAAAGTCCTTAGTCAGATTTTCTTTTACCTTATTGCTCATTAACTGGAGGAATCGATCGTTTTTCTGAGCTTCAATTATTCGTTCTCTCAAAGTTGGCTGAACTATCATTGTAGCTAACATTGAGGTTGACTTTCCAGGGGTGACGATTGTCAAACTTATCTTATCAAATTCCTCAATCAAGCGTTCTTGTTGAGTGGGCAACAAAGCTAACTGACCTTCTTCTTTCCTGCTAAGTGCATCTGCCACCACATTTGCTTTGCCTGGGTGGTAAAGGATAGTGCAATCATAATCCTTTACCAATTCCAACCATCTTCTTTGACGCATGTTCAATTCCTTTTGTGTGAAGAAATACTTCAGACTTTTATGGTCTGTGTAAATTTCACACTTCCCACCATACAAATAATGTCTCTAAATTTTCAGTGCATGTACGACAGCGGCTAACTCCAAGTCGTGTGTTGGATAATTCTGTTCGTGCACCTTTAGTTGACGTGATGCATAAGCTACAACCTTCCCATGTTGCATCAAAACACATCCCAATCCCGTCTTAGAGGCATCTGTGTAGATCACAAATCCTTCTGATCCTTCGGGAACTGTCAGGACTGGTGCGGTTGTTAGCTTTTTCTTTAATTCCTGAAAACTAGCTTCACACTCGGCTGTCCACTCAAATTTCTCACTCTTCTTTGTAAGGTGCGTGAGAGGTTTTGCAATACGAGAAAAGTTTTGAATGAATCTTCGATAGTACCCTGCTAAACCAAGAAAACTATGAATTTCATTCACATTGGTTGGTACTTTCCAATTTAATACAGCCTCGACCTTAGCAGGATCAACCTCTATCCCCTGTGCTGTGATCACATGCCCCAAAAAGGCTACTCTATTGAGCCAAAATTTACACTTGCTGAACTTAGCGTACAACTTCTCTCGTCGCAAAACTTCTAAAACTGCTCTCAAGTGTGCCTCATGTTGTCTTGCATCTTTCGAGTAAACCAAAATATCATCTATGAATACGATGACAAATTTGTCCAGGTACTCATGGAACACACGGTTCATCAAATCCATGAATACTGCGGGTGCATTTGTGACACCGAATGGCATTACAGTAAACTCACAATGACCATATCGGGTCCTAAATGCGGTCTTGGGGATATCACTTTCCCTGACTTTGAGTTGGTGATACCCAGACCTGAGGTCGATCTTGGAAAATACACCCGCATTCTTCAGTTGATCAAAAAGATCTTCAATCCTTGGCAACGGGTATTTATTTTTTATTGTCAACCGATTGAGTTCTCGGTAATCAATGCACATTCTCATTGACCCATCTTTTTTCTTCACAAATAAAACTGGCGCTCCCCAAGGCGAGGCACTGGGTTAGATAAACTTCTTATTCAACAACTCCTCTAATTGTTACTTTAATTCTTGTAGTTCTTTTGGTGCCATTCGATATGGGGCCTTTGACACTGGTGCAGCTCCAGGAATAAGGTCGATAGTGAATTCTATGGATCGATCTGGTGGAATTCCAAAAAGATCCTCTGGAAAGACATCGGGATAGTCTTTCACTATCGATACATCAGCAGGTGCCAAGTTTTCTTTCTCCACCTTTACAATATTCACCAAGTACGCCTGACACTTTCCTTTCTTCAATAGCTTAACTGCCTTCATAGCGGACATGATAGGTACACAGCCTTGTTTATTAGTTCCATAGAAAGTGAGATGTTGACCATCTGATGTTTCTAAGTCTACTTTCCGTTCCACGCAACGAATTACAGCTTTGTGCTTATTCAGCCAGTCCATTCCCAAAATGATGTCAAAACCCTTCATCCCTATCACAAGCAAATCGGCCAGTAGGTCTTTCCCATCGATAATTAACCTAACACCCCTGGCTAAGCTCTTCATTCTAATATTTTCTCCAGAAGACATTCTAAGTTCACATTCTTAACGCAATCTAACCTAAGTTTATTCTTAAAGGTATCAGATATAAAAGAGTGTGATGCTCCAATATCAAATAAGAAATGTGCATATAAATTTTAGAGGAGTATTGTACTTGTAACAATTTCTTTCAGCTTGCCACCTTTACTCAGTTGTTTAACTTTCGGGGTACCCCTCTTCCTCAGTTTATACAATATGAGCATTGCATTTAGCTTAGTCATACCCTTTTGTTTACACCTCGAGGGTTTCACACCCTTAGCGGTTGTGGTTCATTCCCAAAGTCTAACGTATCAACACTATCCATGCCTTTTTGAAAATATCTTTGAACTGTATTAGCTTCAACCTAGACACAATTCCTCCAACCTCTAGCTTGAGGTAAAGCTTGATCAATGTATGTGTAAGGGCTGGTTACTCACAAGTGATGCAGCCAAGTCACAGTGCTTATTGGCTTTCCCCTAGAGTCTGAGTGATATACACGTCATGAGCTACACGCTCCTCTACGGGATGCATCTAAATTTCCAAAATGAATCATCGAACATCTCGCGTGTATAATGCATCATCGTATAGTTGGGACACTCCTTATCTTCCATGTGTTTCACCGCCTCATAGTTCGTGTCGGTCATACCAAGAGTTAGGATTTGCTTACGTGCCTTACCTATTCGAGCTACAATCTCTCATATGGTGTTCCCATTTCTCTGGTAAAAGTCTCGGCACTCTCTATTGTAGCACTTTTTACGCGGTTTATCTTAGGTAACTATTTCTAAGTTAGGTTTATACCAAGAGCTACACTCTCTATTTGCACAATTTCAGGGGTTATATTTTAAAAAATAATGCATGGAATTCCGAAGAAATATTATTTGAAAATCAAAACAGTGGTCAGTTTCAACAATCAAAATATTTGCAATAATTCTTTCATTTGAATCTCTTTCCTTGTCACATTTCATAGACATTTCTCATGTCATGTCTCATTCTCTTCATCATTTGACATCTTCATAAACATCTTCTTTTCATAAACTTAAATATGTTAAACGTGAATGTCTTTTCAATAAATCATTTCATAAAATCCTTAAAAAACTCAAATGGTTACCTGAAGGCGATTTGGATATGTGTTGACTGTGGACTCCCTTCTATGAACTTTTATTTTTTTAATTATCATATGATAACGTCTATGTATCCTTTCATGCATGATCAATTAATATTAAAAACTTTTGACCTAGAGTCCAAGGAGGAAAAACCCAACCCTGGCTCTGATACCACGCTGTAGCGCCTCGGTGGCGCCACCCTGATGAAAGTACATTTAGGCAAGAATGATCAAAAGATTTTAATTTAAAGGGGGTCAAGCGGAAGATGACATCATAAAAATACGAGTAATTTTTTTTCTACTTTTTAAACAAATCAAATTATTTAAGTGTCTAATTGTGCTTGTGCCTAACTCGTGTCTTACCCACATTTCTAAGTCAAACACTTACTTAATTAGACATTTGTAAAAATAGATCATCAAGCGTGTGAGAAAAGTCATAACTAGTTTAACATAATAAAATATAATATAATAGACATACGCTAGTCATGCATTCATAACATATTAAAACAAACGAACATAACTCTCTAGTAGTTTGAAAGGGACTCGACCACGGAACCTAGTAATCCATACATAAATTTGAAAGCTTAAACCATAACATAAGTCCTACTAGTACTAGCTTCAATTCTTACAGAAACTTAGTTTGTGGTAAATTTATTTAGAGGAGTCTACACAGCCGATCACACGTCCATCTCGTCGTCAACAGGACCTGAAAAATTTAAAGTAATATCATGAGTCTTCCCCCGGAGGAGAAGTCTAGTGGGATAACATTTAATAACAGTTGCATTAAAAAGACTAATAACATGTCAACCGAGTACACGCCAGGCCCGTAGACCCGACTCAATTCACACAGATATAGTCCGTAGACCTGTCTTGATTCACACAGAGCATAGTCCGTCGACTAGCCTTATCACACAGAGCATAGTCCGTCGACTAGCTATAATTCACACAGAGCATAATCCGAAGATCTGCCTGCTCGTACACACACAAATTACTCTAAATAATGCAAAAGTATTAAAAGGTTACCCACTTTCTTGGTATTTGAACGGTTCAAGATAGCTTCCCAGAATCCAGCTGTCTCGAACTGCACTCGATACATTTAATCGTCTTTAAGTCTTATAAGCATTAAGTTATGATCATGCACTTAAAGTGTTTTTACTAACTTTAATTAGTATCTAATACATATATATATATATATGTTGATGTTATGATGAGTGTTACTCAGAATGTGCCAACATTCTTGTCACAATATCAGAATTCGTCCTTCCACTTTCACTAACCCTTAACCCACGTTTTGTCTTGGTCAATGTCTTGTTTTCTTTCAGAATGAAGACTTACGGCAGTTACCGAAGTCATGCATTTGAAAAGGCAAGCAAAGAGAAGTTATAAAGATCATGGGGAAGTTACATAGAAGTTACCTATTTTCAAGGGAGATGTGGAAGTTATCTTCAAGCACTAAGAGTGTCCAAAATTCTATAAATACACGCTGCTTATGAAGATTAAAACTCGGAGTTGAGAGAAACACAATCTAGCATAGTCTATTGGCATAGATTATTGAGTTTATTGTATGTTTCTATCTCGATACTTCCGTTGGTGAATGTTCCAACATTTCACTCAACATTGGGTCTTTATATGTATTAGTGATAGGTTAGATTGAATATTGTCTAGTCACTATATACGTAGATCCATTTACGGTGTGACTTATGTTTTCACTGATTGTATCACTTAACAATTATTAGTGATAATACGCTGTTTGGCAGTATAGACTTATTTATAGTCTATACGAAAATTTTGATATCCATCTTGCAAAGTGTTTAAGACTTACGCTGTGTATTTTTGTTCATTTATTTTCATCTGTGTTGTTCTCGATTGTGCCAACATTCGTGACAACATTCTGCATAAACACTTACGCACACCTTCAATTGGCACCAGAGCCGTTGAACTCTTTATCCTGAGTTTAGATCCTGTGTTTGGTGTGATTTATTACGATGGATTATCCTATGACAACTCCAATTAGGCCACCAGTTCTCGATGGTACAAATTATGCAATTTGAAAGCCTAAGATGCGCATGTACATCAAGTCCATTGATGAACGTGCATGGAGGAGTATTTTAACTGGTTGGACTCCACCAACAGTTCTAGCCACTGACAATACTGAAGCTCAAATCAAGAGGGAGTTAGAATGGACAAATGATGAGGTGACCACGGCCAGCTTCAATTCAAAGGCACTTAATGCCTTATTCACTTCCACGGATGTTTCCATGTTCAAAATAATTTCTAACTGTGTATCTGCAAAAGATGCATGGGAGAGATTACAAGAACATTGTGAAGGATCTGAGAGTGTGAGAAGAACAAAGTTGCGGATGCTTGGAACCAAGTTCGAAAATTTAAGGATGAAGGAAGATGAGACCATATCCTCCTACAATGAAAGAATCACTGAGATTTCCAATGAATCTCAAGCACTTGGTGAAGCTATATCCAATACAAGGTTAGTACATAAAATCTTAAGAACTATTCCTAAACGTTTTGATGCTAAAATATGTGCTATTGAGGAAGCTAAAGATACTGATGCTATTACTCAAAATGAGTTGGTGAGTATTTTGAAAACGTATGAAATGAATTTTTCTCAAAGAGATAATGAGAAATCTGAAAAGAAAATTTCTGTTTTCAAAGGAGAAACATCTTCTAATACTGATAAACAACCATTTGTTACTGAAATAGATTCTGATGAAGATGTTATTGATGATTGTGCCGACAATGCTGATAACATTGCTTTCTTAACTAAGCAGTTTAATGCCTTTTTGAAAAAGTGAGCAAATAGGCTTAGAAATAATTTGCAAATTAAGAATCAAGAGAGAGAACAGACTGGTAGTTCACGCCAATTGCCTGATAGAAATCGGAATGTTAATCAACCTAGGCAATTTGATAGAGGTAACAAGATCAAATATGATCCAGAATATAGGAAAAATGTTAAATGTGATGCTTGTTCTGGTTTTGGTCATTATGCTAATGAATGTGCCAACACTCTTTTGAGAAAAAGAGTAAATTTCAATGCTACCTTAAGTGATGAGTCTGATTGTGAAGATGATTCTGATAAGAATGAAGAATATGCTTTTTCTGCAAGGATTATATATGATGATACGCTTGATGACTTACTGGATGATTCTTATGTTGAGTCAAATGTGCCAACATTTGAGGAAACATTGGAGGTTCCAGAATTTAATTGTTTCTCAAGTTCTTGTGTAGATGAAGCAGGTACTTCTAACAATGTTTGCAAAGATTGTAAGTCCAGTTATCTAAAGCTTGAAAAGGAGTTGGAATCCACTCAGAAAGCCTTAAGGAACATGACTATTGAAGAGTCATATCAAAAGGATTTGGTGATAAAGCTTGAGGTCATACTAACAAGGAAAGATCTGGAGTTATGCAACC
Source organism: Paraleonurus japonicus (assembly GCA_030762865.1). Classification (NCBI taxonomy): domain Eukaryota; kingdom Viridiplantae; phylum Streptophyta; class Magnoliopsida; order Lamiales; family Lamiaceae; genus Paraleonurus; species Paraleonurus japonicus. The sequence continues at coordinate 29,980,938 of CM061057.1, forward strand.
TCAAAGAGCAGCTCAAAGGAACAACACTGAATTTCAAAAGATATTCAGAAAGTTCAGCCAAACTTGATGAGGCACTGACAATTGGAAGTACAAGTAGACAGTGTCTGGGTTATAATGGTAATATCACTCAGTTTTTAAACAATAACAAATCTGTTGTGTTTACAAAACCTTCTGTTGAAACTGAAAAGTTGAAAAATGATTCTGAAAAGAAGGATGTTTGTCATTATTGTTTTACTGAGGGTCACAAACGACCAAACTGTTTTAGAATGAGGCAGGATAAAAAATTTTCTAAAATATCTTTGAAAATGTTGCCACATTCTGCTCAACATTCGAAACAAACTATTCAAAAATCTTGTCAAAAACCTGTTCAAAAATCTACTTGGGTGAAAAAGTCAAATACTGTATGTAATGTTGTCTATGCATCTTTAAAAGCATGTGTTCCGGGACTATGATATTTTGATAGTGGGTGTTCTAGACACATGACCGGTGAGGAAAGTTATCTCACTGATTATAAGGCTTATGATGGTGGAAATGTTACATATGGAGGAGGTTCAAAAAGTAAAATTATTGGTATAGGTACATTGAATGTTCCTGGTTTTCCTAACTTGACAAAAGTCTTACATGTTAAAGGTTTACTTGCAAATTTGATTAGTATTAGTCAATTATGTGATGATGACTTGCATGTGAAGTTTGACAAAAGTTCATGCTATGTGCTAAACAGTGATGATAAATGTCTTATGGTTGGTAATAGATCGGTTGATAATTGCTATTTAATCGATTCAAATCAAGCATGCTTTAATGCTCAAACTGATGAAAGTGTACTTTGGCATCAAAAACTTGGACATGCTCATTATAGAAACATAATCAAATTGTTAAAATTTGATCTTTGTTATAGGTCTGCCCTAAGTTACAAGTACGCATGTCAAATGTATGTGGATCATGTCAAAGTGGTAAGCAAGTCAAAATGTCACATGAAATGTTGACACAATGTACTACGAAACATTGCTTCGAACTTTTGCATATGGATTTAATGGGACCAATGGAGACTGAAAGCATTGGTGGAAAGAAATATTCTTTTGTCATAGTAGATGATTATTCAAGGTTTACATGGATTGAGTTTCTTAAAGAGAAATCAGATGCTTTTGATGTATTCAAAATTCTTTATAAAAGGTTTAAGAATGTGTATAACACTAAGATAAAAAGAATAAGGTCTGATCATGGTAGGGAGTTTGAGAACAGTTTATTCACTAAATTTTGTGAAGATAAAGGCATAATACAAGAATTCTCTTCTCCTAAAACACCTCAACAAAATGGTGTAGCCGAAAGGAAAAATAGAACTCTACAAGAGATGGCTAGAGTAATGCTTTTATCCAAGAAACTTTCAAAAAGGTTTTGGGCTGAAGCTTTGAATACTGCCTGTCATATTTCAAATAGAGTTTATCTTAGACCTAATTCCACAAAGTCACCTTATGAATTTTTGAATGACAAAAAGCCTAATCTGAAATACTTTCATGTCTTTGGATGTGTTTGCTATATTCTGAATGATAGAGACCAACTTCATAAATTTGATTCAAAGAGTGATAAGGGTTTCTTTCTTGGTTATGCTAGAAACAGTAGAGCTTTTAGGATTTATAATCTTAGGACTGATACTGTTCAAGAGTCTATGAATGTTTTTTTTGATGATAATGCAAGTCTTGCAGATAATGCCATTGAAGAAGATGTAACTGATCTTATTGAGCAGATGCAAAGTTATGGAATTTCTGAATCAATTGAGAATGTTGCTACAAATGTGCCCACATCTGAAGCAACATCACCTCAACATCCATAAATTAATAGAACTATGCCTTATCCTGCTACAGTACCATCTTCCAGGATTCTAAAAAATCATCCACAACAACAGATCATAGGTAAACCACAATCAGGTGTACAAACGAGGAGAAAATTGAGTTTTGATGCAAGACATGTGGTAAGATCGATTTGTATGACATCTATGTGTAACAAGGTGAACTTTGAATGTTTTCATTCCTTCAATGAACCTAAAAATATTGATGAAGCTATGAAAGATGAAAACTGGATTAATGCAATGCACGAGGAGTTAAATCAATTTGAAAGGAATGATGTTTGGATACTTGTGCCTAGGCCTGATAATGTGAATGTAATTGGTACAAAATGGATTTTCAAAAACAAAACTGATGAATCTGGTAATGTTGTAAGAAACAAAGCTAGATTAGTAGCTCAAGGCTATACACAAGTAGAAGGAATTGATTTTGATGAGACTTTTGCTCCTGTTGCTAGAATTGAGTCCATAAGATCACACTTGCTATTGCATGCTATATTGATATAAAACTGCATCAAATGGATGTTAAAGCCGCATTTCTAAATGGAATTCTTATGGAAGAAGCATATGTAGAACAACCTAAGGGGTTTGAGAATCATGATTTTCCTGACCATGTTTATAAACTTAAGAAAGCTTTATATGGTTTAAAGCAAGCACCTAGGGCATGGTATGGTAGATTAACTGATTTTCTAGTTGAATTTGGTTTTTATAGAGGTGAAGCTGATAGGACCTTGTTTATTAAACATTCTGGATATGATATTATGATTGCACAAATATATGTTGATGACATTGTGTTTGGTTCGACATGTGAGAAAATGCTTGAATTATTTGTACATGAAATGACCACTACCTTTGAAATGTCGATGGTTGGAGACTTGAATTACTTTTTAGGTCTTCAAATTAAACAATGCAAGGATGGTATTTTCTTTTGTCAAAGCAAATATGCCAAAAATCTTGTGAAAAGGTTTGGTTTAGACAATGCTAAACACATTAAGACACCTATGGGATCGACACAAAAATTGTGTAAAGACAGTGTTGGCACAAATGTTGACCCAACATTGTATAGGTCGTTGATTGGTAGTCTTTTGTATCTGACTTCTAGTAGGCCAGACATCATGTTTAGTGTTTGTTTATGTGCACGTTATCAAGCTGATCCTAAAGAATCTCATATGAATTCAGTTAAGAGAATAATTCGATATGTTGCAGGCACATGTGATTATGGAATATGGTATAGCAAGGACACTAATTGTTCTTTGATTGACTATAGTGATGCAGATTGGGCAGGTGATAATAATGATAGGAAGAGTACAAGTGGTGGATGTTTCTACATGGGTAACAATCTTGTTTCTTGGCATAGTCGAAAACAAAATTGTGTTTCCCTATCTACGGCTGAATCCGAATACATAGTCACGAGAAATTGTTGTACACAACTTCTTTGGCTTAAGAAGATGTTCGATGATTACGGTTTGGAGAGCAATACTCTTACTGTTTATTGTGATAATACAAGTGCAATTAATATATCTAAGAACCTTGTGCAACATTCGTTAACTAAGCATATAAGTATTAGACACCACTTTATTAGGGATCTTGTAGAAAAAGAAGTTGTAAAGTTGGAATACATTTCTACTGAAAAACAAATTGCAGACATTTTTACTAAAGCCCTTGATAATGAGAGGTTTTCTTCTCTTAGAAAATCTCTAGGTTTATGCACTAATTAGACCTATATTTGCTGTGTGTTGTGACAAATGTGCCAACATTTGTAGCAACACTAGAACAATTTACTTAAATTTTTCTAAGTATTGTAATATTTAGTGTTTTTGAACTCTCTTGTGTAAATAGTATTAGAACCTGTGATAAATATAAATTGTCCTGGACACACTTCTCTCAAATGCAATAAAATAAACTCACAATTAGATGCTGTTGGTCCCGGACGAGATGTGCAAGGAGGTGGAAAGTCTAGAAGGGGGGGGGGGTTGAATAGACTTTACCACACTCAAAACTTTTTACAACTTTTCGTGAGCTGAGTGTGAGGTTAGAAGATTTTGAAGTCTTCTGCAGCAAGGTACTCAGAGTATGCTAAGTGAGATCAGCAGACTTCGGAAACTCGAAGTCTTCTGATGGTGCGGAAGCTAATCTCGTGTGTATTTGAAAAACCCTTTTAAAGAAAACCTTCTTGAAGTTAGAAGACTTTGGAGTCTTCTACAGCAAGGTTGATGCAGGTTTGTAAAAACGATGAATGAGCAGTTATAAGTATGAATGCAGAAAGCAAATAAAGACACGGAGATTTTTATAGTGGTTCGGATATAACGATCCTACGTCCACTCTCCCTGATCCCACAGGGGTCTTACTATCCACCGAAACTGGTCTTATCTCCTCTAATCTCCTTGAGGATTCGACCACAGGAAGTTTAACAAGTTCCTGCCCTTGGTACAATCAAAATGATCCTTGAGTGTTAGCTCTTAGATCGAAACAATCAACCTTTTCTCGTACAGAGATAATGAAAGGTGATTTACACTTCCTTGACCAAAAATAAATCTCTTAGGAAATTCAACGTGATAGATTGATTTCTGGTATGAAGAATTCAGCGTGTATTGCAATGAGTGAAAGAGATATTCTTGATGTTTCTCGTGCGCGTATATTCAAAAAATCCTTCACTTCTGTTTTTATGATCCTGATTTTGACTAGCCGTTAGGCTAATTTGTCAATTAGGTCTTCAAAGAAATGGTAAGTAATCGTTGGAAGATTTGTTTGACTTTGGATAATTGATTGTCTGATACCAATCAATTATCTTTGTGATTGATCTTGATTGATAATCAAATCTTCACTTGACTTACTTCGGATATCTTTGAAATATCTTTCTTTCTTTAGTTAACCCCTGATGAATTTCTTGAAGTCAACTCTAGCAACCTTACACCTTGCTCCAGCACATCTTAAAGTTTGCTGTAGCATGGATATCAACCTTGCTATCTTTGCTTGAGCCTTTCTTAACAGAACTTCTTTTTGCATAACTCTTATCATCTCTTCTTGATCTTCGCGACGCCCTTCCAATAGACTACGACTGAGATTTCTCTTAGATCTTTAAGTCTTCTTATCGGCTGACCTTCGATTCTCAACCAATATGAAGCTTCGGGTTAGGCCTAGCAAGATTAACTATACAAAGACACAAACCCTATCTAGATCAACAACTGACTAACAGATCCAGCTGATCCTATTACACTTTGGTTTTGGGAACATCATCAAAACATACAAATTCAAATCCTAACAAATTCCCCCTTTTTGATGATGTTAAAACCTTCTTGAGAAGCTGCAAGGGTATGCGAAAACAAAACAAGAAGAGACCTAAACAAAACAAACAAAAACAGATGACAACGAGAGGTTGTCTTAGCGCAAAACATTCACTTCTATTAATATGAAGAGATCAGTACATCTTACAGAAGTGAAATGCAAAAAGAGCAAAAGATAACAAAAAAAAAAACTTCATCGGGCTTCCCGTCCCAAATCTAGCTACCCAACCAACAACCTTCATATCTTCCTCGTCATACCTTGAAACCCTGTTGGAACATTCAACCACTCGTACACTCTGTCATAGAGTTCCTTGTTATCTGTTCCAATAGGTGGGCTGACCTCAGCCAAGCAGATTTTGAGCGTCCTGCGAACACTCAGCTGGTCAAACTTCCCATCTGCTGTGACTGGAGTAGGAATCTTTTCAAATTATGGCGCTTGAAGGTTTAGGTTGAATTCCACAGAAGCTCTCAGAATATCTGCCCAAAGATCACTGTGCTTTTCCTCCATCCAAGCAAAGAATGTTTCATTATTTGTGGCCCCGACGCCGATACTTTTACGGACATAGTATGAGCGAGATGAAATCTCTCTTTCTGCTTTCAATCCTCATTCCTCTCCTGAGGACAGCAATCATCCACAAATCCATCGGTATTGTGGGGGAGGATAAAATCTTCTTGACCTCTGCTCCGGCAAAGAGCTTCTTCCCTTTCTTACTCTGCTTCTTCCTTGACACCACAGGTTTTGCAGTAGCTTTCTTCGGTATAAACTGCTTTTTCTGTTTGCTGTCCAACACATCCACTTCTTTTCCTTGCTTCCCGAGTAGTTTGATCATCTTGTGACTATCCTTCTCCTCCATCCTTCTAGTTTCTAAGTCAGCAAGAAATGCTTCCTCATGCAACGCCTCTAACTCTTCTTCAGCAGACTTCCCTTCAACCTTTTCAGACATCTTAACCAACCTTCTCCTTTTCAATGGTTGAGAACCTTGACCTTCATCCATTCCATGCAACGCCTCTAACTCTTCTTCAGCAGACTTCCCTTCAACCTTTTCAGACATCTTAACCAACCTTCTCCTTTTCAATGGTTGAGAACCTTGACCTTCATCCATTCCAGCAGACTCTCGCAACGCTCTTTTCAGTTCTGCTTTTTCTCTTCGTTCCAACAGAAAACTTTCAATGACCTCTAACCTATCTTTCAAATCCTTCA